>VXBA01011249.1:1684092-1803088 GCA_013399895.1 Serilophus lunatus | reverse complement strand
CCCCCCCCCCCCCCGAAAATCTATCCATAATATTTATGCCAAAAATGCTACTCTGGACAAGAAAAATAAGTAAGAGTCTGCTTAGACAGTCTGGTTAATGATAGATGGATTACTGCATTCATGTCATCCTCTCAAAGTGATTTTTTATAAATTTTTTTGTTTGATTGGCTTTTTTGGGTGAAAAGGGGAGTGGGGATTTGTTTTGGTTGTTTATTTTTTTAAATGCTGGGATGGCACTGAAAGAAATGGTTGAGTCTTCTACCTGTAGATCTTCTCCTGAGTTTGTGATTTGTTGTCCTATATCACTTGACAGAACTGATTTCACTGCATTAGCTACATTGCACTGAATTGTATATTCTTTCAGGAACAGAGAGACTAATCATATCAACATGTATTATCTTTAGGCTTGGTCTTGACTAGGGTTATTCAATTAAACTACTTAAATTCTGGAAACATTTGTGAACGAGGCATATAAATTCATTGACATGTCCTAGAACAATTTACAAATGGTGTAATTAGTGTTTAGAGTAGCATACTTTTAGTACACTTAATAGCCAATTCAGCGTTTGAAACCAAGCTAATTAAGTTCCAAAATGGACATAAGAATTAATTTCAATCACCAAAACTTCCGTTATGTATTCACGGTTCATCAGAGGATTCATGAAAGATTTATAATTTCCTGGAATGAGAAATTCTTGGAAAAAGCTGCAGATGAATATTGTAGGACATTGTATTGAATATTGTACACTGTAGGACAAAAACTTTATCGGTACTTGTTTATACAAGTCCAGTTTATCCGGTTCAATTACAAACTGTTCATTCCTGTTGTGTGAACATGACCCAACTGAGATATGAAACTGGAGTTATTTTTCTGAAACCCCATCCAACTGTACTTCACAGCTGTGTCGTTTTATTGTCCTGGTGTGATTTTGAACAATATGCTAGAAACCATACAGACCTCCATCTCTGGTTACTAGTTGTAATTTACTGAAGTCTGTAAGTACTGCAACATAATCTCCTGACTTCCTCAATGTTAACTACTTTATATTATATATTATTTTACTTTATATTACATATTCACAGCATTTTCAGTTGTTTTTCCAGAAACTGATCATGTTACTATCACCTTGCAGAAAAAAAGCCACAGCACTTGAAAGTGGGCAAAGTCTTGATGAAAGTTCACTGCACCTTCTTTGAAAAATTAAACACTTTGGCATTTTTTAAAGCATGTGAAGAAAGCTCCTTTTCAATAACTTAAAATTTTGTAATCCTCAGTCTGCATGACATATAAGGAGGGGGAAACACTTTAATGACCTGGAGGTCATCAAAGCTACTTATCCAAATAAAGATCAATTGGATGAGGTTTGCTACATGGAATATGTGATAAGGTGTCCAATAGAAGTTCTTTGAACAAGTTAAGTTATCCTTTCTTTCCCCTGCAGCATCAAATAGTTATGCTATAACTATTGCTTACTCCTCCAAAGTGTTTTGTTCTGGTTTTGTGTAGCATGGATTTTGTAGGGCATCCTGTCTCAGTGGTGGGAAGGGAATTTTTGGTGTATTTTATATTTACTTCATAGGAGTCAAAGTTGCATACAGAATTCATTCAGTCTGATTTGTGACACAGTGGCAGCGGCTTAAAGTGTAAGTACCATATTCACACTGAAATAGTGGTGCTCTGTAAATATGTCCAGATAAAAGGATTTCTCCAAAGTGGGAGGCACTTTTCCCAATGATTTGTGAAAACATAGTAATAGTTTTCTACTCATGTATAAACTAGCATTCAAATGGAGACAAAGAAGAGGAGTCAAGATGCAGACAGAGCGCAGTGGTTATGTCTGGGTTGACAGATACTACATGTTCTTGTAAGCCTAATTTCTGAGCCAAAGGAAACTGCAGACATATGGCTAAACAATGGATTATATAAAAATTTTCATTAATCTTGTTCATGAATCTCTATTTCTGTGCCTCTGCCTTCTCATGCTCTTCTAAAATACCTTTACTGTCTCCTTTTCAAGGGCTCCTACTCAAAGAAAATCCCTTAAAAAAGTGAGTCAGTAAATTTTTTACCAAAACTTCTTTAAATACGTACTGTGTCATGGTGGGTAAATACTATTGCTCAGGATACATTCAATGTGACTGATAACAACTTGCTTTATTTCATGATTTCAAACCTTTTTCTTGGCATTTTATTACAGTTCCTTTGGAATCAGATTATAGAACTTTCCTAGTAAGCTCCATGTGTGAGTTTCCTGTGCATTCTGTAGTTAATGATGATGATATATGAAGCAAATCTTTCAAATTCTTTAGTGTTCTCTGATCATATTTAGTCCTAAATTTTTCATTTGGTATTTCCTGCAAGTAGGATGGTGCCATTTCTTGCATTTACTACTATACACTGAGTCACACGGAGCTTGGATCTATTCACTAGCAAGTAATACTGTTACAGGGACCATTCTTTTTCATCATTCCAGTTCTGGGACAGGAAGAGTCTTTCTGTGTGGCTTTGAGCCTCTTAAGTCTGTTTTGTTTCTTTGTTGAAGGCCACTCCTGGAAAGCCTTCTGTTTGTTCTCCTGAGTTGGCTAGTGGGGATGCTAAAACATTGGTGCAGCTGTTCATATGTATAAATGGGCAAAAATATTTCATTTTGAACACAGCTCAGTCCCTTCAAAGACTGCTACTTCTCTGCTGAGCCAATGTGTTACATGAGCAATAGGCTTTCTCCAGAAGTGGTTAGGATTTCCAAGTTAATGCTAGGGGTATTGTGGTAGTGGCCAGATTTGGAGCATACTCTGGACAGAGTTTGGTTGTCCCCAGTGGGATCAGCTGGGAGGTGAAGTGGATGAGGATAAGGAAAAAAGAGCATGTAATCAAGGAGAAAACAGGAGGAGTTGAGTAATGCATGACAGAACTGAACTTGGCACAGTAACAGAAATGTGAGGCAGAAGAATCTCCTAAACTCTCTGCCAATGTTGCTTATGTGGGTGGGAGCTCAGGTGCAGGTGCAGTGTTCGTTCTCTGTAAGGGGCTGATATACAATTACCCTTAATAATTAAAACAGAAAGAGAAGTACGGCTTGCTCAATTAGGTGCTAAAAGGATTCTGCAAGTGAGGAGTCAGGTGGGCAAATATGATCAGGATGCAAAATGGGCTCTTTATTAATTGGGACATATGTATTGAGATACTGGTACAGCAGAATGTTACATTGAAAATGAATGCCATGAAAAACATTAGAAAAACTGCAGTTTTAATAACAGAATACAACTGCATTATCTTTAGCAGATGTCTGCTAGAGTATTTGTCTTATCACCTGCAAGATTTGCTACCAACATAAAATCTGAGAAGAGGTGAAAGGATGATGCCAGTAAGTGCATTTTTTAGGAAAGCAAGACTAACATTGATTTGTTTATCTCTACTTAATTTAGTGTCCAAAATGTCTTTGGTGTCTTGAAAGAAGATATGAGGCAAAATAATAAATCTTGCCGTTGAGCCTAATAGATTAAAATACTGTTACTTCTGACCTTTTCTCACTCCTCAGTGTGCATTTTACACCACTGAACACCTGACTTTGACCAAATCCTATCCATGCCAGTGAGATGACTTCTGTTGCCTTGAGTCAGGTTTTTGTAGGAATGCATCTTGTTATATTCTCTCATAACATTTAATATTAGCTTTTAAGGTCAGCTTCAGTAACATTTCTTGACAAATGACAGGAATCAAGTCCTTATCCTCCAATTTTTAAATATTCAGATATCAACACTGAATTTTTTGTTCCTATCCTCTTGTATGACCTAAAGGAGTGCCAAGTACCTTTATGTTATGTCGGTAAATGCTGTATTTCTCTCCTAATGGTTCTTCTAGGCTGTGAAATGATTTATTAAGACACAATCTGTATCAGAGAGATTACAGATCAGAAGTAGTCTGACTAAAATATTTGGCAGTTCATGTTAGCTTTAAGATACGTTCAGAGACTAAAAGAATTATCTAGAAAAAAAAGTTATTTGAATAAGTAAAATATTTTTCTTCTTAAGTGTTTCTAAGATCCTTTTCTAAATTATCCGTTTCACCTCTTCAAAGAATTTAGGAATTACATAAACTCCTGGATAATTTCCCTTGCAGAAAATCCTACAGTACTGCCAAATGAATTCCAAATAAATCCTTCCTATTTTTCTGTCTCATTTTGTATCAAAGTGATAGCTATCATGCTACCCAGATCATTGCTTCAACCAGATAGTTTGCTTTCTGGCTAGCTTACCTCTAAGAGACATGCTGGCATGAAATTAAAACTGTAGCAAAAATGTATAACCTAGATGTAAATTACTGGTCTTTGAAAAATTATTAAATATGCCTCCAGCTTAGTATGTATCTTTTTTTAAGGTCTCAGAAACCCACCTACATTTAAGTGTCATGAAGACCGCCCAGATTTATAAAGGACTCTGAGTTATCTCAAGGTATTTACACCAGTGTAGCTAAATTTGTGTTGCCTAGATTCAATGCAACAAACTTTGAAGCATGGAGTCACACTTTAAAAGACTTCTGCACTTCATCAAGAAGCCAAGGCTTTGGCCATGTGTCTGGTTAGGTAATATTTGTATACCTCTACAAAAAATAATGTATTTATCTAGAGAAATGTGTAAGTTTTAGGTATTATGGTTATTATCTTAGCAATTTACATAATCTGTTAAATTTTTAAGCTCACTGTTGAACATATTTAATAGGCATTAAATCTATACTTGCATGGCCACCTCTTCTGCAGTGTTTGAGGACCTCACACTTCTTTGAAAGATCTTGTGCAGGAGGGACTCTATACCATCCTCATTTATAGCGTCCTCACTGCTATACAGTGCTGTGCTGTGCTATGACCTGCAGGATGGGTGCCTGAAGTCCCCATACTGTGTCCCCACATGTAGCATGATTGAGTTTTAGACAAATTGCCCATGGTCACAATGAGTGGCTCTGGGTTTTTTAATGCTTGTGGGGAAGCTTTGGCCCATCCATCTTCTCTCCTAAGGTGCTATAAGGAATGAATCCAGAATTAGTCTGAGCATCCACCATGCCTAGGAAAGAGTCTGCCATGTCATGCAAGACTTACAAAATTTTGCTTTGTTAAGGTTGCAGCAAGGCTGGGACAATGCAGGGTGTTGCAGGCTGTCTGCCCCTGTGGACTGAGAGGCAGGGGTATTTGGTGGCCAGCAAGCCTCCAGCCACCAACCAGCTGTTGGTGGCTTTCCAGGGAGTGGCGCTCCTGCTGGTGCCCCTCACACCCCCATCTTGCCCTGGGCTGCCTCTGGAAGGCAGCATCGGGCTGTCTGCAGTCGTTGGGCCTGCCTTGTCAAATTAGGCATTTCTCCTCCATCTCAACAGACTTTGGTTTAATTTGGGTGGTGAGTGTTTACAAATTATACCCTCTACTTAATAATACTTCTGTGACAGCTGTTTTGTCCAGCTATCATCGTGACGTAAATGTTTTTAACCAGAGATCCTTGGATAGCTACTAATATGGTATGCTTTCTCATGTGTTTGCCAATTTGCTCTTTATTTGGCCAAGAAACTAGCTGAATTCATAATGTATATTTTTTTCCACTCTACTTATGTTTCAAGGTGATGTTTAATCCACTACTTGAAACAGCTTTTTCATTCTTTTCTCTATAATAAAGTACTAAACTGAAAGAAATGGAACTAAGATCCTTTAGCTTAAATCCACTGAGCTTTTGTTTTGAGGTTGAACAGTGAATCTTAGAAAGCTTGTTTTTCATTTGTCCTGAAACCTTGTCCCTCCTGTCTCACTCTTTTCATGCTAATAAAAGGTAACCAGAGACAGCTGGGGGCTCTCTTTCTGCTTCCCCTGAATGGAGTGTCTTCTGAATGCCTCTTTCATGTACCTGCAAAGACCCTGCTCTGCTAACTGCTATGACTGCGGTTCTCAAAGGTTGAATAGGTTTTCGGTGCTTGCATTTCTGGTCTGAAGCAGACTGAGAGAAATTAGTGTTAAGTAAACGGGGTGGCAGCCCTGCCAGCATCAGCATTCCAGCCCACAGTGTTGCTCTGGACCTGGACACTACCAGCACAGAGTTCTACACATCCAGCTGTCAGGAGATTGTTTTACTTGTTAGCAGTTAAAAAGAAGAGGGATGTGAGGCAAAGCAAAGAGTGGCAAGTCTAGTTTTTATGACGCTGTTTATTTTTTCAATAACAAGTGTGTGGTGCCTTATGGATGTTGAATGGGAATTTAATACAGTGATAAAGTAAACCTGTAAACTTAACCAAGTCTGTTTTCAGCTGCCTTTGTTCTGCACCTCTAAGCATCTGCAGAAAACATGTTCAACAGCACTCTGACACTTCTGTGAATTTATATGTGATCTTTTTCAGTACCTTCTGCAGAGAATGATCACCTTGCTGCAGCTGATTGAAGTTAATAGAAAGGGAATTTATTTGTCTCTCTTTTCATACCTTGCCTTATGTGTGTGAAGTCAGTGCTTGCAAACTTTTAAGTGAAAGCATAGGTTTATTTCCAGTTTTGTGTCATGAGCATTTCACAGATTGTATTTTGCAGTTTAAAGATTAAGATTTAGGAGACACTGACATTTGAAAACATGGAGATGTGGATCTGGTGATTTTATTATTCAGGGCAAATTCCAAACACTCTAATGTCCAGCTAACAGTCGACGTTACACATGGAAGGATCGTGTATTTGTAACTTCCTAATAACAACATCAGAGTATTGTCTGTTGCAACAGGCGAAAGAACCTGAACTGCATGAATTAGGGCTTTGTTTGCCTAAACACCTAGAGATTGTGTAGACAGGAAAATTTATCTCTTCTACCAAAATAGCCCTATTCCTTTACCATATGTAAGCACTCCTATACTAGTTCAAGACCTTCCCAAGTAAAGACAGTTTTATTCAGGAGTGAGGATGTGTGCCCAGGGAGTTATTTTGCCGTAAGTATGGTATGGATTATGCAGATCTCTCCACCTTGCTTTCTTCCAGTTGCTGGTTCACGACCTGGAGAGGTTACTCTCATCCCAGTTGCTTGTTCAGGATCTTTTCCTGGGCAATACAGTTTCTGTAGCTCTGTCATGTAGCTGACTTGGAGGGTACTACCCTGTTTCACTTCTATTGAGCTGGTGGCTATAGCTGCATTGAGGGCATCTTGACACATGTCAGGATTATCTTGTTAAGGTATGTAACATGAATATACTAATGATGGACAGAGTAGTGCAGTGGTGATGTTTGACTTCTCAGCCTAATAGGTGTTATACTAGGAAGAAAATGACAAATCAATGGCTTGTGGCTGGATCATCAGTGCAGATGTAAGTGTAGAAGTGGAAGTTGGGAAGAAGTTCTAATGCAGTGTGTATATTGCTCTGCATCAGTTTTGTGTCACCCATGACCTATAGCAGACATAATGGCATGCACTGTAGAGAGGTCCTGCAGTGGAGATGGCAGGAAGGCTGGTTGAGCAGGGAAGACAGCAGGTATGTGGCAAACAACCTCACAAAACCTGGCCAGGCATCACCATCATGCCCTGCATCATGATGGCTTCTGAGGCTCAGACTCCATCTGCATGTTGATGGGATTCTGGATGCTCAGAAACATAAGCTAGAGCAGCTCACCCTAATGCTGATGAAGAATGCATCAACTTCTTGGAAATGGGATGTAAAACATCTTCAGAAGGGCAACTTCTCTGTACACTCAGAATTAGGCCTAATATACCTTGGATTTAAGGTAATGCCTGTCATAAATTCCCGAAATTGATGACCCTTTTCCCTTCTCTCCCTTTTTGTTTCTTGCAAATATATGTTACCACATCATTAGGATTTCTTGTATTCCTCCTGATCGATTGTGCCAACTATGTTATTTGAACAGTCATTATTTTCAGTTTTGTATGTAGCTGTTTGTCACTTTATTGAAATGAGCTGCCATTCGGGCACCCTGATCAAAGCAAAAAGCATGAAATCCCACGTGTTGCACTTTTGAGAGCAAAAACAATGAAGCTAACCTTTCACCCTTGACTTTCTTTTAACCCTAATTTTGAAAGACAGTAGCAAACAATTCAGCTAACTTCTTAGGTAAAAGAATATTCAGACTAGCTCGATTGTAATGCAGCATCCTTTTCAACTGAATGGAAGGTCTCAGAGTAATGCATACAAATGCAGAGGCTGGGTAAGTTCATTACTTTGGGGTTTCTAGTGTGGTAATAGCAATGAAATGGTTAAAAGGCTGACTTTAAAGTGGCCACAATTAGGCTTCAAAGTTAACACCCCACCCCACTGAGATGAATGGAAGCAGTTGACATTTCTTAGTGCTATTGTTTCAGCCTGGCTTGCTATAGCTTCTAAAATAAGACAACAGTACATCTGTTTACATTCTGCTTCCGCAAACCCGGATGGGTTAGAAACTTCATTGTTTTTTAAGTGGAAGCTTAGATTCTGGAGAATACAGCAATATCCTCGGGTATCTGTAGGAAGAAGAGCTGAAAGCCGCCTTAATTGCAGACATCTCTCCCTTCTCTGTAAACTTCTGTTGTTCCGGGACAAATCTGTAAACCACTGGGGAAAAATAAAGTAATATACATTTGAAGTACTTTTTACTTACTACATGATATACAGACAATAACTTCTCAACAAGTTCCTAGCATGCAAATTTTCATAAATGGATGTGGTGTTTTGAACTTTTTCTCTTTTAGTAAGTGGTATGTAGAAGGTGAAGGTCTTGCTTTACTCAGTATGGTAACTTCTCTTAGCGTCTTCTACACATATACTTCCTGTCTCTAAATAAGCCAGTTTCACCCAGGAGAGTTAGAGACCAGGTGTTACTTTGTGTCCTCATGGGTGGAATTGTTTAATTTACCTCTGAGAGCAATATAAGAAAAAGTAAGATTCCTGAGACTTATATCTTGCATTTTTATGATATTTTTGTAGAGCACCCACATTAGCTGCAGGAAGACTTTAGGAACTGGACCGGAGTAATAAAGGTGTGAGTAGAGCCAGAATTTGTAGCAGATGGTCTCTATTACCCCATGCCTCAATTCATTTCGGGAGTACACAGTGTCCTCTCTGACTTTTGTGGAGGGGTCTGCACAGTGGCAAACTGCCCTCAGTAGCAGCCAGAACCCTATGAGAGCTTCTCTGATAAAAGAGGCCCATTAGATATGCTTAGGCTGTAGATTGAAACCAGCTGTGAATCTGTCGGAAAGATTTTCCTCATTGTGCTTTCAACAGGGTGGAAGGTTTGTGGCTTGTTCTGCACATATATATATATTTTGGGCTTCATTGCTCTGACTTTGCAAGTCCTAGACCTTGCCAGTGATAAGAGCTTTCACGCATACAGGCTGTTTTTGTACCCTGGCACCCAGAGACCCTGATTTTCTTTTGCCTGTGGACAACACAGCTTGTGCGTTAGAAGTGACATTGTGGCTTCTCCCAAATGGTGTCTCCCAGATTTCAGCTCTAAGTGTTTCATATGGTGAAGGCAAGCATGCAATCTGTGGTTTGGCTCATGAAACTTGTTTCATGCCCAGATTCAACAGCATTTTTTTCTGAGTATAAAAGACAGTGGTCCTGAGCCTAGGCAGGCTTTCAGGTTGTCTGAGACAACCTGACAACTCCTACAGTGTGGAGCAAGAATTGCTCCAGTGATCACTCAGTTCAACATCAAGAGGAAGGTTTTGTTATTTAATCAAACAGAGGGTTAGACAACAGCATCAAATACACATTTGTTATCTTTGTGTCCATTTTCAATTTTCTGACTCAATTTCTGACTATGGATTTCTATGGTATTACGTAGACCTGAGTTACACCTTATACAACTGATGGAAGAAAAGAGATCTCCTATTAGACCTTTCCGATATAGAAAAAATGACTTCTCCAAGGATACAGTAGGTCAGTGATAGAGCTTGGAAAAGAAGTTAGAGGATGTTTTGGCCAGTTCTGTTTAATTTAACTAGCAAGCTGACCTGCCTCACTGTATTACAACAGCATTGTTATGCCTAAATATTCGAAAGCCTAAGATTTGTATGTTAACCCTAACACAGACAGTTTCCTGAGTGGACTTGAAGGAAATATTGCTGTAGCTGCTTTACCATTTGTGCCCGAACCTGCTTTTTGCCTCATAATCAAAAGTGATTTTTATAACAGAATTATCTTTTAAGGAATATGAAATACTAGGATTTGAGAGAGATAAATCTGAACAGGACAGGAATCTGCCATCATGATGACATTTTAAAGCAACTTTTGAAAAATTGACATGTTATGAGAAGAAAAGAAATTAATTTTTTTAACATTGTGCTCTTCTATTTTGCTTTTAGAAAAGAAAACGAAGCCTTCCATTTTAAGGCTATATAGTTTTGAGTAAATTTTGTGGTGTATTTCTTTAGTCAATTTATAAAGCTACATCAGGGGAGGTTTAGGTTGGATATGAGGAGAAACTTTTTCACAGGGAGAGTGATTTCCCATTGGAATGGGCTCCCTAGGGAGGTGGTGGAGTCACCGTCCCTGGATGTGTTTAAGGATAGGTTGGATGATGAACTTAGTGACATGATTTAGATGGTTTAGATGATGAATTGGTGTTGGATAGGTTGTCAAGTTGGGTAAAAGGTTGGACTTGATGATCTCTACGGTCTTTTCCAATCTTGTTAATTCTGTGTGTAATTCTGTGTGTAATTAACATGCCTTCTGCTTCTAGTCTCTTTGCTGGCTTGATTGCCAACTGATACTTGCAATTAAACAGCAGAATCATAGTTCTCATTGACAAACTTGGTGCATTATGGCAGTTGCTATCCTGTAGAAGAGGATGAAGATGCAGATGTGTCTCATGAGAAATGACATAGGAAAACAGCCCAGCAAATTGAAACAATGTTTTTCAGTTCATGAATACTAAAAATTGGAATTTCTTTCCAAAATACCTCTGAAATTTTATTTCTTATTGAAAATTCTTATAAAAAAGCCCAGCAAAACATAACAGTAGATATTTACCTAATCATCCCAGATTAGGAAAAAAATTGATGGTTACCAAAGTATTTTATAGGATTAAGTTCCTATATTTTTCTCAGTTTTAATGTTGATAATGTAAAGGGATTCCCTTCCCCTGCCCCTTCCCCTTCCTTCTTCCCTGTTTCTTCCTTTTTCCACCCAAACAATGAAAACAGTTTAATCGAATGCTTTTCAATTGTGGTCTGTTTTGGCTTCACTGACATTTCCCTACAGTCTGTGTACCAGAACTGGCTTGTAAAACTTTTTCCTTCAGTAGCATTATTGTTCAAGAACTGGTGCTTCTTGTTACTTCCGTCCATGTGGATTTTGTGAATGAGTATGCTTAGACAAAAGAACATCACTAATCAAGTATATACTTTTTGTACAGCTTTATGTTCTCATCAAATAAAAGAGGGCACCAGAACTGCAGAGGTAAGAACTCCTCTGAAAGACTGAGTCAACTGGAAAAAGAAATGGCAGGAGTGAATAAGAGAAATCTGAGACTGCTTCACTTCAGGCATCCAGTAAAGAAGAGGAAACAGTGTGGGTAAAACATAATGAAGAATTGCTCTGACTGCACATTTTTTAAACTTGATTGTGTAAGAACTGTGCTTTGGTTTGCTTTCCAAGGAGCAGAAAATCTATGAGGTTCTGTCATGATAGGAACTAACAAACCAAGTAGGGATCAATTACAATTTAAATAGTTAAGTGAGAGCTACATGATCTTAGCTGCTGCATCATACTGAGTTTTCTGTTTCCATATTGCCTGTTGTCGTTTTATTGTTCTAATGCTTCATATTTCTGTAGTTTAAAGGTTGTTGTGTACGTGACTAGATTCACTCTCTTCTGGGACATCGGCCAAGATATTCAAAGTGATTGTTTATTTTGAGCACCTCCATTTTTTCAGGGTCCAAACCTGTGAAGTTCTGGAGTAGGGTGCCTTGAAAGGAGCATAGAACATGTATCCTCTAAAACTCAGTTTTTTGTGTGGTGTGTCAACATGACAGAAAAACAGAAGAATGAAAAACGGATGCAATCAAAATCCTTGTTCACTCATTATCTCAGTGTCTGATCTTTGGTTTATTGAACCAAGGTGAGCAGATTTGGTTACTGCTGTGCTGGAACCCAGAATATGTACCTGGCTATGGTCCAGGCGAAAGGAAGCCACACTGAACAGTGACACCACCCTATCTCTCCACTTCTCTTCCTTAACCTCCTAATTGCCCTAGATTTAGATTTAGATTGCCCAAAGATTTAGATGTGCTCTTCTGGTAAGGTGGTGGTGAGATGAGTGTCAATGTACTATATGTGAAATAAGTGCATAGCCATAGAATATATATTATAAAGCGTGCATAATTTCCTGTTCTGTCTATTGTGTGAGTGAACCTACCCAATGCAAGAGTAGCAAGGGGACATATTTTCTAAAGCGGCAGCATGAGCATAGGTGCTGTCAGGATAGTTGGCTTAGAGTTAATTTTTCCCAGAAATCCTTTCTTGCAAATACAGAGAAGTACAGTTTGTGTTGCTGAAGAAACTTATATGTAAAAGAAATACTTGAGTTGATTTAAAAAAAGGTCCTGGAAGTATTTCTGTAAGTTCTGACTGTTTTCAGAACAAGGTGTCAGCTAATATAGCTCCTTTAAAAATGCACTTCGGATTCAAGAAAAAATCAAGTGTAAGCTATGAAGCCTTAATTGTTAGAAGTGCAACAATAGCTTAAAAACAGACTGCAAAGGCCTGGGCTGACAGCTGGAGGAAGAGATACTTTATTAATAGTTGCAAGGAATGGGTGGATAGAGCCTGAAAAAGGCAGCAGAGGATATAAAAAGAAGTCTTGTAACATGAAACCATTGCCCAAACCCCTTACTGAACGATTTATGCAAGAGCCTGCTTCGTATAAGCATCAAGATAATACAGGGTGAACACGATAAACAGTCTCTGCCTCACTGAAAGTGAAGGTGCACCAGTGCTGCAGCTCACCTCTGCTGTGGCAGACAGTTTGGCGGGCTGGAGATGAGCACATGTGACTCAGTGGTCAACAGCCTCTGATTTCATGACTCGAAGTTTCTGTCTGGCTAGCTACAGATGATAGTTGATGAGACTAGAGAGGGCGCTTGCAGAATAATCATCACACCTCAGTATTTTATAATCTGATAAGTCTTCCAAATGTCCTTGCAACTGATAGCCAAGCTGCTCTGCTATTATGACTTGGGACATATAATTTCAAACTCTTATTTCTTGGGGGAGGTGGCAGGGAGGATCCCTTCCTACAGAGATTCACATAACAACAATCTCTCCAAGGCAAATCCCTAATTAAAGCACTACTGCATGTTGTCTGTGGCCAGGAGCTGACTGCATGGGAGATAACAAACAGGTCTGCAAAATCTGCCTTGTTGCTCCAACCCCAGCTGCAAAACTCAGTCTGCTCCCAGACAGCTTGGGTGACCAACAGTGCAGTGTCCCACTATGGACTATGACTGGCTGTTTACAGCATGTCCAGACAACTGCAATTTTCCACTTATTTCATAAAATAAGTCCTTAAGAAACTGTCAATTACCCCCAGAAGTTGGGAAATCCTTGGGAGCAGAAGGGCTGCAGTACTAGGGAAGTTTTGATTTAATTTCAAAGCATATATCCATAGGATCACTTTAGTGCAGACTCCCTGTCTCATGCCATGCTGACTCTGTGTGAGATCTGACATTGTTCTTCACTCTTTAATCATGAGAGCTCAGAAGGGGGGGGGGGAGAGGAAATAAAAGCAAAAATATGAGCCTGATTTTTGACATCATACAAATTTAACCCAAGTTGCCCGTGCAAATTATAATCCCTCCTTACAGGTTTATCCTTTCTGTGTGGGTCAAAGCAACTCAATGCCTGATACATCAAATCTAGAAACTTGCTGAGACCCTTAGTATCCCTGGCAGCATTGCATGGTGCAGATGACACTTACTGGGATGGTAGTACATGGCAAACATATTTTCAGGATCAGTCTTTTCTGTGAGCGTGGTATCAGAATGGCTTCCCTTTTCTACAGCTCCCCTCAGCTGCAAATGTGTTGCATAGATAGGAAGTGTTATTAGTTTTCACCTTAGTTTTAGCCATGTTATTAGGTTTGTTTGTGTGTTGTTTGGCTTTTCCTAACAGCTTGTTTTCCATTTTCACCAGCGATCTTAGCCAGCTTCCCTGGTGTTGATGGGAATCTCTGTTCCTGCTACTCTGCAGCAGATGTCCTTTCTAAAGTGTTTCTTTTCTTCCTGTATACCGTACATAGCAGGTTTTGTCTTTAAAAGCTTTTGATTGTTTGCAAGGGGAACTGGCAGGGTAGGTATTTTCTTGCAGCTTTTCCTGCACAACCCTTTTTCTTTACCTTCTTGCCTTCTCTGTGTGGCACCAGTAATAGGAATAGCAGAGCTGCCAGATGAGCTGCTGTGTTGGTCATCTTTACTTCAAGTGATATAAGCAATTAGCTAGTTAGAAGACCAGCCTTGCATTCATGTGGTATTTCTGTGGCTGTGAGTGAAGTAAAAATGCACAGGCTGCTTGTGGCACACTGATGAGGAGAATTGGTGTTGCTAAGATGGGAGAGGAATTGCATTTCCACAGGATGGTTGGGATTTTGTCGGCTGGATTCTTTTGTTCTCCATGTAAGATAAATGTCTATGGGGCTACCCTTTTATTCATTTTGTAGGAACTTGTCCAGCCCAAATGTAAAAAGAGGTTTCTTGCATCTATATTCATCAATAACTTCTGGGTTGAGAATCTATTTTGGTAGACTTTGTAGAATGTGGTCAGAAGGAAAGGCAAAGACAAATTCTCTGTTGCAACTACTGATAAGATACATTCCCACTGTTTTCTTCTCAAACCCAGGCTGGTATGTGACAAAAGGAAGGAGAATACCCTTCCCTGTGCAAAGGAGTGTATACTTATAATTTCTGTTGGCACAGCCTGAAGCCTGATTGAATTGGCTCAGGCATGGTTTTAGTGAGAAGAGACTCAGTTTCTTTTCAACTTCCTATCCATGAATGCTAAATCATGAGTTGAAACCATGCTTTAGTTGCTCCATACTGAAATATATCCACTAGAATTTCCAATTTAGTCCCAGGGAAGCCTTCCTTACTGTTTTCAAAATAATGAAAAGTTGTTGTTAGAACTGTTGCTAGCCATGCATTTGATCTACGGGAAATATCAGGTATGTTAAAAAAAAAATCTTCTTTGTTCTTTTTACTCAGTGTAAATTTAAAGTGTCTCGTGCATCCTAGCTATATGAGATCGTGGTATTGCTGCTGTACATATTACTGTTATAATCCAAGAGAATCACATCCTTTCAGGATCTACTCCTTATTTAGTAGATTATCCTTACATAGTAGATTAGAACAAAATTGAAATATGTCACATGAGGCTGAAACTCTAGTCCATTTGTAGGGAGACTTCTTGCTGCTGTAGGAGAGGCATAGAGGCTGTGCTCTATGAAACAAGCAGGACTAATACTTCCAGTAACTGAGGCATGTTCTCAGTGTGTGGAGGCCCACACCCTAATTTTTTTTGAGGTAGGCAACTCTTAAAATAAAATTGTCTCCCTGTCTTCCTTTGCTGGACTTTTTACTACTTTTAGACATCAGTTGCCTTTGTGGGTCTCATTTATGATTATAGTTACTAAAAATGCAACTGGTTTGGGTATCCTACCTAAATAGCTTGACTGAGAACCTACAATAACTGCCATTCTCTCTCTTCTGCAAAGCTAGAATATGATTAGTCACAACTTGCAAGTGATTTAATATGCAATTATTTTTTTTAGATTTCTTCTCTCTCTCAGTATTGCAACCTGTGCAGCTCCCCTTTATTTTGTTTCATTAAACAAGATGCAGAATAAAAATTAATTTTGCTCTTTACTTAGATTTTAAACCCTTTAAAATTAAATCAAGTGAGTTTGCCTGTACTTAGCTGGTTAGAATCCTTAGAGATTCTGCCATTTTGCTATGTAGGGAGTGCCATAGCTGATTAAAATAGATTTGATCTTTCTTCTAATCCTCTAGACCTGCAGGTTAATTTGTGATTTTGGAGCTACAGCAGCATCACAAAGTTGTAAGGTAACACTGCACGCTTCTGTAGGAAAAAAATGTAATTAACTTGGATTTAGTTAGAGTTTGCAAATCCTAGTGATTAATTTAGAATACATCTGATGTGAGAGTCTATGAGTGCATCTAGGCTATTTGCCTTCCTCGATTCTACAGAAACAGAGAAGATAGAAAATTACAAAGTACCGACAATTCCATCACTGTCTCCAAAACCTGGACTAAATATGATGACATAAATGCAAATATATATAAATATATGCAAGTCTGTACATGTTCTCAATCAGCTCTGACCTCATTTTATTAAGTTACTAATGTGCATGACCTATACTACATATCTATACATGTGATAACCATATGGTAAAAATTAGACACAGGGCAAAATGCATTGCAGAATTTGTGGTCCAAATGACAAGATTTATCCCATATAAATGCCTACAGTGTGGTAACTTAAGTTCATTCTTCATCAGATAAATTAAGTTCTTTCATGCCCTAATAAGTGATAGCTGTTTGAGGAAGCCTTCTAAGCTTTCCGTAACCAGGCATGCCACTAGTAATCTTTCCAAAATGTGATGTCAATGGAGCTGCAGCTGGTTAAAGGGCTATGCAGGGCAAAAAGTGGTATTAGTGGCTAATAAAGGCTAATTCTTTTGCAAGCAAAATTAGCTCGCTTCACTAGCTTGTTATGACTTGAAGTGTCTGGCCGTTGAACTATGCATCTGGCTCATTTGTTGCTCTCAAAGAGATTGCATCCTGACTGACAGCTGTACTGGGCTGGAAAAAAGTAGCCAAAATGAGTGAGAACAAGAGGACTTCAGTTTGTATGACTTTAGGACAGTAGCAATCCATACAAACAACCCTAATAAGAAAAAGAGATGAACTCAACAAAGAGTGTGTGTGGCTCTAGGCACTAATTTTCCTTAAGTGCCTGGTTCCTAATGCATAACTTTGCTGCTCACAGATTCTGGCTTCCACTCATGTTATACACAACTACCTGAAAGACACAAATGTCCAGTAACTGGTTGAGGCAACCTTAAATAATCACTAGAATCTTAACTTCTAGCACTTCCCAGATGTTGTGATGCTCTAAAGTGATTTAGACAGTACCATAATAGCCTAAGTTCTGTGGATGAGTATTTATTTTTACTCACTGATGTTTTAGGGCAAATGCCACATCAGAGTGTTTTTATCAGAGTGTTTTTATTATCAAGTTCCTGTTCCTGCACAATGCAGCTGTACCTATTCTAAACTTCTTCATCAAAGGCGGCCATTTCCTTTTATTCTTAATCTCAGATCATTTTACTGAAAGCAGTTGTCCCTGACTTCCTTAAGCTTGCCCTGAATAAATGCTTTCTTAAAATCTTTCCTATGTCCTTTCTTTCCTTAGCATGTACTTAGAAATATGTGTACATAGGTAGAAACATGGACACACGCTTGTGCCCATGCATCTTTTAGTCAGTTTCTGCTTCAGTCCTGCGACCCTGTGATGGTTTGACCGTGAAAGTACTCATAGGAAAGATTACTGGCAAAGAGCAGTGAAACTCTCTCTTTCTTGTGTAATTCCAAATGGTTTTAATACCTTCTTTATTTATGAAATGTTTCAAATTTCTGAATTCTCTGATAATACTATGTAGACAAATGTGTACTAAGGTCAAGGCTGATTATTTTTTCACTGTGGTATTATTTTTGCAGGTGATTTGAGACTCAGTGTTCATACAGGTCAACCAGAGTGAGAGGTTGGTGATGGTGCCTTTTGTGGAATTAAACCCTTGGATGTTGTTTCTGGATTAAGAGTTCATAGAAACCACATGGAAATATTGGTTTATGCTGTTAAGTAAATTCTGGGTCCTAAACTTTTTTTTTATCATGAAACAGTATTCGAGTTAAAAAAAGATCTTGTACTAATCGATGAATGAGTTTGGCTTCTGTAGCATGCCTATGACGTTGCTTTCTTTGCACCAGAGACCCTGTGAAGTTCTCTCTCCTGTGTTCATGTAGAGGGTGGAACTGGAAAGGGAAATCTCTCGAGAAAAGACTCATAGGTCCAACTCATCAACATAAAAATGACAAAGGAGAACTTATATGGAAATATGTAAGTGCCTGAAATTGGACTTCTGCATCTGTATTGTTTTGTTCCTGGTGGAAGTTTTTTGGGATTAGCTGTAGTTAGGTGCAGCCTGAATGCCCAGCCTGTGAGAGGCTGAAAGATGATGAGAGAGAGTAATATAAATTATCTTTGCTTACTGAGGCTCTCAGGAAATCGTGCAAGATGAAACTCCCAGTATTTTCTTTTCACACTAAAAAAGAATTTTTCTCACACAGAAAAAAAAGTGAAGGTTCTTTGATCCAGACATAAAGATATACTCAAGAATTTTGTAGAGGGAGGTCTAACTTATGGTGTTTAGTAGATGGCAACTTTTCACATTGAAAAGTTAATGAGAAATTATAGAAGAGAAATCTTTTAACAACTAAGAGGAGAACTGGAGCTTATACTGGACTCAGAACAAAACTACACAGTCAGGAATGTATTTGCAGAGGTAAGTTGCTTGCCAGGGTACATGAGAGATTGGTGCTGAAGAGTCCTCCCCTGCTTAGCTGCCACCACAGTTGGAATGGCAAGAGTATATCAATGCTGCTGACCATGATGACAGCCACTTCTCCTCTGAATCTCAATTACAGAAATATTAGTATCATGTATTACCAGCAAAGACCTGTAGAAAACCTGTAAAGATATCTTAACCTGAATGGAAATTCAGAATAGTCTGTTTCTTGCTGGACCAGGCAGTTTCTCTGTAAGGAAGCAAAAAAATACTGAAATAAGGTAGGACTTGACATCTTTCTGCTCTTATTGACTTCTACCAGTTCTCTTCCTCTCAATTTGTGTCCCCTAGTAGAATAAATATCAATATTGAGTCCAATACAGCAAGTGGTAGACCAGTATGCTTTTCATCTTTTTCACATTATGGTCTACACTATGGCCGGAGTTGTTACCTGTCCCTCTCCTTTGCCTGCAGAGGAAATTCCACTTTGTATGAATGTTCTTGATTGTATTTTACTGTTATTATTTTGCCTTCATAGCTACAGTTCTTGGTACCCTCTTATCAAAAGCAAAAATGCTGCTCAAACTTTTTTTTTGCCTCTTCAGTCTCCATGGTTTCTTCTGCTGTAACTACATATCTGAAATTTTTTTTGTGCTTTCCTGTATTTAAGTCTGTGAAACTGCTATTGTGCAAAAGATAACACCGTGCTATGGCAACAGTCAGCAGTTGTCCCAGTGCTACACTGGTAACGTGGACAGAGCTGAAGCATTTCTGCTTCTGTGGTTTGAACACTTTCTTGGAGCTGGTTTCCTGTTTTGCCTCGTTAGCACTGATTTGCTTTCTACTCTGAGTACAATTGCTCTGCTGGTAAGAGAGCAACTAGATCTCCATTTTTCTCTAGCACAGGCAAATCAACAGTGAAGGCCTCCTTTCCCTAGTTTTTCCATGGCAAACTTCCCAGAAAGATGTGTACTTAATTGTAATTTACTTTCTGTGGTCAGCAGCAATAGCTCATCTTTTAGTACCTCAACAGCATTGCTATATTTAACTCTGTGTTTGTGTATCTAGGCCTCACCTGATCTCATGTAGAGTAACTGTATTTCAGTGAAGTTGAATTTATGCAGCAGAGATGATCAAATTTATTGTATATACAGTTAATTCCTCTTTCATTTGCTACTTCAGCTGCTTGCTGTGACTTCAAAACAAACAGGCAAAAAACCTCCCACCACTTTCTTTTGGAAAAATAGTAAAATTTTCTGGGGAAAGCTTCCTCTATGCATCTAGTATGTCTTACTAAAGCTGATTTTGAGTTTTTGGCAGACAAGCAATTTTCTGTCAAAATGCTTCAAAAGAAACCATGAAATGAGCAGGCCAATAATCCAGGAGCAGCACAAGAGTCAGAATATGAGGCTTGCAATATGTAATATGAGTCTTTTAATCTAACCTCCTCTATTTCCACCCTGATGCTAAATATAGTGCTGATGTCCTTTCAAGAAAAAAATTGTCCTGAGCTTGGACATTGTGCTTTTGGAAAGGCAATGAACACCATTAGAAAAATGAAACACTCAGTTCTTGTAATTGTATTTGTGACTACGATGGCAAAATTTGGCAAATATCAGATCATCTTAGTAAGATGTTTAATATTAAATCTAACATTTCAATTAAAAATATATTTTTAATATTAATAAAACTGATAACTTTCAATCCAGGTACATATCATGCTGCCCAGGAACTCCTGGCTTAAGTAAAATTTGCATCTGAAGTGCATTAATAACTGCTGTAAAGTAAGAAGGTTTTATCAAAATATCTAACTTACCTGTAGCATTTGCAACAGATAAGTTGGCAATACCTTACTAGCCACTATTGTATTGTATTTTATGCAGGAAACAGATAACCAACCCTGGGTGTTCTGGAATGAGCCTTTCCCTGCTGTTAGTCAGGTGGTAGTTTGTTTTTTTCCTACCTCTAACCTCAGGGAATGTAAAGAAAAGTGACATTGTTGAAAAATGCCAAAGAAACAAATTCAGGTTAAGCTGAAATGAAATTAAAACATCAGTTCAACTAAAGTTTTTTTGTGTGTGAAAATAGGATGCTGTTATTGAACTATTATTATTCAGCTTTTTCAGATTTCATGTCTTCCACTATCATCATCTTTCCTGTCCAGTTTTATGCTTGGTCATCCTCAAACTGAATTTCTGGGGAAGTGTGTGATTTGCTACTTTGTACTCCTAATGTTGTTGATGGAGAACAGAAAACACATCCAGTTTTGTAAATGGCTCCTCTTAAGGATTTTGCAGCTTCTTCTGAAACATTGCTGTAAGCTTCTCAAGATCTCTTTCAGAATCTCTTTCTATTGCCATTCAATGAAGAGTTCATGTCTTTTTATAGCTTTTATCTCAGTGTTCTAGTTACTCCATTGTTAAATGAAATGTTTAATGAGTTTTTTTAGTATTACATATTGCAGGCAAGTTGTTTATGAAATCAGGTAGGCTTTGTTAATGTGATTTATTTCATTGTGTTTTGTATAAACAGTAAGTTTTGTTAAATAATTATGAACGTCTCACAGATGAGTAATAAATTTTTCAGGATTTTTTTATAAGACTTAGCATAATGCCCCAATGCATGTGGATTCCTAACATCTGATTCTGATGAAAATCACAGGGGTAAGGATTGGCATGTTACACGTCAGACTTGGTAGGTCGTGGCTTTTGTCTGGAAGCATCCACAACAGATTGAGCACTGTGCTCCTTTCCCTTCATGGGCACAGTCTCAAGTGCAGTGGAAGGACTACAGCATCAGCTTTCCAGGGGAACGTCCTTCTGCCTGGTGTCTGTGAGGAACAGTTGCCCCTGCACAGGAAACCCTTAGCAGGCTGCAATCTCTAAGGGGATTACAGTGCTGTGTACTCTCTGTGACTGTCCAGTTGGGATCCCAGCTTCAAGGCGAGGAAGTAATGATGCCCTGGAGATGCGTGTGAGCAGCATCACTGTGGTGCAAATCATGGGGAGGTTATTACAGTTAGAAGTCTTCTGTGTGTGGCACCAGGTAGGCTCTTTAGAGTTTGTGAAGTGCTTCTTTTTGCTGATTTTTCCATTCTGGGCCCTACAGTGACTTTATTGCTGGCTGACTCTAGACAACTCATCTCCAAAATCAAGGGAAAGGATCAAGGTCTTTTGAGACAGTGGGATGAAAAGTACCATGGTTATTATGATTATACTACTTACTGTTAATATCAGAAAGGGAGATACTCTGTTCTTACATTCAGAAAGAATAAAATGCCACAATGCTAATGAAATCGTAACAATAGCATGAGGAATGCTGGTAAAATATCAGCATGACATGGCTTGAGTTAGAAGTATTATATTTTTTGACACATGTTAGAAACCACTAACCCTGGTGGCTACTGTAACTGATTAAGCATTGTATGGGAATCTGTTTTCAATATATGTGATTTAAAAATATCTTGGAATGTAACACTGGAAAAAAGAATATAATTCCTGAAGTCTGCTTCAATGCCGTTTTGTCACTGTCTAGTTTCTGTTGTTCTTCTATTTTTTGGGTGCTTCTTTTTCTCCTTAGGTTTTGTTGTTGTTGTTAATTATTAATTTATATACCATTTCAACATTTTACAGAAGAACTGACATTTATCAGAGATCACGTGCTGAAAAACACCTGCGTAGTTATACAAACTTTGTTGTATTTTGAGAGAGAATATTAAGCATTTCAAGGTGAAGAATCTATTTGTCTTTGATTTCTGTAGTATAAATTAGTAAGGAAACTTGAAGTGTTTATCTGTGCTTCTGTTATGTCTATTGATTTTTTCCCCTTAAATATTTGAACATTACAGCTGAAAGGATCTTATTAAACACATTAGGTTTTTTTACATTTTTTTAAGGTCTCTACTTAAAGCACATTAAACACTTAAAACTCAGCCTAACTAACCTGAAATATATGTTTTAAAATGAGAATTATCTTCCATTTCATAATAAGGAAAACAGTAGAGCTGCAAATGTCATCATGGCCACTTCATAACAAGTCAAACAGCTTTACCTCATCAATAGTATATTTCTGTACTGTGGTCTTGAAAGCTCAGTGAGAAGACTTTCCCATGCCACAGAAAAGAACAGGATATCAGTTCTGAGTCCGATTTTTAGGTCAGACACAAGGTTTCTTCTGTGGCTTAGAAAAAGTAATTTCTTCCTCATGTGTTTTAGCTTACCAGCTACATGAAACCCTTGAGGTGGATGTGCTTGCAAAATGCTTTAAAGCAGTGAGGTGAAAGTTTAAAAGTTCCTTAAAAGAAGTTTCTGTGAGGTCTCAGCTTGCTTCTGCAGTTGTCAGTGAAAGTTTTACTTTAGACTTAAATGGTCAGAGTTAGGTTTAGAGTAAGTTCTCTTAAAATCGGCTATGAACTTCATGAATTTAAAGTATTATTGTCAGCAATTGTTTTAATTTGCATTAGTGACTTTATCTAGGTATTTGTATTAACAAGTCTCTAGTCTCCCTGACACTTCATTAAATTTAGAATTTGACTCTCCTGAGCTGTGCTAAAAAGCATTCAGGAAATTAATTAATTCACTGCCCTAATTCTTCTCCTTTCACCCACCTATAAACAAATGTTTTGTCATCCTCAAATCATATCAAAAAGCTGCTAATGCCTGAAATGTCACCGTATTTAACTTGTTTGGCCTAAAGTTGGCAAGGTCCCGTTTTTCTGAGCCTGAAAAAACACTGTCAATGTTCCCTTTGTTTAATAAGGGATTCTGGCCTTGAAACCATCACTGCATTTAAATATAATATGGAATGAGTCTGTTTGTAGGCTCTAAGTGACTCAGTAGGAATTGAAGATTGGCTATCTCATCTGAAGAACACTTTAAGCCTCTCAGTGAGGTGTTCTGCTCAGAAAGCAAAGAACAGCACGGTGTACTACCATCCCTGTCTCCTGTCAGAAATGGATACTGACAGATTGTCCCAGGACCTGTTAGGTTCAGCATCTACACATGCATGTATTAGTGGTGAGCTTATTATCTTCTGCTAATTGATTCTGGATCTCCTGTACATCTGTTGGCTTTCTAAAGTGTGTAGTGGATACCTTGTTGCTTTGCAAGGCTCAGGTGGGTAGCTTGTATGGCCAGAGGATTGGCCACAGCAAACAATCTCTAGTTGCTTCCTCCAGGTTGCAGTGCTCAACCTTTGTTTTCATTGAGCTTACTGTGGCCTGTGCTTTAATATTCTGGTACTGGCAGAAGCAGATAGGACCGGAATGGGAACAGGTAGCAGCAGCAGCCCAGGAGCATGAGGTCTCCCCCTGCAGTGCTAGCTGTCCTACTGGTCTTGGAAATATTTTGTGCAGGAGTGATTTCAAAGTGGCATTCCTCTAGACTGCACATCAATGCAGTTCTGCCTGAGAGGATGGTTCCAGCAGAGAGCAGGCTTGTCTGTTTACTTCTATCAAAGACTGTAGTTACATGTTCCAGGTAGCAAACTTGGGTATATGGCATCCTACAGCATCCTACAGTTATGATCCACTGGGAGATGCAAATCTAAATGCAAAAACAGGTACCCCAGCAAGTCCAAAATTTTCCCATTGTCAGATGGTATCTAGTGGCTCTTCAACATGGAGAAACAATTTTGCTAAGTAGTTTGTATATAGAAGTAATACTTAGCAGCAAATTGTTCAGTGAACAAATGGAGGCACAACAAGTTGTTGTAGT
This sequence comes from Serilophus lunatus, assembly GCA_013399895.1. NCBI lineage: Eukaryota > Metazoa > Chordata > Aves > Passeriformes > Eurylaimidae > Serilophus > Serilophus lunatus. The sequence goes on along the minus strand of VXBA01011249.1, from coordinate 1,778,790 downwards.
CTCAAGAAAACTTGCAAGTGTAGTATTCTGATTTGGGAAATTTTGACCTCAGTGTCAGGAAAACAATTCTCCTAGATGGACTATTTTTGATTAAAAGCATTGTAGTTTTAGTAATGTTATTTTGGACATCAGAACTTCAAAATCTGAAATGATGTGAAGTGTTGGAATAAATGTGTATGCAGAGTTTGGTCTTTGTGGCTTCACAGAATTACTCAGACTTCCTTTATTCAAAAAGGGAACCACATTTCTCATGTCCTAAAAGTGACAGTCCTACAGTGAAAAGAACTAAGTGTTCCTTGAACACACTAATCCAGAGGAACATGCAGGGGTTAAGGGGTTCACAGTTCAGAGGAAACGGTATAATGGCTAAAAGCTACAGGGTAAACAGAGTCAGCTCTAAGGCAGTTGTGAGTTTTCTACTCAGTGGCCATAACATTCCTACTCTAAAACAACTTATTTAATTGTCACTACAAGGGATGAATGGCCAGATGAAGCAGTTCTTTTATAATTGGATTTGTCTGAGTTACTTTACATGGTTGGAACTTAACTAGAGAAGTGGTCAAAAATATTTGAATGGTCTTGGCGCATTTGGTAATGTGTAATTACTGACAAAATGTAAACGATTACATGGTAACTAGAAAGATGCATGCCAGGTTAGTAGTGTAAGAATGCCTTGGCAAATTAGATTAATGATGATGTGGAACAGACTCTGGTACAGCTCCCACTAGTCATATGAGAATGTGGATGTGTCCAGAAGCTTGAGCAAGCACAGTTGAAACCAAGTACTCATGCTGTTAATAGAAAAGATTCTCAGAGTCATACTGTCCTGATCCATCTTTCTGTGTGTGTTCATGTATCCTATTTTCTGACCCATGAATTTGCAATGACCAGTCACTTATAGGAATAAACAGGTCAGGATAAACAGGTGTTTAGAGGAATTGTCAAAATCTATCAGATACTTAACTGCTTTTGATTTAATGATGGTTTTGTGACATTCCAACCCACAGTTAAGTCTACCAAAGAACTTCTGTACTCCAATGCACTTAATGGAATTTATCCAGAAAAGATGTACTATACTGTGCCAAGGACCATGATCAGGCACCTTGGGAGGAAATGTACAAAACTCTGCACATACTGTGGAAGGAAGTTTTAGCAGGTAGGAATTGTTCGGAGGAAAGACAGGATTTAGCTTGCTTCATCTCTGCATTCACTATGCAGTTCAGCCTCCTTTATCCCAAAGTTCTCTCAGCTATAAACTGCTATTGAGTGATGCAGCTTGGAGATGCATGGCTAACATGATCTGCTGTAGTTTTCCAATGTAGAAACAGCTTCCCAAAATATTTTAGCCAGTTTCAGGCCCCCCATCAGCTCCTAAAAGTATTTCCTTTTCAAAAGTGGTAATTCACAGTCTGCTGTCCTTTTTACACATTGTCTTTACTTTCTCTAAAATAAATCTCTCCTTCCTTGACTATACTTAAGTGTCTTCTAGTGGTTACAGCGGCACCAGACTTCTAATTTTTTGGGATTAACACTGATACTGAATCTACTATTTAATTTCTTTGCTGATTTGACTTAGTCTCTCCAACTGTTGTCTCAAAAAGCAACATCGTTCTTTTTACAGGAATGATGTATTTCAGGTCTAAAAACTCTTACATTTGCTAGCATGATGAAAGGTCCACATGATCACCTAGTATAACAATTTATACAACCTAATCTCTGGAAACATGCATAATGAGAAGGGAGAAGTTTAGTCTTGTTTATGGTCATTTATGGTCATGTCCTGATGTACTGTAACTGGTTTTAGGTATTTGTTTTCAAAAAGTTGTCTAAATCTTGAGCTATATAGGAAAAGTTATGGTAGGCTTGCCCAGTATGATGTTAAATTGCGATTAATTCAATCATGTTAATTCCAGGGAGTTTAAAGTGACCTCTTATTGTCTGCAATAAGACAAAAATGAAAAAGAGACAATATTTGAACATTCTCATTAGTTAAGAAAGCAAGCAAGCAAATAAGAAAGGAGTGGCTCTAAGCATTGTGAGGGAAAAATTAGAATTATATATCAGGGAAAAGTTTATAAACATAAGAACTGATAGCCAAGGAAACCAGCTGCTGAATGAGGCTTTGGAACCAGCACTACTGAAGATATTCAGGGCTTGGCTAGACATCCATCTTTCAAAAAAGGATAAAGAAATCAGTCCAGCCATAATATAGAGATAATACAATAGAGTTCCCTACCAAATTTCTGCCCCAAATAGTGTATGATTTAGTTGGAATGAAAAAGAAAAGCACCTTGGCTTGCTAATTCTTTCACTGATATAATCTTAAAAGCACATATTCTTCTGCCTCTTAAAAAAATATTGCAAGCAAATTTCTTTTTAGATTTTATTTGTTGTAACTTGAGTGTGTGGGTTTTGCTGTAATTTCAGACCTGTTGATCCTAGTTTAGAATGTTGTTATAATTTTTTAATAAAAATTTTTAAAAATATGTATTTACAATAAAAAATCTCTTCCAATGAAAAATTCGTCCACAACATCTTTTTTTTATAGCAATTTTTTAGATGTTGTCAGATCTCTTATATCAAGCCTGAAGAAAGACTGTCAGTAAGGTACTTATTTTTTGCATGCTTCAGTAGAGTTATGAAGGGCTTCATAGAGTTGTGAAGGGTGGTAGGACTGGATGGCTGGGATAATTAGGATATAAAGGCATGGTTAACTTTTTACCTCTATGTCACAACTTCAAATATAGGCAAAGAGGGATGTTTCCCACTCGTTACTGCTGAGATATTGATCAGATCTGTGGTAATGACCTATTTCTAGTGGGTAGGCAGGCAACACTGATACAGTAGATAGTTCAAGGCTGAATTAAGCAGGCAGGCTATTGATCATCAAGAGCTGGGCCTCAGATTTTTAAGGGTATCTTAACATTCAAGTAGTTGCCTATTGCAATTTTGAGGAGTGTGAAAGCAGTCACCTTGAGCTGAAGTAAGGGGAGGTAAGGTACATAAACTTTTCACAGAAATCTAAGTATACATTTATCTGGAACACTGAACACCTTTAAAGTTGCAGCCTACCACTCTCAACAAGTTTGCAGTGAAACTCTGATTCACCACTTTTCCATGAAACCTCCATAAGCACTGATTTCCCATTTGTTTATCTCAGCATATGCTGTAAAACAGAAGATGGATGCCAGTTTGTTAGCTTTCAAGTGCACTGCTGCAATTGTAGTTTCCTTTCACGGGAATGTCTTCCAAAACATCAGTCATATCAGAGAGACCAGGCTAGCACATAGGGGAAACAGATACAGTTTTAAAGAAGCTGCTTCAGAAATGGAATGATCCTTAAATAACAAATGAGTCTTCAGACTGAGCACTGAATTTCTACAGAAATGTAACACATAGATGGCTTAAAAATATTAAATTCTATGTCTTGCATTCTCTAATTTATGCTGTAAAAATTAGTGCTAGTTTCTAAAAAATTATATGGAATAGATCAAGTCTAATTTTTTGCAAAAATAAGTCTGCCACATTATCACTCGGTGTTATAAAAATGTGCCACATGATGGAAGGGAAGTATGAATGCTTGCTATCTGATGTACACAATTGAAAAGGGAAAACACAGTGTGAAATCATCAAGCCACATTAGCCAAAGAGAACAGATAAGTAAGGGTATAACACTAGAACTGTAATCAATCAAGCAGAGATCACACCTCTGTGTAGAACTGTGTGTGGTTTTTAGATGTGAAAACTAAGACTTTTACTGTAGAAAATGTAAAAAATCTATCACTGTTTGTTAGAGAAAATGTTCAAAATGTTGTATGGATAGGGTAATAATTGTTAATGTGTATATACAAAAATTGCTATTTTTTTGTGTCACTTGAAACTGTTCTGCATATGTCACCACTTCAAAGCAAGGAAATTAGCTTCCACTGGGTTCTGATTGGGCTCATGTCCATGTGTGTATTTTGTACCCTTACATCCAGCTTCTTGCTGCAGTGCTGTTGGTGCCACCATGTGCCACAGCTCTCACTGCTATCTACCAGCCTGGCCTGGCACCCAGCACACCCTTCTCAGTAAACACAGGAAGCAGGTCATGCATGTGCTGCTTATCACCTCTATCTTCTGTTTCTGTGAAACCACATGTGCTCAAATTTGTAAATATGGACATCAGATAAAATGCAAGAAAGTCTCACCATCGCGAGGTCTTGACTTTGAATGTGACAGTCTCTATTTAACTCATTCCTTCTCCCTCCACCACCAAGAGAGAAACCATGATGACAGGAAGAGTGCACCATTTCCTCTGAAGAGACTCATTGCTGCTCTCAGTAGCTCACATTTACGCAGCTGCACAAAATATGAGACTTAACTGTACATTTTCAGACACTGAAATAAGACATTTTGGTAGAGGAAATAGTCAAATCAGGATACTGCAAAATGGGAGTTGGCTGTTCAGGCAGTGCTGCTGATTGCTGAGCTAGTTCTTAGTAAGAATGTACAAGTTGTGCTATTTTTATTTGCTACTTGTCTAGTACTGGACTTGTTTGGAATAATTTCTTTATTCTTGCATATACAGGTATATAACTAGCAACAAGAATTTAGGGAAATTTTCTGTAGCTAATAGAATTCTCACAAGATTTCCATTGAGGAGAAAACCTTGCTGCAAGAAGCTTTGAATGGACTTGAGAAAAAAGGTCGAAATACATTTGACATTCTCCTAAAAATACTCATGTTTTTGCCTATGAAAAACATCCTCCTTTACCCTTGTCGTGCCACTTCATAACTTCTTGTCAACTTTTTGTACCTTACCCACTCAACTTGTTCAGTGGGGTTTATTCCCTGCTTTTCAGCCACTAGCCTTTCCCAGTTTTTACTCTTTGCAGTTTTCACACAGACACCATCTGGCTTCACCCCTGGGGTTTCCTAGACAAGGGCAATCTAGTTAGCCTTGTGAAATCCAAACCTCAGGCAAAACAAAAACTGTACAAAACTTCTACAAGACAGGCTTTGTCACTTCTCTGTGAGGGGCAACTACATTAGCCATAGCAACTGTTAGAACAGAAATCACATCTTAAGCAGTAAGTTGTCTCAACCAACCTATTCTTTTCCTCAAACTTTTTCTTTCAATTTACTTAGAATTACTGCAGGTCTTTTCTGATCAAGAGAAAGTTTGACCAGTGTGTGTGTAATTAGAGAACTTCAGAGTAGAACACTATGTAAAAAACAGCCTATAAAATGCTTGGAATAAAGTAGATTAAGAACAGATTTACAAAAGAATTTAGGAAGTCATTCCAGTGTTCTTTTCTGTTCTAAATAACATAGTGCAAATAAATCTCTGAGGCAAGATTCTGGACAAAGACATTCCTTTGAAAACAGACCACAAGATTCCTGGTTTTCTTAATGGAGAAAACAGAAAAAATTTGTCAGGGTTTGGGACTCTCAAAATGCCGATCCTTTTGAACAACGTGGACAAGTACAGAATATTGTCCAATGTATTCATCCTTGAGCAGAAATAAAACAATTTTCTCTGTGCTGTCATTGTCTTATAGGACCTGAAAAAAAAAAGAACTTCCTTTCTTTTTTAGGTTTACTATGTTCTAATGTTTCTAAAGGAATTTACTTGGACAAGGCATTTTGATCTGTAAATCTATTGTTCCATAAGAAATTATGATCTAGTTGCACAGTTCAGTGGTTTTGAATTAGATATTCTGTTATTTCAGGCTTTGGGAATCTGAAGCCAGGAGGGAACTGCATGTATATATAGGTGCAATTCTCTAGTTCTGGCCACAAAATGAAGATCAAGTTGAGTTCTTTACAACAACACAGCCACTCCAACTTCAAAACTATAAAAGCTTGATCTCTGTCTCAGTTTTTGTTCTATTCTGTTCTGTCTCCTTATTTAATAGTTATTCCTATGTGTCTTCCCAGGAAGAATATCACAGTATATCTCAGTCCTGCTCTAACAGGATAGGCTCAGTGAATTGAAGAGCAAATTTTCTATTGTGCACCCTGGAAAGGTAAAAATATAATCAGCCCCTTTCTCTGCTTGGCATTCAGAGGATTGGAAGAGAGGGTGTAGTGTAACAATGGTTAGGTCCTGGTGATAGATACTATCAGTTCTGTTAAATGTTCTGTGAAAAGCAGCATATATTGCTGTCTGCTCTTAGTATGATTGAGGTTGTATGACATTTAGATGATAAAAGACTGTCGTGTAAGAACTAGGTAGCATATTAGATACACTATTTTTTTAAACGTTCCCTAGTGAAAACCACAATTTCACTTTGGTTTGATAAGCATGCCCTGATGGCATTGGTCGGTTTACACTTCGACATGATCAAAAGAGTAGAAATAGACTGGCTACTGTTAGCAGGGAGCTGTGTCTAATATTAATTTAGAATTTTGCAGTCCAGAACTGGGCTTTTAAGCTCCTTGAGCTTTTTTCTAAAATGCTGGCCTTTTCAGTCAATACTGTACAGAAAAAAGTCTTGCCAGTGAAAATTCTTGCGTCGGTATTTTATAAACAATTTTAGAAAAATGGCTTTTAAAGGTTGTGAGATGTAGATCAGCAATCTGTTTTTAATCACAGTGGATACACAGGTTCCTTTTGGGTTCTAATGAAGAAATTTGAAGCTGGAAACTACAACATGTTTGAAATAATTTTGATGTTAATTTTTCACATTTCCAAGGTATCTGAGATGTGGCTAATAATAATAACAGGCATTGTCTGTTTCTCTCAGCATGTGGCATGAAAGTAGTGTGGCCACAGAGCTACACATTATTTACATGGTGTCAGCATGTCATCAAGTGGTATGGCAGAGAGCCAGATTAAATCACTTCTGATTTTAAATGCAGGACACTGAATAGTAATGCTGTGTCATACTTGAGGACACTGGAATCTGGCAAATCAGCAGTAGCTCAATGTGTCAAGCTCGTTTGAATGGCTTCTTTCCTTCCTGAATGATCACACAGTCAAAATCGAGGTTCAAGGAAACTGTGTAAATTTGGATTTTTTTTATTTCCCTCCCTAAGCAGAAGGTTGTACCTAGGAAAGAGACACTCTTTGCTTACTATAGAGGTGTGTCATGATTTCACTGCCCTCATGCAGGAATGTCTACTCCTGAGAATGGGCAACCACCCTATGGTGCATGTTTGCCAATAATCGTTGTTGCTATAAGCAGTAAATGAGTTTGGTAAGATTTCTCTTGTAATTTCTTTGCAGAATCTACTGCAATAGTTCCATCATCTTGAGCAGTAAGTGTATTATTAAGAGGCAATCCCATTGTTTAGAAGGGTGCTTTAAGGGTTTGAGGTGTCCCAAGAAAATCTAGGAATGCTCTTCTCAGCCATTGTTTCTATACCAGCTCTGATTTCTGTATCATGCCTAGAGATGGTTCATCTTGCCAGCTTGTAGAAAACCAATTCAACAAAACAAAAACATGAACAGACTTAGTTTGGTTTAGTAATCCAATTGGGTTTACTGAGGACTTATGTGAAAATCAAAGAAAGTAGAAGGGAAGGAGTGGGATTGCATGTCGAGGGAGAAAGGATGCAGGAAGAAGTGAAGGGAGAAGCACTGTTAGGTTAATTTAACCATACTGTGAAAGCTCACCCTAGAATGGTTAATGGACAAGGAAGGAGATGTTAGAAGGTTAAAAGAAACACCCCAAATACTGGGATTCATTTTGCCTCATCACCATAATACTCTTTTTATGAAATTAGAGCCGTGTATGCTCATAAAAACCTCTTGCTTTTTTGATTTTAGAGGATAATGCAACCATTGGAGTCTGTGATCACTTATTTCAAGTTAAATGCTTAGTTCAACATTTCACTTCCATTTCCTGGTAGAAAATGTTTTATATAAAAGCAACTTTAACCTTTGAGAAGGGTTCATTTACTGTTATGTTTTGTATCAGCTTTCCAAAAAATGCAGTCTACATTTGGCATATTATAGGTTCTGGTTTTAATATTGTTTCAGAAAAAAAAAGTCATATGGTGTAATTCAGAAATAAAATATTGCAACAGAATTCTTTCTATATATGAATTCACCCCATGAGTGAGCGGTTTAAAGTCAGTTTGATCACTTAAAGTCAAGGCTTGGACTCAAGCTATCCATGAAGCAGCTGGTAACAAGTAACACGTTCAGCTCTGTCACAAGAAAATGTTAGGTTGCCTTTTTATAGACAACTACAGCCCTACTGCTCCTGAAGCACAAGGGAATATCATAAAGACTTGGAAAGAATTGAACACCTACCATATGCACATAAAGAAGCATAATAAAGATGAAAAGCCAGAACAGAGCTTTAATTTCTATTTTTTTGCTTTTGATTTATCAGCCGCTTCTGCACTGCTGCAATTTTCTTTGGCCTAAAATTAGGGAGAAGGTGCTTGAATTGCTTAGTTGGATTAAATGAATCCAACCTAGGCTTCTCTTTCAGTCAGTGTAACAGATGCTAAATACAAAACTTTAAAGTACATTCTTGGTTTCTATACCACTTTATTGTACACTGATTTCTGAAGAGGCTGTAATGGGTCACTGTTATGGAGTTGCTTTAGTCATGGTGACATGGGCATTGAATTGGTAGAGCTGTCTCAAGGTGACTTTGAACTAGAGCTAGGGCGGACTGATTGACTCAGGGCCCTAAAACCGGAGTTGAGCCTCTTTTGGGACCTTAGCAACTTCTCTACAGGGTGCTGCAGGACTATCTCAGCTATCAGGTTTTCTCAGGAGTCACTGCACTGTGGTCCATTGCTGTGTATGGATGTATTCTGGGAATTATCTTCCACAGGGCCTCTGCCATCAATAACCACCTCTTACAGAAAAAAAGAGACGTTCAGACAGGCCTGGCCATGAGTGAGACAATAAAGACTAATCCTCTGTGCTGCTGAGCCTCAGCTTCTAATAAAGGACTCAGAACTACTAAGGGTAAAGCTTCAAAGTAAGTACAGATTTACAGAGGGCGGGCAGATAAGAGGGTTGTAGCCCACCCATTAAGACCACCTGTTTTTAATATATGGTAGCAGTCAGCCTTTGTGCTATACACTCTTTCCATATTCTAACCCTGCTCCAGGGAGTGAGATTTCCAAGAATGCTGCTGGCAATGTACTTGTCAAAGTCGGGTGCACTGGAGAGTCTAAATCTGTCAGTTGTATGTAACGGTTTTTATCACCTCTTGAACTGCAGCAGCTGAATTTGACAGTGATGGTAAAGCAGAACCTTACTAAAATAATGCATATAATATTTAATATCTGATGATTAATGCATGTCTAATGTTTTGAAAATGGAAAAGTCTGCAAAAATGCAGATAATTAGTTCACGTGAAAATGTGTTCTGTGACATCCCAAAGAATATTCACATTTCTTATTCCTTTTTTGTGCATGTACAGGAGTTCTCATGAATTTTCAGCTATAAGTCCATATGGGAATAATTTCATTGTGAGAAGAAATCTTCCATTCTATCCTGAAAAAAAAACTGCATGGAAATCACAGAAAGCTACAGAAGAAAGTATCAGTCATTGTTTGAAAGAATTGTGGCCTATGGAGATGGAAACCAGAGCATGGATTTGCCTCCAAATTTTATAAGCTTCTAGAAATTAAAATGATGAGAAACAAATGCAAAAAGTTCACAAAAGTAGTGGTTGCTTAAAAATAGAGAAATCCTAAAGCCTTGTTGCTTTTATGATGAACAGACCTGGTGAGAAGGATGTTAATTATCTCAAATACCATAATTTAAACAAGTAGTCCAATTCCCACTATTTTTTCATTGTTACGTAGATTAGTGTTACACTCCTTGGTGGTTAACAAAGAAGTTATCAGCCTCTGGAAGAAATTATGAAGAGGAATAATGACCTTACCATTTCTTTGTCTGCAAACTAAAAGTGGATGGTATGCTTCAGCAAACAATGGAGACACAGCTGGGTAAAATTATAGGGTTATATTACAGAGAATATTAAATATTCTGAGTTCTCCTTTCTAGCTTAGTCTATAATTTCACAAATACCATTACAAAGAACTCCTTCGAAGTATTGATAACTATAGTACCAATCTGAATCCATCTCCTGATTTGGAGTATATTATGTCAAAGTATTAAAAATATTACAGACGGTATTATTTCTGCATGTTTCTCTCATTACAACTCATATTACTAGCATAATTTTACAATACTGGAAATTTGTTTTTGGGGACTAAAGAGACCCTTTGTCTTCCCCAAAGAACTCACTGTACTTTTGCTCATGATAGAGTGTAGAAATAAATAAGCACATATGCTGCAGCTTCTGTACTTGATCTGTTTCAGTAAAGTCTGGAATCAATAATCTAGATTCACTCAGTGAAATGAAATACAATCCATGGAGGAAATTCTAGGATACTTATCATTATTGTATGCCATTTCTAAGCTAAACTTTAATTTTCTTCTTCTTGCAGGGTGATCTAGCACACTGCTTAAAAGAAGATTTTTTTTTTTCCTATGGCAGTCCTCCAGTTGAGAACAACTAAACCATTTTTTTTCCTTCCGGATTTCAAGTGTTTTGGGGCATTGAGAACTGCAGAAAATTAAATCAAGTGGGACAGTTGAAAGTTTGGTAACACTGTACCTGTCTGAACAGCTGCATATGAGAAGAAATAGTCCTTCAGTGTTGAATGGGTTTGGTAGCTATCCTGATTTGATGGACAAAGTATTGGTTAATAACTTATGGATACAGATATATTAAAGAAATAAGAATTTATTATGTGACGTAGAAAAAAATTGAATTAAACATATTAAAATACCAAAAACCAACAGAAGAAATCCCAACAACCATTTCCCCCAAACCCCAAAACAACCCACAAGACACACACCCCAATCCCATCCCCCACCAGGCAATAAGCAAAACAAAGAGAACTTATTCCCATTTCAATGTCCTAAGGTGTAGCTGATTGAGGTAGACAGCAGGGGGTGTTGATGACCATGGGGGCAGCAGTGATGATGGATGGAAGGTGTGAGCCTGTAGTCTGTAGCTGGCAGGTCTATGGAACACACCACTGGAGCGAAGGGGTGACTGTGTGGTGGTTTCAAGATGGTGGACACTGGAAAACCCAGGCACAAAAACTAGTTCCTTCTTCAATGAACTCCAGGCATGAAGAGAGTGAAGAGCTGAGAAACCTCTGGTTATATAGCCTTTGATCCTCTCAGAATGCTTTGCCCTGCGCCCCTCCCCCAGCCCACCTTCAAGGAGGGGCAGACTTGCCCTTCATCGAACTCTCATTGGTCTCTCCAGTCCTGTCCCACCTGGGCTCCGCCCCAGCTCCACCTCCGGGCTCTGCCTTCAGAGTCCCACCACGGCTCTGCTGCCCGTGCTGAAGCATGTGGGTGGAGGCAGCATGGCCTGGCAGCCGCCGGCACTGGCTTCGCTGCTTGAGGCCTGCCTGCCCTGCTCTGTGTGCTGCTGAGCCGGGCGCTGCTGCTTTGCCCTACACTGTAGTGGGCACATGCCTGGCGGTGGCCCCGGCAAGCCCTGCCGCTGCTGCTCAGTGAGGTCCCGCAGTCGCTTGCCTCTGCACTGGCCAGGAGTGGACGGCTGCTGCCGCCCTGGCCAAAACACTTCGCCAGGCTGGGTTCTGGCACCCGGCACCGTGGACACACTGTGCATTAGGTCCCACCGTGCCTGGGATCGTGGCGCTCCTGGGAACTCCCCCCCCACCCCCGGCACCCTGGCACAGAGGGGTGTGATTGCCTGCCCACCACAGAGGCAGGAACAGAGGAACCATTGCTTCTCATGGCCACTGGGATCAGGACAGCCCCTCCAAAAAGGCAGTCCCACTCCGCCAGGCCAGGATCCGCAGCGACCGGCTGGCATCCCACTGCTCCCTCTTTCATGGCACCTTGCCAGTTGCTGCTCTGCAGCTGGGTGGCAGAACTGAGATACTGCCAAGCCAGCGTCCAGAGTGCCCAGGGCTCAGCGGAGAATGGCCCATGGCCGCAGCTGCTCGCCCAGAGCCAGCACCACCGCTCCACCCAGGCAGCCCCACTTCAGTCGAGGCATTGCCGCTCCAGCCCAGGCACCGCTTGAGCCCTGCCCTGGCAACAGGAATGGGTGAGCCACTGCTCCTGATATCCCTGGCTGTACCAGTGTCCTGGCTTAAGCCTACGCATCCAGGTGTGGCATGGACGTGCTGTACACAAGTTTCCGCTGTGCCTGGTATGGCAGTGAGCCCAGAAGCTGCGGGGGAACCCCTAGTCAGAGAAAAAACATGCCCTCCATGGTGATGGTGGCAGTGGCACATCTCCGTGCTTTCCTCACCCTTCCCTTTGCTGTAACTTCTCAGGTAAACAAAAAAATACCATGGAGTGGGGGCACCAGGGCCACTCCCAGCCCCCTTCCCCCTCCCCCCCCAAAGAAGAAAACACATGGACCGAAAAGGTAGGGGAGGGGAGAGGGAAGGTGGGTTGGGGAGGTGGAGGACAGGGAAAGGGAAAGATCCTTTACTTAGTCTGATTAGTACAGGAAAAGTTTTACAAAATTTCAGCTAACCCATAGCGTTATCCACCCCTAAAACTTGTCCCTTTTAATCGTAAGTTAGCAAAACAAATATACATGGAGATTCCCATAAAAATTTCCCCAAATAATCCGAAAAGACATGCTGGTCTTTTTACATTCTGAGTTTAAGCAAGGGTGATGTTTCCCTGAGGTATGCACCTTGTCTCTCCATCCTTTTCCATCACCCACCACGTGCTGCCAGGCTCCTGAGCAAAGACAACCCCACAAATAGGCTTATCTTTACTAGAGGCAGGGTGAATCCAGACGGCCTTTCCCAGCATACTGTGACTCTGTCTCCATCTGTGGTGTGAAGAGCCTCTGATTGAGCTGGGCCAGAGCAGTTGACAGAGCCTCTGGTGTTAACCAGCCAGGTGGCTTTGGCCAGGTGCTGGTCCCAGTTCCTGGGTGTTCCCTCCGCCAGTGCCTTCAGGTTGGTCTTCAGCAGCCCATTGTACCTCTCAACCTTTCTGGCGGCTGGCGCATGGTATGGCATGTGGAATACCCATTCAATTCCATGCTCCCTGGCCCAGGCAGCAAACAAGCTGTTTCTGAAGTGAGTTCCATTATTGGTCTCAACTAATTCAGGGGTGCCATGCCGCCACAGGACTTGTTTCTGGAGGCCCAGGATGGTGTTCTGGGCAGTGGCATGGGGCACAGGGTACATTTCCAACCAGCCAGTGGTTGCTTCTATCGTGGTAAGCACTTGGCGTTTACCTTGGCGAGTTTGTGGCAGAGTGATATTGTCACTCTGCCAGGCCTCTCCATACCAGTATTTAGTCCACCTTCCCCCATAACAGAGAGGCTTCACTCTCTTTGCATGTTTAATAGCAGCACATGTCTCACAGTTCTGGATTACTTGGGAGATGGTATCCATGACTAAATCCTTCTCTTGGTCTCTTACTCACCTATATGTAGCATCTCTGCCCTGATGCCCTGAGGCATTGTGGGCCCAATGAGCTAAGAACAACTCCCCTTCTATATATAAATATTGCGCCTCAATAAATATTTCAACCGTACCTCAGTCGGAGGGGTATCTGGGGAGACAGTGTGTCAGTCAGATGGGAGTACAATATTAAGAGAACCCAGAGGAAATCTCGAAGTTTGTCATACGAAGGCATTTAGATTGCTTTATCAAGCAGTCTTTCCTGGTGTTAAGTTCCATAAATCTCTAACGTGCAGTGATTCAAATAAATTCAACTTTCTCTTGCTACTGTGTTTTGTACTTTTCCAAAAAAATGATTGGAAGAGATGGATGCTGAAGAAGAGTGGTCTCTGATTGCTCTTGGGCTTTTCAAATATATTATCCTTTAAAAAACCCTCACAACCTAGTTTGCCATAATAATTTCAGCATCAACAGTCACTAATCTATTTGTCATGCAATGGCCATAATAAAATATAGGTGTGCATGTTTAATGCTTTGATTTCATGAATCTACAAGAACAATAAGGGGTTGTTTTAAGGAATTCCTCCATTTTAGTCCCCTAAAGACTAGCTGTACAGCTCTTTTCTAACAAGTACAATAATATAAATAAAACTAAGAAGTCTCTAAATATTTGAAAGGTTGGAGAACTAGACTATGTTTCCGTTCATCGAGGGGGTTCTCAAAAGTAATTTTTGAGCCATACTGGAAGAAAACTGGGAAGAGCTTGAACTGTTAATATTCTCTTTGCTATGTGAATATACAGAAAACAATTTTCTTGTCTCATAAGGATTCTGTTGATTTTGAAATTTTAGGCCTGGCAAGGGACTCAGTGAATATATGAGTGATTTAAGAAACAAACAAATGTATTTTATTTTAATGCTGACCTCCTTTTTCTAACCTTTTAACATAAACTAAATTAAGTTTCAACAGGAGATGTTTTAACCACAAACTCAAGACTTTTGTTTTAAAAATGTTGAAATAGCATATTTCTACAATTTCAAAACCAGGTTTTTTTCCATTTTTTTTTTTTTTTGAGGACAGGAAGATCTTCTGGGAATAATTTCAGTTTTGATGAATCGTCAGTTGTGACCATGTCTTTTTTCTATGAAAGCCTTATCTTCATTCCGAACTCTAAAGTCAGGTTTCCAATACTTTCCAGAAGCCTATGGTATGATTACCTTAGTTACCTTATTGATGCACTAGAATGAGACATAGATTTTTGGCAATTATCTTTATCCACTAGTGTAATAAGACGACAGTGAAAGTATTTTGATTATCTCAACTGGGATTCTTCTTTCTTTACAAGTACTTGATATCATAATAGTTCTGTGTTTTGTGTTTTTATGTTTCACACACATAGTGTTTCATGTCAATTTTTGGCCAACAGTTTGTAAATAAGTAGATACATGTTATATATATGCTAGAAATTAATTTCATTAATACACTGTGTGCTTTTTTCCATTACCTCTGTCAAGACAGATTATCTTCCTATAACTAATGATCACAGTTGAGTGAGTTGATAGGACAAAATCTGATGGTTTTGATGAGGGATTATAAATGAACCTTGCTGTAAGAAATCTGAATGTCTTTTACACCTGGAAAGAAACAGTGGATATTTTTTTCAATTTTGATGGCAATAGTAGTATATATTTGCATTACTCTAGAAATAAATTCCTTTCATGATCTGACTAAATGGACCATTAGTTCTGTGGAGAACCTAAGGCAACAAATGCTCTGCAGCTGGATGAGGCCCCAGTTGTGGAATGGCTCGGTAAGATCTATACAAATGCTGCAAAAGTACTGATGTTTCTTTTCTGTGTGAGAAGAGAAATTGATGTTGAAGTGTTCAGAGCTCTGGAAAGAGGCATTAGTTCATAGGCATTGAATAATGAAGTTATCAAATAAACGAAAGGGTTTTCTTCCTGGTTGTGGAACCACCAACCCCTGGCACTTGTAGGCGCTTCCCTTCCCTCCTCCAACTAAACACTACTTTATCACATCTACCAGTCAGTAAATGGATGATACCTAATCAACAAAGTACTGGCATTTATAATTAATAGTTCATGATCTTGATCTTTGTTAATGTTTTCAAGTTTTGTTGATGATATTGTGTAATCTACTCAGCAATACTTCCATAAGCACCATTAATGAGCAACACTAGAGGCCCCAAGGGGGCACAGCTGGTCCCAGCGCTCCTGCCTGGCCCCTGGGGCTCTGGCAGCCTGGCCACAATCCAGGACGCTCTGTCAGTCCCAGAGGCCATCAGTCCCTGCCCTAGAGAGGGTACAGCAGGGCTAGGCTCCAGCCTCATCTGCGGGCCCACAGATTGGCTTGGCCTTGGCTTGTCCCTCTTCCCAGGAAAGTGCTAGTTCCTGGGGCTGCCCCAGTGCCCCTCTGCTACCCACCCTTGGCTGGGATGGTGGGACATGCCCTGACTAGTGAGGTCCTGCCCTGACAGACCCCTGGAGAACTCTCCACTGCTACCAGTGCTCTTCCTACAGGGAGCTACTGTCCTTCATGGTGCCCTGACACGGTTTGTGGTGAGCCCTCTCTATCTACAGCACATAGAAATATCACCATTGTGCCTGGATACAGCAGACACAGCCTTTTCTGATAATATGGATCCCCTCTTTCTCTCTGTCTCCCTCTTCCTCTCCATCTCCCTCCCCTTCCCTCTCCTCCCCACCCCTGTTTTGAAATTATAACAAATAGTCCAAGGCCAATCTGGAGACTGATTAACATTGTCTGTGTGATCAAGGTGTATTCATTGCTAGACAGCTGAAAGGAAATACATGGTCTCCATTGTGTCTGTCTGTATATCCTGAGGAGGATACATTATGAGGACCACTGTTGTGAACTGGAGGAAGTAACAGTGGTCTCTGCAAAGTATCAGCACTACTCTGTAATCCCAGAGAGGAATGATGCTTCATGATGCATCTTTTTGAAAGTAATAGGTTTGAAAGATGCATTCCATTGTCCTTCCAAACTCAGAAACCAGAGGACTTTTCTGTGTCAAGACCTCCTTTGACCCATATTTCAAACTGGCAATGCTCAAAGAGCTTCTAGTGTAATAGCCCATTAGCCAAATATATTACCAAAACTAAATGCCCTCCTCCTATACTAGCCTTCATTGTAACAGAGCATTCTGAGTTTCCTTCCTTGCTGTCTGTGCTAATCAGTAGCACTCTTTTGCTAACCAATTCATTTTGTACTGTTTCAAATCCTAAATTTGAAGCATAACACCAGTGTTATTTTTGGACTGACTGAGCACCAGTGCATTGTAGAAGATCAATGAAGAGGTTTTGGCAGTGGAGTAGGGAGCAACAGGGGCTTGTGGTGTTGCCCTTTGCACTTGGAGCCAAAGCAGGAGTGGAGGCTTGTGACAGGCAGCAGGTCTGTGCTCCACTTTCTGTCTGGCACAAGCAGCATGCATTTGAAGGCACAGGAGGTTTTGTTTTCCTGTGCTTCTTGAACACTGTGAAAATGACTAACTGCCCTTTCATTTTGAAACTGAAAAGGAAGCACTTCAGCTTATGGCTCATTGCTAAAATTTGTTTAAATGGCAATTCTTGTTTCTGAATCTTGATGATCCTTTGATTTTGCTGATTGTGTGTTTGGAGCATCTACAGACTCAGGAAAATTTCAGTAGCTACTATCTTACATCGGTTTTACTATCTTCCTTCATGACTATGGATTAAGTACTTCTAAATAAAAAGAAGAATGCTTCTTGTATATGGCGGCTTAAAAAGGGCAATTATTTGAAGTTTAATGGTAATGGCATTTAACTGCATTTTCTACTTAGCCTAATTACAGCTGACTCCCGGCAGTGTCCTGAATCTACAGCTACATAAACTGAATAATAGGTGTCATAGAAACCTTGTTGAAAATAATAGTGTATCTGAACATCAAATAACCTATCATAAGCCTAGTCTTAGTACTAAACTTTTATTCTGAACATCTAAATGTCTTTAACTCTCTCTGTTGGTTCAGAAGTAGGTTTGATTATTGCAACTTCATTGTGTCGTTGCCTTACTTAAATAATATATTAACTATTATATAAATGCTTTTGCATAAAGGTTGTCATTATGCATCCCAAAAATTGGACTAGAATAATCTAATGACTTGGGTTGGAAGGGACCTTAAAGGTCACCTAATTGTATTGTAGAATGCAACTAAATGATGTTATAAATCCAGAAGGCATATAACATTTTACAATGTTGATGTAAGTACCAGCCAGAAGAAAGGGCAGTGCTGATAAATAGTATGAATAGTTAGGTATCATTCTTCATTAGGATAAAACAGAAGCATTGGTTTCCAAATAACTTTGTGTTGGCTTCATTCACTAAGAAATTTTGCTCTTTCAGGTATTTATGCAATCTTATATATATAATACAAGCTGAATAAAAGACCTTTCTGTTGTTAGGAAAGCACATACTTAATAATTGAAGAAACACCTAGTCTTTATGTTCAGACATGTTTTTTCCTCACCTTTGGTAGCTTCCACACCCAGCTTTGTTGTTATCCAAACAAAGATACCTGCTACTGTCATAAGTTGGTCCTAACATGACTTCATTGTATGTCATCTCCTGCCTTCAGCTTAAATTCTTGCAGGGCAGCGTAGGAGTTTGAGTGAAGAAACCTGTTGTTTGTAATGCAGCTACGAAGGGCAGCATTTCATACTTACTCGCAAGAAGAGAATATTTATTATGTATTTAGGAGAAATTACTGCTATGCATATTTTGGAAAACTGAAGGGAAATAAATAGCCTTCTATCCTTTTCCCCCTGAAGGAAAGAAATTTTACAGTTGCAAATGGAACAGGCTGAAGCCGTTTTGGAGATGGATTTTGAAGTTGTACAACACTGATGGGATTTTTTTAATAAGTATTCTCTCTTTTTCTTTCATTACATGAGGTTTTGCTTTTCTTGGATCACACAGATTCTTGTAAAAATGTAACAAGCTACTATTCTGATTATGCCAAATAAGAAACAGATGGATCTCTTTAAAGAATAGTCCATTAGTAATATTAATGGGATCTCATGTTGAGGAACCAGGTACCTCCCTTTCCTTATGCTAGCCTTCTTGGCCTGAACAAAGAGGCTCTTCTACCAATGACTTGCACATGGCAAAGGAGAAGAAGAAAGTTTTGGTAGCTACAAAATAAAGCATGGAATTTTTTCTCTTCTTGGAATGTATTTTTAATGTGCTATACTCTTGGCTATTATGCACAAAGCTTTCTGTGGTGGACTGATTTGCACACAAGGCTTGACCCTGTTGTCAATGTCTCTTTTACATCTCAGTTCAGCTGATATAACTCTTTTATCTCAGCTGAGATCCTTTGACTCAAGTATGATCCTCCCCAGTTAATGCTATGTAGAGCTATATTTACCTAACTAAGCAAAAGCCTTCTGAATAAAGAAAATTCCGGTTGGTTTTGCACAGAATAGGATGTACACAATACCCCTGAGACACCAATTTATGCAATTTAGATTAAAGCTTTACTTCAGGTTTTTGCATTATATTTTTGCTTTAACAAAAAGTACTCTTCTGTTCTCTTATGTTACCTTTCTCAGTAAAGAAAGCTTAGTGGTATTAATGACTGAATATCTCTTCGTGAACAACAGCTTCTTATAATATATAACATATATATTTCTGTGCTGTGTACTATCAAAACCTGATTTACCTGCTGTGCTAAAAGCCAGAAAAAGCCTATCACAAATAAGTATGCCCTCTTGAGCTTATTAGACACTCATGACGAGCTGTGCCAACCCTTGGGTTGCCTGTGAGACAGCGAAGTAGATAAAGGAAAGTGTGAGACCGATTTGGTGATTCCGTAGCCACCCTGACTGTTCACAAAGGTGGCATGGGCAAAGCATGTGAGTCACACAAAAGATGCACTTCAGAACAAATAATAAAATGGAGATATTTCTTTACTGCTGTTATTTTCTTTTGCTTGGGATATTTCCAAAATTGGGTGTATGAGTTATACAGTATTTGTTTGTTGATGAAATGATAACTTAACCTAGATAAAGCACATACATACTGTTATTTTAATAAAAGAAAAAAGGCTCATGTTTAAAAGGGAAATATAATACAGCAAACATCCTTTTGTACTGGCCTAGTTATTTTTCTAAACTTGTGCCAGGCTAAGATATTTGCCTTCCAAAGGAGAATTTTTGCAGGAGTCTGCAAATTCTGTAATACCTTTTCCAGCATCTGTTAAATGAGACAAAATTCTGTGGTCAAGTGGGCATCTCAGTTACAAATCTTTATTGAACATCTAATGTATTACGCTTTAAGTCCCACAGACCTTTCTCTTCCTGAGCAAAGCCATTGAGTTTTTTCAACTTCGTCCTAGTTCCAAGGAAAACATGAGAAAGCGAATCCAGTCTTCAGCTATTGATGTCCGTGAGTCTTGGATGTCCATGATGTTTTTTGGTTTAAACTATTCAGAGTGATCAGGATGTTTTTTAAAATTTGTTTTTAAAATAACCTGAAAACATGGGCAAAAGCATTTTCAAAATTTAACCCTGTTTTCTTAAAGCACTGATTTTTTTCATTAGTTATTGAAATCTTGTTAGGATGTCCTATCCAGATTTTATCTCCATTGTGTGTATACCTTTAATGTATTTTAGAGTAGTTTTTAAGTAAATGTTTGATATACATCTATGTTTTGTTCTGTAGGTATTATTGCCACTGTAATAAAGTTGTTTGTTGTAAACATGGTAGAGGTCACAATATAGGTAGATGTGAGTGCCACTGCCCACAGTGCTGAGAGCAGTTCTGTCGAGTTACTGGTCCTGGGATGCCCTACTCAGTGATAGCTCTCATCAGCAGTTTGCTGTATTGTAGAATTTAAATGTTAAAATGAGTGTGTTCTGTTGCTACCATGGGAGCTGACAGAGGATTCCAGATGGAAACACCTTTCTTAGAAAAGAGAGATTAGATTAGATTAGATTAGATTAAGGAGTGAGAACTGATATGAAAGTAAATAGCTAAAATTTTCTTCATAAAGAGGTCTGTGTTCAGGATCAGTCTGATGTGAGGCTACAGGAACCTGATGCCACCACCTATACTTACATCTGCCATTACAACCATTGCAACCTACTCCAGGCCTTTTGCACTTTTGTCTCCAGCATTTCTGAGATCCTCCTAGGTGTCTTAGATGGTGTTTATTAGGTTTATTAAGGTGGACTCCCTGTAGGAGAAATAATGTTTCTTTCCTTTGTACCTGGAGCGAATAAAGGAAGGCCAGCAACCGCAGTGATGCTCAGCTATGGTAAGGGTGGGCTGTATAGGCCCCAGAGGGAAGGTATGGTGTTAATATGGTGGAGAGAGCAGAAGTATTTGCCATATCTTGAAGGGAAGAAAAGGGCGCATGTAGAAAATGGCCTTAGATTTTTGTATTTGATCTTTCCTTCCATAGAACTAAGTGTCCTGATAGCACATGCTAACATACTTTTAGAAATCTTCCTAGAAACATTCAAAAAGGTTTGTCTTAACTGAAGATGAAGATTGCTTAAAAAACTAAGCTCCTGCCTGGTGGGATGTTTGACGTTTCAGAATATATGTAGTTTACTTTTGTCTTGATTTAGAACACAGTCAAACGTGTTTGCAGAAAAAAAATTTGAAATGTTCCTCTTTGATACTACCAGATGAAATATAAGAAAACAAAAATCTTGTCTTTTCAAAGAAGAAATGCTGAATATTTGATGACAATAATAATGACCTTTGAAAGTGCAATATAAATCCAAGGCAATATCAACATTGGTATTAGTGGTAAATAAGTTTGTTTAAATAGCATTTAAATCAGCTTATTCATGAAACACAATCTTTTGAATGTTTAGAAATGTCTTATTATATTATTATGCTTAGAGCTTATAGTTATTACACTTATTGTACTTAGATCTGACCTGTTGCTCATTTTGCTGGAACTGAAAAATTGTTCTTGCAGTTTAGTATATTTTCTTTGAAGAAAGAAAGGCTGGCAAAAACCAGCCTTGCTGATAACTTAGTTGGCAGTAAGAAGATACCAGTAATGTTCGGGTAAACATCCAAGGCATTAGCTCTTCTTCATCAGAATAGTGTTATGATGACATGTTGCACTGTCAATTATAGCCAAAAGCATACTCATTTAGTGTCTCTGAACAGTGCTGGTACATATTTTGCAAAGAACAATGCTGGCCATGCTTGTCCATGGGATAGTCATTAGTAGTTTGTTTAGCATTGTTCTGAAATATGATTTTCCAGCCAAAACCTAACAACTTTCCCCTCAATCTCCCTTTGTGAAAACGATTCTAAAACTCTGTAAGCACAATGAAATTTTACAACCATTTAGTAAGCACCCTTTTGTTCTTCAGTTGTGTCTGTACAATAAAGGGGAAATCTGCAAAGTGGTGAGCACCCTCATCCCCTACTAAGTTCAAGAAGCAGCACCAGAGTTTAAACAGTTTTTAATATCTCTTTCTAAGAACTTTGAATTCAGAATTATCAATATAAACTTATCAAAATGCTGTCTTTCAGCAAAGAGGGAGTGTGTATATTTAAAATTAAAGCCCAGGTCCAGCTCCGAAACAGAAGAGGCTTCGTACTGAGATTGGTCTGAATTTATGCAGCAGTGCCTGGTGGAAGAAATGTTCCTTTGCTTTGTGAGTTTGGGGTTAATTAGTGTGAGTGATTGCCTCTGGAGCTGAATTTTTTTTGTGTCCACGGACAGCAAAAGAGGTAAACCAGAAAGAGAACAGACCAATGCCTTCTGCAGATTTTGTGATACATTAGGATTGAGACTTCCATAGTCTGTTGCAAAGGTACTAATCATCATCCACAGGAAAAGATCTGAGAATTATAGGATATTTTGTACCACTTCTGTAACATTTATGCATTTCTCTAGGTTTGCAAAAAAAGAATCTTTCTGCAATGGATGATGAAAATGTAGCTATGGCTGTATTATACTCTGGATTTTTAATCATGTCAGGTGAAGATGAATATGGAAAGTACAAAGAAAGTTTAGCTTTGCTTCTGTGTTTCAAGGCTGGAGTAATTACTGAGAATACTGAAAGATGTGAACAGCACATGAGTCATGGTAGAGTGTGCATTCTGCTGGCAATTGCTACAGTATTTCATCTCTAGGATTTTTGTCAAATGTTGACACCAACCTGGTATTGGCTGGAGATTGAGCATGGTAGACATCAAAGATCACCTCTGTAATCTCACTAAGCTGCTTTTTCTGTCTTCTCTGCCACAGCTTTGTGACACTTCCTGCCATCATCCCTGGCATCACTTCTTGCTTTTAAACCTGTAGTCCAGGTAAAGTCTGTGCCATAGTGTATGCCTTATAATGACGTGTTTCAGCAGATGAAGAAAACACTTGTTCTAGCGTAGCTCAAACGCCTGATCCTTTTGTGACATGAATTTCTCACAAGTATCTTTAAGACTTATAGAAGATCTACAGGTGAGGAAAAACTTTTTCTCTTAGTTTGGAAAACTTCAACATAAGAATCAGGATTTAGACTTTATCCCAGACTCACAGCAGTGCCACATATCTAAGACTGTAAGGAGATGCTAGGATTTAGGTGTAGACCAAATGATGGTGTTGAACATGACCTTCTTACAATCAGTTTTGATCATATTCAAAAGGGAGCAGAAAGTGTAACTATAATTAGCTAAAATTGTCCATGACTAGAGAATGGAAAATGAGTAAGTGAAAGACAGGCTGTGAGCATCTACCTCTACATTTATTTGATTGCATCTGGGCAGTACTTCTATAATGCTGTATGTGACCTCTTCATGAAGTTAAAGAGGCTTGCTTCTGCTGAAATCCTCCAGACAGAAAATGAAGGCTGCCTTTTCTGTTGCTGAGAAAAGCTTGCAAACCTTGATAATTGATCTTTCAGTATTTGCTTCAGTGCCAGGGTCTTACTCATGTGTCCTGTTATTGGCAGACGCAAGATAATTATTTGAGCTGGAAAGCTAGAGCAGCATGCATGAGATGTCTGTTTTTCTGGTCAGAACGTTGGTTTGGTTTGTTGCAATATTAAATTGTGATTATTAGTAATGTTTTGAAACTGCTAAACTGAAAACTTAACCAGCTAAAACTGAGAATAAAAGACCATGTGCTGTCAAGGTTTCACTGTGGTACTGCATGGAGCAGGTGAAACAGGGAATCTGCAAAGTGATGTTAAACTGGTTGCAGGGTGGTGGTGGTAAGTCAAAACTATTTATGGAGAATCACTAGATTTGAGTAGGTTCTAGGACTAAAAAACAACATTAAATAAAAATGATATACACACTCACAATCCTGTAATATGTTCCCTTTCTTTTTTCTGCCTGGACAGATTGCTCTGACACATCTAGTTTGTAATGAATGCTCTTGTCTGCCTTTGTATATGAATCACGCTTGATCTCTCTAGAGATACATAGGTCCTAGATGTCAGGACCTGTGGTCCTCTGTGTCCTGGACATCTATCCTCTTCCTGTCTGTAAACTATGTCTAGATATCTGCCATGCCAGCCTTCTTCCTTCAGATGTCCATAAATCGAGAGATTTATGTGACCATGTTCCTGGATTACACATGACCAAGTTCCAAATCCTTCAAGCCATGACACTGTTTTGGCTTAATGTCTTGCATGCAATCTTCAGTGCCTGTGGTTTGGTCTGATAATGGCTCAGGTTCCTCATGGTTCACATAGCATGTACTGTATATAAATGGCACATATAGCCATGCTTCTCTATTTCAAATTCTTGATCCAAAGAACAAGGAGGTTCCTCTGGGACCACTTTCACAATAAGACAGATCAGACTTCCTACACTACAGATGTGACCTTATAATGATCACAGAGATGAAGACATAAATATGGCCACAAATAGATAAAAGCTGGAAGAGTACTGTGGAAGTAGTTGTTATTATCTGTCTTGCAGGAGAGTTGCATTCTGTAGGTGGATGAAGCAGCTGTTTCCAGTGAAAAACATTTTTTTTTTCACATGGAATAGTAGGAAAGGGACCTTAAACTTACTTTAGGAAAGTAGGATATCCAGAACATAATTTTCAAGTCTTTTATGACTGGAGAAGGGAAAGAAAGGCCTCCAGCTCAGTGTAAACGCAATTCAGGGCATAGTGAAGTACACAGATGATCATAAGTTTTTCTAGAAGAAATGAGTATTCTGAGTTCATCCAAGATTTAGGCTGAATTAAGTTTGGGCTGCCAGAGCCAATGATTGGTCTGTTATGGATCACTGACCACTTTTGGGTCATTTTACTCAGGTTTCTATCACTTTATAAATCAGACAGTATGATCTTATCTATGCATGAACATTTCCCTCACACAAATCTTTTCAGCAGCCCATAAGCTTGTCAGTTTGGGCGAAGGTAACTTTATGAAAAGAAAGGCACTGCTTTTTTTTTTTGTTAAAATTGGGAAGGATTTTTTTTTTAGTCAATTAGTACTGAAGAAAAAAAAGCAAAACCCATGTCTTCCTCAAACACAGCACACCATGTACTTCTTATTAAGGACAATGTTTGTGCTGAGTGTCACATTTCAAACTTCAGCTGTTTTTGCTGTTGCCCTATTAAAAAACAAGTATGGTTAGAGTTTCATTACAATGGGAAAAGTGCATGTGTATATTTGTTTCCCGCTGTTCCATAGCACAAAAGATGTTGGGATTTTATTCCTATTTTAGTGAGATGCACTGGTGGTGTGGTTTGTTTTTACCTTAAAGCATGGAAAAAATCGTTTTCAAAAATGGATATATATGTGAAACCAAGAGGATAAGGAAGAAATTATTTTCCAGCTTTAACTAGTGTCGGGGCTATTACTGTGTTAGTTGGATGAATTCCTCAGCTAAGGATCTCAAAGTACATAAAATTAAGGTTTTAATTAATCTGTGTGTTTCTGGAGGCTCAACTGAGATCAGACTGTTATGTGATGTAGTGTGTTACTTCTATAAGAAGCTTAGTGGCTTCTGTGTTTCACTGCAGGGATCTTTTTGTGGCTGGATATGAGGCTTTTAGGGCTCTCTTACATTATTCCAGCCACATTATGTAGGGTGAAAGGGTTCATGTACATGTCTAATTTGACAAGATAGATGAAGTGAAGGAACCAGTCTTTATTGTTGAGATAGGGAAATGAGGTGAGGGAGACATGTGCCGAAGTTCAATCAGATAGATGCAGGCTAGGAACTGAGCCCATGTCTTACAATTCCCTTAAGAGAAAGTGTTTCTCTTTGGTTATGGCAAACTAACATAGGTAGTGTGGTGCACTTAAGTGATGTTTGTTAAAGTCTTTTTGAATTTCCCCTCTCTCCTCTCCTGCCTATTCACAGTAAAATGTACTTTCATTAACAATGATTCTGCAGTGCTTTTTTACTATATGTACAGGAAGCTGAATGAGTGTCTGGGGGCCTTTTAACTTGATCTATAAAAAGTCTGTGTAAATAAAATCCTGTCAGATCTATCCTTCAGTACTGTGATTACAGAAGAGGAAAAAGAAAGGTATTGCTCAATGTGACTGCAATATTCCAGCGTGTAATCTTCTCCCATGTGGTCATGTTTCCTCAGATAAGAAAAATTGCTGCTCTGGTGTCAGTGGGGATGGGGTCACTGGATGGGAACAGGAGCGTTTTCTTTTTTTTCACAATAGACTGTTGTTTTGTGTGTTTTCCTGGCTGGATAAACTATGTCCATGGTTACTGAGCAAAGTTTATTTCTGTAGGAAATAGGTAACCATGTTTGTGCAGTAGGGGTATCAAAACACAGAGGATTTGAAAGAAAGGGTCCAGAGGTCATCATCAGAGGGGATAGGATGAGGAAATATGGTGAGATATATCCTGTAGATTCTGGCATATGCTTCATGGGATGCTTCCTTTCAAGCACTGGTGCAGAGGGGTGAATAGAAGCTCTTTGATAACATAGCAGCAGGGTGAATTCATTTCAGGACCAGCTCTTCACCTTGTGTAAAATAGTGAAACTGATTTATGCCCACAGAGGGTTTGACTTGAAGCTTTAATTGTTTTCTTGGCTAAGTTCTGTTCCTTATGAGTGTTCAGACTATCAAAGGAGTATTAAATGTTGCACTTCACAAAAACCACTTGCTCCTGCCATCCTATTTGTTCATTATATTTTCTTGAAGCATTGCTGCAGAGTCACTTTATTTCTTAGCTTCAATAAAATATGTGTCCAGAACTACAAATGGCTTTGTGCATGCCAACAGCATTCCTAAATTGTCCTTTCTTCTTAAGTGACCAGTAGAATGCTGACAAGCTATAAATGTAGAGTTAATCTCACTAGATAATTTATGCCATTGCCACACTGTTTGTATCCTGCGTTTCCGCATTCGTCTTCAAGTTTTCATATTGCTTCAGGTATAAGTTGTGCTATCACCTCATGGAACATTATTGCCTAGAGCACCAATCAAATTGTGACTGCTGCTCATGTGGGTGTGAACATAAAGCTGAGTGCTGTAGAGACTGCTCCAAGATCTGGTGCTCGGAGAAAGCTGAAGCCCCTGCCCAGAAACTGGGATGGAAAGGCAATTGATTTCTGTTGAGTGCTATGCACTTAACCTGCCCAAATTTAGGATTTAAGGCCTTCCAAATTAACATCTACTTGAACCGTATTTACTCTTCAATACTGTGTAGCACTTGCAAGGATGAAGTGACTGTACTTTCCTGGAAGGTTTGGCAGTATAAAAGAACAGCAAATAGCAGGCATCAAGAGGGGAATTTTTAAATTCTGTTCATACTTAAAAATCCAGCACACTAAGACACTGAATAGTTCATGTAGGATCATGCTAAAAAATTTGAAATGTTGTTAAATTGAAATTTCAGACCAGTCATTTAAGGACAGGATGTAAACTACTTTTGTTTCAATGTTGCTTTAAGCTTCTCATGTGCTTAAGTGTATCTGTATTTTGGTTACAGTTCAATCATAAATATTCATGATAGAAGAAATGTCTGTGGCAAATTCAGATGTGACTGTATCCCTGTCTGCTTGTTATCGTATTTCTGAGCCAGGTGGTGGAATGGGATGCAAGAAAGTTCCTCATCTGCTTCCATGCTGAAGCCATCTGTGTCTAGTTTACCATGGAGATGATTACCTAAGAGTGGCTGACTGATGTTGTGGTGGAGGAAGCCAAAAAGCACACACAGACCATTTCCATTAAAATATATACTAGAATATTGTACAATGGGCTAGAAAAAAATGTATTTGTTAGAAAACTCATAATTACATTCCTCATATTCCTCTCCCAAAAATCTTCAAGTGTTTAGACCTTTGAAATCTCTCTAAGAGGTGGATAGGAAAGTATGAAATTGCGTATCAGACTAATTCCTAGCAAAAGATCATTTTTGCATGGGTAGGGTACCTTTTGATCTGTAGCAGACTTTGTGTTTCCTTTTCTCTTATTGGATGCATATTCTTGGCATTGGGAAACTGTAATGCAATCTGATACTCAACAGTTTGTGTTGTACAATCAACTCACTGCTCTTATAGGCTCTGATACACCTCATAATAAGGCCTCATAGTTGCAGCATGTGTTAATACAGATGAAAAAATTCATTGGTTCTCACAGCATGCCAGAGGTGCTGCTTCAGGCTGTGATGAAAGAAAGAGAAATAAGGAAATAGAATAATTTTTTTGGTTCATGCTGTCCATCTGATGGAAGCAGACAAATTGGAGCTTCCGTGTCACTTGTCAGACTTTTCTTTGATTGACACTCCTAGGGGTAACGTCACTTGAAGCTGTGTTGCCTCGGTACAGGAGTACTTGTGATGATTTGTGGATTTGCTGCAAATAAGTAATGGATATTCAACCTGGGGTGGAGGCAGCCTCAAGGGTGGACCAACAGCAACCCCTTAGTTCCTGTAAGAAGGTACTCAAGAAAGTGCTGCCAGACTATGCACAGCAGCGCATGGAAAGAAATGAGACCCAACAGATATTTATTGAAACAAGAGAGAAGCAAACTGTAGATGGCTGATCTTGTCTGGAGAAGGAGGTTTGTCTAGAAACACCCTGAGGTTCCTTCTGAACTGAAGTATTCTCTGATCCCATGGCAACTTAGATAACTTTGTCATGGAATTTCTTGAGGAAGCCCATACATTTTGTTTTAGTGGAATCATGCATTTCTTAGAAACTATTACAGCTTTGAATAAAGAACTCTATCCTGTTACAACTATTAATTCTGCTTATGATTTAAAAAAACAGGTAACAGCTTATCTTAAGTTTTCTATTCCTAAACTCATAGTAAAGCTAAAAACCTCCTACCCTTTTCTGCTTTTTTTCTCTTCCTCCTTCTATTCCAGAAAAAGACCCCCAAATAGAATTAGAAATGCCCCTGATTGATAAGTGAATCTTTGGTTCCATTTCAGTGTTAATTGTTTGTGACCTTAAATTGAATGTAATGTCTTTTGTTATTCAAAGGATGTTCTCCTAACTCATTGGGGCACATCTTGTAGATATGGCCACACGAGGCACATTATTTTTCAGACATACGTTGTGATGGCATCTGGAAGTTCCCATCATCTCATTTTAGGGAGTAATACTAAAGCATAATCAATTTTTTATATTCTTAGAAATGCTATAGTGCAGAAATGAAGTTACCAAAAGTACAAAAAGAGAATAAATAACATGATTTTGTTCCAGGATATCTATTAGGAATTCAGCAAGTTAAATCCATGCTAGAGATTCAAGCATGCTTTTTGTTTTGGTCTTGAAATGGTCTAATGCACATGGCTCAGTTTTTATTCATCATGTACAAGGCTGAGTATTCAAGTCATGAGAGAGAAGATAAGATTTTGAAATCTTTGGCTTGTTTTTGGCATTTGACTGGAATAAGAACATGTTAGGAATCACATTCTTTAAGAAAGAAGTTTTATATCATGATGCCAGCTTTATTTACCTAACCCTTTAGCTAAAACCAGTGATACCTCAATGAGACTATTCTTTTGTAAAGGATGATTAAGGCAAATAATGGTGGCAGAAGTAACTTAAATTTAACTTGTTTGTCCCTACACCATGAAATAAATTCCTGTTTAACGAAGGCACATATTCTGCCTCTTTTTCTCATTCTCAATGGTATTTTTGTTCAGCTATAGGAAAGTACTTAGCAGTGAAATAAAACCACAATGAATGAATCCCATATATTTTAACACTTTAAAAGTTGTACCTCTCTGAAGCAGTTGTCTCCTTCTAAAATTGAGGCAAAAGGTCTTCTATCAAAGTTGTTCATCTCATCACAGAAATATCCAGTTGACTAAGGTTTTTCACCTTTTGGTTAGCTAAGGCTTAATAAGATGTGCCCTACTATAAGCTCATCATGGGAATATCCAGTTGACTGTTCACCTTTTAGTTAGCTAAGGCTAAATAAGGTGAGCCCTACTATAAGCATGATAGAATTTTACTTTTTTTTTTTTTTTTTTTTTTTTGGAAGTGTTCATGTTTTTTATATGTTGACCTGTCTAGGTGGATCTGAAGTAAATTAAGATGATATTCTCATATTCAAAAATAACTTGTGAGTCATTACAGTATATCTTGTAGTCCAAGAAACATACATTCTCATAGCTATTAAAAATAACAAGATTTTTATTGTCTAAAGTAGTGATCATCTGATGCAATTTGTGTATTATGTAGCAGGTTCTTTCCTGCTCAACAGCCTTCTGAACAGTCATTTACTTTACTGTGCCACAAAGTGGGATGCAAGCCAGCAACACAAATAACATGTAATAACGATAGTGCATACAAATCTATCAGTAGCACACCTTCAGCTCAAATATTTACTGTATGTAACGCTTTTGGTCCTGCAGTGCACAAAGAACCTTTTGTCTAAACAGCCAATAGAAATCATGGAGAATCACTTTATATGATTTGCAGAAGGCACTGATATTAGCCAGAACTCAAAAAATACCGAAGTGTCAGTCTTGATTATGCAAACATTATTCAGAACAAGGATTTTGCTTCTACAGCTGTATTTTTTTTTAACAAATGCACTCTTTCTCAGAAATAAGAGAAGATCCCAAACCCAGTTAGAGTCCTAAACACTGTTGTGCACCAATTTCCCCAGTCTCCAGACTTTTAATGACTTTTCATTAAAGCGAAACCATTAGTAAAGGTTACTGAGCCCAGTAAAGACAAAGTTCTGTTACTGGTGGTAGACCTTTGCAGTCAGAATTGCAGCAGAATCAGTACACCTGATGTGTTCTCTGTCTAAGATCTGAAAGATTTATAAAATGGAAGACATAAAACTATAACTGGTTAGTTATAAAAGGGGCTAGAATGGGTTAAATATATGAACTGGCAGTGCTGACTATGACGAATATGGTGCTTCAGTGACAGTAGCACAGAGGGAAGTATTTTTTTCACCAGTTTTCTATTCGCTGTGGGAAATATCTGGGCCCTACTCACGGTCAAGTGGCTGACAGGCACAAATATCTTGCCCT
Source organism: Serilophus lunatus (assembly GCA_013399895.1). Taxonomy (NCBI): domain Eukaryota; kingdom Metazoa; phylum Chordata; class Aves; order Passeriformes; family Eurylaimidae; genus Serilophus; species Serilophus lunatus. Next base: position 1,747,936 of record VXBA01011249.1, on the reverse strand, counting down.
ATATGAAATAGACTAGTTTAAATTACTTTTTTAATGTCTCTCCGGCCAACTTTTTTCTTGGAAAAAGACAAGGTCTCCTATAGGGCAGATTGGGCAACTCCAATGTTCCTCAGTCATTTTTGACTTATTTGCAGAACTTTATTCCCCTGCTTTATGTTGCCAGTAGGTCCAGCTTTCAGTAGGCTGTGCTGGCTCTTCAGATGTTTTAAATAGAACAATGCATTATTCATACACCATAGTATAAATTCATGGCCCTTCCAAAAAGGAAATTACTTCTACCTACTTCTAAGACTTCTTCCATTGAAGAAAATTAAACAAAGCTTTCAGAGATGATTTTAATTGCTTACGACTCAGTTGAGAAACTTCTTAGAATGAGTTTCTTTTTGTAATGTAACTTGAGAGCTCATTCATTGAATGTAATTATGCTGTATGATGGATTGGGAAGTATACATGAAGAGCTAAATAAGATGGAGATGACAAAATAATGGTAATAAAAATAATAGTGCTTAGGTTATATGATACTTCCTCACAGTACATCACCGCACTGTCACTGCCTTTTATACAGAGTAATGTAGCCTTGTGGCTTCTTGTAGCATATATTTAGCAGACAGCACGCATTGTCTCTCTTCTGGACTTCAGTGTACAAATGACTTGGCTGCATGCTTTGGAGGTCTTTGGAGCTCTTTAGCACCTCTGTGGAGTGACTGCAGAGCTGCATCCTTGGGCTCAATGTGCCACACCTCTCATCTGCGAGACAGAGTGGTAATTTTCACAGTTGTGAAGACCAGCAATGCCCCTGTGCTTTTCCTGCCTGGGGGGCTCTGTTTGTGTTCAAGATGAAGTCTCCAAAGAGCTGTAAAGGCCACTGGATGCAGACCCATGTGTGTAACACCATAGTGACACAGATAAGGCACTGAAGTTGTTTACCACTAATGAAACATCCATGACTTTTTCAATACAGTGTTAGAAAAGGCTTTTATAGATTCTTTAACACAAAGCAAACACATTTTATCAGTCACATGAATGAATGTGTTTGCCTGTCTAAATTGCTGTATGGTACTAGGGCAGTTCCTGTTAATCTGTAACTAGGAGGCTGGCTGGAGAAGAATCGCTTTGACACCTCAGTTAAGTGTTCACTGGGGCCTGCTGAGGAGGAGAGTAGTCCACATATTCATAGAAAGTAACTAATAGAGGAAGCTGAGGTATAGCTTCAAAGAGAGAACATGAGCAGTTCTGAACTGAGATATGTGAGAAAGGGCCTGTTGCTGAACATTTTCTTTTCTGAGTGCTAAGTTTCCCTGTAACTTAAGAAACTGAACGACATGTGCTTTCCAGACTCCCTGGTTCTGTCTGGTGAGAAGAATCTCACTCTTCTATTTCTCTTTTCCCACCCTATTCCAGATGTGCAGGCCTACATAAACCAGCAGGATTCCAACTATAATTATATTTTCCCATTCACTATTCATCCAGTTTTTTCTTGATGTGAAAATGAAATGTGACCCAAAATAACCCATCTGGGGGGTGGGGATACAAGACATGCTCTATCATTACGTACATGTGATTTATTTTTCCAGAGTGTTTTTTGTTTTGTTTTGCTCTGTTTTGTTTTTTTGCTTTTTTTTGGTTTGGTTGGTTTTAACTAATAAAGCAAAACAAAACACCACAAATAGGAAAAACAAAAAATTGGATGTATGCAGGAGACTCCTATTCAAACCACTGGCATCTGAGGACAGGAATTATCTCCTAGATGGAACAAAAGGAGAAGACTGATATATAGTGATTACTTATTAATAAAAACAATATCAAGACCCATATTGATGAGAGTCAGAAAAATTACTTCTCTAAACCAGCATTCTTGCTAGGAAGATAGGGGTGAATAACAAGAAATATAAAGGCCAAAACATTTGACACTAAGTCCTGGAGTAAAACTGTAATTTACTTCTATATCACCTTTTCCAGAATCTCAGAAATATGAATGATGTAGAAAAACTGAAAAGGAAATATTATAGTATTTACTCCATTTTAATACTGACTAGTGAATTTTAATACTGTTCTGGTTTTCCTTTCCAAATAAGTTATCAGGCAAAATGATTGCATTGCTTTTTGTTGGGCAGTTTGTACATCAAAATTGGTGTGTGTGGAATTTTACAAGCTAACCAAACAATATCCAGAGGAAAGCTAAGGTATAAGTCAGGAGTATATGTTTATTTCAGCCCCTGTGAACTTTCCAGAAAAAAAAAGAGAGTGGTTTCTAAAGAGTGAGACATTGTATTTTAATCTGAGAGGAGGCTGAATAAAGGTATGAAGTCTTTGAAAAAAAGGCCAGAAAAGGCCTGAGAGAAGAGAGAGAAGACTAGAGAGCCTCATAAAGCCAGAAAAAATGGTCATTTAAAATCAATTTGAAGAAAGTATGACTGGCTTTCTTTGTTTTTGTTTTTTTTTTTTCTCTGAAAACCTCTCAACAGCGTTTTCCTACAACACTCTTTTGGGTCTTGCTGAAGATGAAATCTTTAGAAAACTTGTTATAAAAATGTCATTAGAAAAGCCGATTTGATTTTTGTTACTAAACAATCATCAGAGGAGTTTTGTTAACTGAGTTACTGCTCTGATGATAAAACTCAACAGGATAAATAAGCCTGTGCTGACCTATCCTGAAGAAATTGTTTTCAAAATCAGCTGTTTCAAATGGTTTTGACTCTCAGATGTGGATAGCACCTGTCCTGTGGCAGAGCTAATTGCTAGTCTTGCAGTCAATTATGATCTTCCAGAAGAGAAAGTTACCCTGATGTAAAGCCCTATAGATCCAAATGACGTTTCAAAACAAGGTGCTTCAGGAAAAGTTCTCAACCTGATTATCTCATTTCTGTACCTGAGGAGGTACTGGCCCTTAAGCTCTTTTCAACAAAACTGTTCACATATCCATTAAGTTCAAAATTATGTTGACCATTTTAAACACTTTGATCTCATTTTTCTTTCCATCCCCTTAAGCTGCTGAGGTTTTTAATAACTAAAACTAGTCTTACTAAGTGATATTTAGTACTTCTGAAAAATTCAGTCCCTAATTACTCTGTCCTTCCAGGAATATGCAGGATGTAACTCTGCAACAGTGGGGTAGGTGAGGAAGCATTTTCCCTCTCTTGACATTTACTTAGTCACATACTTATTATTTTCAAATTCTACTTCTCATGCAAGTGGAATAAAAGATAGCTCAACCTACATGGGGGAACCCATGTACTTGGCTGGACAGCTGCAGGCATTCACAAGTAATCAAATATTTTAATTGGAGTGTTACATTCTGTTATAATTCTAAATACAGGACTGTAAGTTTCAAGTAATTTTATATTTTAAAAATTTTTACTGTATAATTAACATTTTTTCCTAGAGTATTTTCTCTGTAAAATACTGGAGTGTAGTTGGAAGTTTTCTTGTGCTCCATTGCAGACATTTCATTGTCTGAATTAATGATAATTTATGCCTTTAAATGATTTGATTTATTGCAGAACCTGATGATCTGACCTCAGCAGAGACATACCCGATCATATAACTTCCCATGAACGTACATATGTAATTTTAAGAGACTGGTTTGAAATTTAGCTCTTTAAAACTGGACTCAGAAGGTGTTATTCACATGAAAATTCATATCTATGCTAAAGGAGATCTCCTAGCACAGGGCTAATAGCTCTATAAACCTAGAAATAACAGATTTGCCTTGCAGTGCTTACTCAACTGCATAGCAGAATATGACTCCTGAATTCCCATCAGCCAGAAGAGTTGCCTTTTGCTATTATTTCTCACTTCTCAATGGAACCTGATATTCCAATTTAAAAAATTTTTGTTGTTTACTTTTTTTTTTTTTTTAAAGACTAGAAAGTTAATATAAAAGTGGCATATGTGAGAAGAGAAATTCACAAAGGGAGTTTATTGAATCTTTGTGAATGGCGTCACTGCCTCCTGATACTTAGCCTTTTTTCTGTGCTGGCTGACATTACCAGCCCAAGAATTCTTTCTTTCATATTGGTGATCAGCTACCTTGTGGAATAAAAATAATACATGTCCTTTCTTCCAAAATTAAATGACAAAACTTCTTCCAGAATGTGTTCAGACCGGTGAAACTTGATGAGTTCATGAGTTTTTGATGAGTGACAACTGGTGGGATAGGAGAAGAATCAGGCACACAAATTCTGCCTTAGAAGCCTGTTTGAAAACAAAGTCACATTTAAAAAGGCTGAGCACTTGCCTCTGCACTTGACAAGAGTTTAAACAATTAGGCAACCAGCAATTGCTTCTGATCCCATGGAAACGGCTGTAGAAAAAAAAAAAAAAGGCCTTCCTTCATTGCAAAGTGATTAATTTAAAGCATTCTGTCCCATTTTTGGCAGTTTAATGGAAGTTTCCATGGGGATCGGAGTAGAGGATTGCTGAAGTGTTGTCATAACTCCTGCAAATAACACAGATGGAGGTTAAAAGATGTAAATTATATTTCAACAGTACCTGTAAATGTATTAATTTTTAGAGAGGGAAAAGGGAAAACCAACAAAATGTTTTTCCACATTCTTTATTTTCAATACAACGAGAGATGCCACTAGCCAGAATGAGATAAAACATTATTTTGGGAATCTCGTTCATAGTTCTGCAATGTAATAATATTTATTTGAGAACATGATGTCCTGGGGTGTCATGTTTCTTCAAAAGTAGATATTGTTATAATCGCTTTACAAATTGGACAGCTGAGTCAGAAAAAAAAGATTAAGTCACTAAAAAATCAGGATTCAGGGATACTGCTGGGAAAAAAAAATCCGTTTGTTTCAACAGGCCTGTCTATGTGACTCTACCACTCAATTAATGACTTTTTTTTCAAGACTCCTGTTCCCAGGGCCCTGGGGGCACCAAGAGGGTCCCAGTGTTCTGCCCGGGCCTCTTGTTCTCTCCCAGCCTGCCCACAGCCCAGTGCCCCATGTCAGCCCCAGGGCCATCAGGACCCTGCCCAGACATGGATACTGCAGCAGGCCTGGTTTCCAGCTTCCCATGGTCCTGCTGGCAATGGGTGCTGTCAAGTGATGCCCACCCACAGGCCTACATCCTTAAGCTGTACTAGGGAAGGTTTAGGTAGGACGTTAGGAAGAGTTTCTTCATGGAAAGGATGATTAGTCTTTGGAATGGACTGGGTATGGCACTTAGTGCCATTGTCTAGTTGACATGATGTTAGGTCACAGGTTGAACCTGATAACCTCAGATGTCTTTTCCAACCTAATTGATTCTGTGATTCTGGCCTGGCAGAGGCCTGTGACCATGCCTAGAGAGCTGCCCAGTACCCAGAGCTGGAGCTGCCCCAGTACCCCTTGGCTGTCCACTCTGCATGGGCAGCAGGTGTCCATGGGGCTTGACCCTCCAGTGACAGCCAGTGACAAGAGCAGAGGATTTCTTGGGAGTGGATTTTGAAGATTTTCAGCTCTGGCAGTTCAGACATGGCAAGGTAAATTTTGTAGATTTGAAAATGACTTCCAAGTGCTGCACCGCCATGGCTTTCTAACGTGTCGTCTGTCTGCCATGTGGGAAAATAATGGTGCTCAAACCTGTTGCTCTCCCTGTTTCAGCTCACGGTGTCTGAAACTGAAGGGTTGAAGTTACTCATGCTTTGATAATTTTTGCACTCAGTCAAGCAGGTAGTTAAAGGGATTTTTTTGAGAGGAGAAGAGGAGGAAGAGATTGTACAATTCTGACAGACTCAAGCTGAGAGAAGCTTATCTTCACCTGTCTTTGTCTCTTTAGTTGGTAACATGAAAGACCTAGTTTGTGACTGCGAATTGTGAAGTATCTGCATGGAGATTAAAATCTCTTCAATAGAATCATGACGTAAAAAAAATTGCTATGCAGAGTACTCATGGAAAATCTAATTTTAAACAATGTTGGTTAGTTTTGATTTGTTGGAGAGCTGCATGGCACTGTTCCTCTGGTCTGAAGTTATGAACATTGAGGTGCTGGTACATATTTTGTACTAGCTAGTAATTTCCTATGAAGGACATAGGATGTAAAGAAGAGTGTACTGGCTTTTATTTAATGTTGTCTCAGTACTGCATTGTACAAACACAATGTTTTTTTGCCTATAGGTATTTGTGACAAATATGGGATTCAGATATTTTTAGTTCAAGTTTCTTTTAAAAAAATGTATTTGTCAATCTTAATACATTTTAGTTTATCTTTAAAGTTGTGCTGCGGAACTCTGCAGTTACAGCTGAATTTCATTTTAATTTCAAGCTGACTCCTAATCAATATTCAGGGCACTTCTGCAGTCTGCTTAAATCTATTTAAATGAGGAAAATATTCTTTCCACTGTCCTATTTGGATAGGAAAAGACATCAATCATTTCGCAAGTGGTACAAAATTGAGAGAACGAAGATTTAAAGGTGAACGCTACGTAATTACTTAGCGAGTGACTCTTGACAGGAGAGATTTGTGTGTATTAATTTTCAAACCTCCATGCGTAGTTTTATGACTTCATGAAAAGTCAGCTTTGTTAGAATTGCTGAATCATACCATGGAATTGCCATTTGCAAAGTTCAAATCTGAGTTTTGAGTTTTCTAATTTGTTTCTTTAATAGGTATTTAAATAATTGCAGACCTTTATTTAATCAAGTAATTTATGCAAATTATTGAGCTTTGGTTGGCAGAAAGTGGCACAAGCGATGATTAAAGAAATGTCTGGTCTTACAAAGTAATTCAGAAATTCCAGAAAATCTGTGAAAAGCATAAATATAAAGCTGTGATTGGAATAGTTACAGGAAGAAAATAAAACCATTGGTATTTCAGGGGCCAAGAATATATAAAATTGAATAAAGGATGGGGGTTGCCTATCTTTTCTTCAAGAATTAGCTTTATTTTCTGTAATTATCTGTAAGTGTGAGGACAAGCAAATGTCCAAGTTCAGACTCAATTATAAAAAACCTTTGTGCATTTTAAAAACTACTGAAACACTCCTCTTCATCTCTAGCTCCCTTCACGTAGAATTTAAATCCTGCCCTTGTGTATCTTCTCCTAGTAGTCAGAAGCCATTTTTATGAGGTAGAAAATATTCTGGTATTCTTTCAGTGACTGCGGGGATGTGCTTTAACAGTTCTACAAGACCAAATATATAAATAATATTTATAATAATATAAATAATTATACTTCAATAATTTTAAAAATGTTTTGCTACACACTGTTCAGGGTTGAAGGATAATTTAGTGATAATACACCTTGGTGGCTACTTAACTGAAAGCAAATATTTTTGCCCATTTTTGGTTCATTTGCATGCAGACTGGAGTTGGTAATGGTAACACCTCTACTTATAAAGGGTGCTACAATGTTAAAGTTGAAATAAAGGGAATTTTAGTTTATGCTATGTTTTCAAGTATTTTTATGTATGTTCACTGTTGACTGACAGAGTTCAAACTGTAAATTATTTACAAACCTTTGACATGCATACCAATAAACAGCTTTCAAAACTATGCCAGGACAGTCATGATTGGACACAATCAGAACAGAAAGCTAAGCTCTGTGCCACTAAGTTTTTAGCTATATACTGCTGAAGAAAGAGCTAATGCAATGTTCAGAATAGTAAACTTTCTTCTAATAGAATATATAATTCAAAATCTGGTGAAACTTGAAATTTATTACTCAATTTACTGTTGGAATCAAATGTTTTGTATGAATGGTATAGGATTAAACTGTGGTACATTGTAGCACTTAGCTTTTTTATAATTTAGCATTTTTTAAAAAAGAAGTTTTGTCCTGACTGACTTTTTTTCCCGATACTTTTACCTGAGAGTTCACTGTTATGAACAACTGAGAAACTTCTGCATAAACTGCAGCATTGTGGCAAATATGTGTCTTTGTTGAGCTATTTGAAATGATTTTCCAACTCACTTTGGAAAGAAGTTGTCTTTTTAGGGATTGGATCTTGGCGGGACGTAATAATTAGCATTTCTATGACCTGTGGAAGGAATGCAATAAGATAAAAATTCCTAATGAAAACCAACCTTTGGCCTGATCATTTTGCTCTGTATTTTCAGCGTGTTAGACCAGTAGACACTAGACACTATACAGAACCTATTTCGCAGAAAGTATGCAGGCTAAATCTTCAAGCAAATAATTAAACATAAAGGAAAATCCTGCCTAAACAAATTTTGAGGCAGATTAGAAACTCAGTTCTAAAAATTTAATTTGCAGTTCCTTTGATATTCGGTGGTATTTCTAGAATTAGTTTGTAAGTAATTTAGAATATTTGGATTCAGGTTACTGCTGAAGTGTTAACTGTTAGAGAACAAGTACATTTGAATTTCAGACAACAGTTTTATGAATTTCAGACAACAGTTTTTTTAATTTCAGACAACAGTTCTTTGGAAGGAGGGGAAACAAAAATTTGCCAGAAGTTTTCTCTCTCCTTATGTGCTCCTTCTCTACCTATATGTACAAAAAAAGAAGTCTGGGGTAACATCAAGATATAAAGGGTTAATTTTTAATAAAGAGAATAGACAATTTGGTTTTATTTCCGTTGTGCAAGTTACTGGTTACTGTATTAATGAGATTATTTATTTTAAATATTTTATATTTTTTTCTAGCTTTAGTGTTTCTTAAAATCCTACACTGTTAAAATTCTACACTGAAAATAAGGTTGCTTAAAGTTAATATTTTGTTTTTAGCTTTAAAGATACAGAAGAAGTTAATAAAATAAGGGAATGGTCTTAAAATAGGAAGTAGAGAATCATTCTGTCTGATTTTGTTTTAAGCACTTCCTAACTGTAATTTTGTTTTTTGTGCCCTGCTCTTCAGTATATGATTGTCTTCTTTCCAACTGAAAAAAAAATAATTTCTGTAATCCTTAGATTTATATGTAAGCCGGACTCCACAGGCAGGTGGTAGGAGTGGAAACTGCTTGCAGATTTCCTGAGTTATCTTTTGTATGTGAAGATTTTATTTGCAAGCAGTAAGTTAGTCTTCAGTATCATTATAATTAAACAAGCTGAAAGTTCCAATGTTTAGAAATGTAGAAAGTACACCATCTATATATGCAAATCTAGTCTGCATACATATTAATTTCATCTTCTTGAAATATCAGAAGTATCTTGGGTTTTGAGGCTTGCTTATTAAGGACATTGAGAAGCACAATGAAAGGTTTCACTGGTGACTTTATATAATGAATCCTAGCAGCTACTGCAACATATCACTTCTGGAAACAATGTATGAATACCTGACTTTGATTCCTGGTGCAATAAACTGTGTGTACAAAGATTTCTAAATATAGATGTAGTAACTCATAGTCAATTGCCATCAGCCAAATAATACCGACTTAAAAATGTCTAAACCTATTTTTTGATGATGAAAAGAGCAGATACTGAGATGTTAGCAACTGCTTTTAAGAAAACGAGTGACTGTTTAACCATGCTTTAGTAGTCTGTAATAGAAATTGATATGACTGTCCTGATATCTACATTTCTATATTTAATGTATACCCATACACACAACACATTTTTATGGTTTAAAACAGAATGGCCTGTAGTGGAAAATGCTATCTATTAACATGTCCAAAGCTGGCAGCATATTTTGAGCAGATGACATTTACCTTCACATGTAGGAAATTCCTTTGCTGTGCAAAGTAACAGGGACCTCATGTGCATTGACATATATTTTATTCCTTTCACCTTTAGCTTGTTTGTGCCACAGCGGCAGTCTGAATTGGACCTGTCACTGCATCTTATGAAAAATTTGTTTGTTTTTTTTCTGAAGATCTGGTAATTATGATGAAATTTAATCATAATACAACCCAATTCAGCACATAAAAGCTCTACAAATATTTAATATTAAGAGGAAAACAGAGAAGAAAGACATAGAAGGCAGAGCAATATACAACAACTTTTCATTCCCAATTATTTTATCATCTTAAACATTGGTTATGTGATATGTACTTTTCTGTCAGATCAGACTAACATATGGGATGAGGTAGAAGTCAGGAGAAGGGTTATTCTACAATCTGTAAAACAGTTCTGCTGTCGATGGGAAAAAGAAATAAAACAAGTATTAGCATATTTGGAGGAAACTTTCGACCTTGGGAAATGCCTCAGTGTGACTTCAGTATAGTGTAGATTAATTTTCCTTACATCTGTTTCAATATTTTCTGTGACATCTATTAATTGTAAAATCTATTTGCTGCACTAGCAGCCTTTGACTTCAAATGTCCACTGTGTCCCATCTGCTCTGCCCACAAAACTAGAGTTCAGAGTAGTGAATTGTCATAGTCAGAAATTAAAATGTTTGGCTTTGAATGATCTTTTTAACAAGAAAGGCTACAGTCCTTCAGAGAGATTAAACAGAATTGCCCAGTTTCCCCATGGAGATGATACAGCTATTGACTTCAGACTAGGAACATTCACCTACTCAAAGAATGGCATTTCAAAACCAGATGAAAAAAAGAAAAAAACATCCACAAGCAAACAAAAAAAGGGTTTTCAGTGGGACCAAACCCAAGTGATTTACCATGGGTGTTGTGTTGCATTGTAGTTGCATCTATAGCAGTCTCCCATCATGATGTCCACCTTGTTGGCCTCCCCTCTCATTCTTATCCATAAACAGTCAAGCCTATCATCACTTTCATTGACGGGAGATTTAGTCAACTTCAAGGGAAACCTTACAAGAGTAACACAAGAATTACCAGTAGCACAAAGGGGTAAAACAGAAAGACCAACTGGGATACAATGTAGATACACAACACCCCCATATTTCAAGGCTAAAAAATTCCAAGCATAAAGCAACATTACTCTTTGTAGTATATGAATGTTGTAAGGACTATGGACTTCTCTGTCCCTTTCTCTTCTTAGCAAATTTTTGAATGTGATCTGATGTTCTGTGATTCTTTTCTTACTAGGCCTGGCATTATCAATTATTGTGTGAGCAGGTCAAGCTTCTAAAATCAAGTATGTTAAGCTCCATTAGAATGGAAATAAGAAGGTCTCCCATAAGCGTAAGACTGAAAAGCAGATGAATTCTGTTTACAGAATTGTGAGAATTTTTTTGCTTTGTTGAATTCAGATTAGGATCATAGAATACTTTAGGTTGGAAAAGACCTTTAAGATGATCGAGTGCAATTGTTAACCCAGCACTGCCGAGTCCACCACTAAACCATGTCCCTAGGTGCCACATCTACACATATTTTAAACACCTTCAGGGTTTGAGACTCACCCACTTCCCTGAGCAGTCTGTGCCAGTGCTTGACAACCCTTTCAGTGAAGACATTTTTACTAACATCCAACCTAAACCTCCTCTGGCTCAACTTGAGGCCATTTCTTCTTATTGCTTGCAACACGGGAGAAGAGACCAACACCCACTCACTACAACCACTTTTCATGTAGATGTAGAGCATGATAAGGTTTCCCATGAACCTTATTTTCTCCAGGCTAAGCTAGTCCAGCTCTCTCAGCTGTTCTGTATAAGACCTGTAGTCCAGGCCCTTCAACAGCTTTGTTGCCCTTCTCTGGACACGCTCCAGCACCTCAGTGTCTTTCTTGTAATGAGGGACCCAAAACTGAACACAGGACTCAAGGTGTGACCTCACCAGTGCTAAGAACAGGGGGATGACCCTAGTCCTGCTGGGCCATACTGTTCTTGATACAAGTCAGGATGCCTTTGGGCTTCTTGGCCACATGGCCACACTGTCAGCTCTTCAGTCGACTTCAACCAGCACACCCAGGTCCTTTTTTACTGGACACCTTTCCAGCCACCTTTCCCCAAGCCTGGAACACTTGATGGGGTTGTTTTGACACAAAGTCAGGACCCAGAACTTTTCTTGAATGTTACACAGTTGGCCTTGGTCCATTAAACCAGCCTGTTCAGATTCTTCTGTAAAATCTTCTTCAACCCATCCCTGTGTTCCAGCTCAAGGGGCTGGGTACCTGGAGAGCAGCGGGACTTTGTACTAAAGACTGAGGCAAAGGTGTTAAGTATCTCAACCTTTTCCTCATCCTTTGTTAACTGTGTTTTCCCCCCACATCCAATAAAGGATGGAGATTCTCCTTAGCCCTCTTTTTGTTGCCAATGAGTTTGTAGAAACCTTTTTTATTGTGTTTTATGGCAGTGGGCCAGTTAAATTCAAGTTGAGCTTTGGCCATTCTAATTTTCTCCTTGCATAATCCCACAACATCCTTGTCTTCCACTCTAGGAACATCCTAGGCTGTTTCCTCTCTGCTGTAATGCATTGCCACCAGACATCTGGTCAGTTGAAGTCCCTTACAAGAAAAAGGGTTAGCAATTGTAAGACCTCTCCTAGCTGCTTACAGAATATTCTGTCTGCATCTTCATCCCAGTTGGGTGGTCTATAGCAGAATCCCACCATGATATCTACTTTGTTGGACTCCCCCCTGATTCTTACCCAAAAACACTCAACCATATTATCACCATCATTAACCTCTAGAAAATCAAAATACTCCTGAACTCACAGGACTATCCCACCACCTCTCTTTCCATGCATAGCCCTTCTGAAGGGTTTATAGTCATTCATCACAGCTTTCCAGTTGCGTGGGTCATCCCACCACGTTTCCATGATGGCAACTATGTCATAGCTGTCCCGCTGCACAATGGCTTCCATTCCTCCTGTTTTTTGCCCATGCTGCACGCATTGGTGTAGATGTACTTCAGCTGAGCTATTGATCTTGCCACCTTTTCTGGGGCTAGAAGCCCTAGTTTCTGTGTGACCATTGCCAAGTGCTTTTGTGGCTTCTAAAATATCAATAACTGTTGTGTCTTTGCTGCTGTGCAAATCTCAGTATGGGAAATTGCCCCTGTTTTGAGGGGACGCTTTTATGAGCAGCAAGCAGGTATGACTTTTAGTATACAACAGAGATACAAGGAGAAATTTCTTAGTAAGTAGAGAATCCAAAGAAATACAATCACAAAAAAGGGCTAATTTCTTAAAATATATTCAAGTTCATGCTACAGACAGTCTTTTGCTGTTTCTTCACATATAGAGTTTTAGATATGTGCAGTTAAAGTGGGTTTTGTACAACTAGTCATAGGACAGTGGCTCAGTTAAGTTGTCTCACAAATGCATTTTATTCTGCAAGGACTCATCAGAACTCCATAGTAGTAACATTAATTGCAATTCTCAATGTGTAAAATGAAAATGTGGATTTTTCTGTGTGCTGAACAAATTCTCCAAGAAAGACTATTGTGAATTAAAAAGTTTATGACCTAAAGGTTGTTTGGCAGCTTGGAGTATATCTGAACCCTCACTTCCCTCCACTTAATGACAGTTCACACAGTGTGTTTGTACCTCTGTGGTCTTGAAAGACAGGGGGAGATGATGTCAGCCTCTCTGCTGTCAAAAGATGCAGTGAGTATGTGTATGTGCGCGTGTCTGTGTGTATGTAGAAAAAAAGGAAGAGATACTGGCTTTGAACCCAAGTAAGACAGCTGTGTCTGCCATGTCATTACTGTTGCTGGATCAGTACTGGCAGAAGAGGAAAAAAAATCATTTCGACCCTCTGCTTCTGCAGCTGTCAGACAAAGGCCTGAGCTTTCTGCAAACATCTCTCAAAGGGCCTAGGGAAGCTTTATAAAAGCAGAGATGGAGGGGAAACCTCTCCCTTTCCCTTCCTACCTCCCATCTACAGGGCACCCTTCCACTGATGTGCCAGAAGTGGTTTGCTCATGCACATTTCCTGTGCATGCTTGGGCCCAGGTTCTCTGCTGGTTTGGCATAACTCTTCCCAAGTTAATGGAGCTGCCCCACTCAGGGGCTGCAGCTGAGGATGCTGCCATCTCTGGCATGCTGAATGCTGAGAGGAGCATCGTGCTGGTCTATGCACAATGTGATCTTACAGATATGAAGCTGAGTAGAAGTGAGAGTCAGAGAGAGGATGTACTATTTTCTGGGACCTAGTCCTAGTTGCTGTTTTGTGTTTACTTCAGAGGTGGAAATATATATTGCTGGATCAGAGTTAAATCCTTTGGGAAAGTGCAGTATTCAGGAGTCTGATAGTTTGAATTTATGCACTCCTATTTTGTTTTAACCATTTTTCTTTCTCTCATGACAGAAGCTAATCTCAAATCAGGATTTTTACTTTCATTTCATTTTATTGTTTTGTGGCTGAATTTCTGCAAGATTCCACCAAGGAGAGACATGAGCTGTTAACCACATAATGGGCAAGAGAGCTTAAGTGAGTGTACATTTTCTGCACCTTAATCATTCTAAGGACCACAAAACTACATCTAACACATTTGTAAACCAGTCACATGGGAAAGAAAGTCTGGAAACGTTGAGGAAACTGAAATTGCTGGCTGAGTGTTTTGAGAAATTCTTCCACTTTTTAGGTGCAATGTGACAACTGTTAAACAGTACATGGCAACCACAGAGAGTCTGGTACAGGATAGGGGACAGGAATACAAGATTCTTGTGAGAACTCTGGGGGAAATATAGAGAAACAGACTGCCATGCAACAGATTCGGGCTTCGTTTGTGCAGAGGCATCTGTAATTGGAGGGGAATAGGAAAAATAGATGTCCTCTCTGTGAAATAGATATTATCTAAAACAGAAGTTGAGAATTTCTCAAATTACCAAAAAAAAAAAAAATTATACTAAATCATATAGAGAAAAAGACACAAATGAAGAGGGGGAAAGAGGGAGCAAGTGAAATCCCAAAATTAGCTGGATAGTGCTGGTAATTTCAAGACTACAGGAAGAATACTTATTCTAAACTGTGGGCCTTTTTGAGACTAATTAAAAAAGTATATGGAAGAGAATTTTAACAAAATTGTTATCATAGAACAAAAAACAATGGAGATTTCCAAGTGGGGACTTCCTAAATTTAACCTCAAATAGGACTTTTAAAAAGTTATTTCTTTTTTTAAGCTAGTTGTTTTTTATTTGCAAAATACTAATTCTGAACCTATAACCACACAACTAAAAGGCTGGTTTCAAAAGACTTCTATTCTTGCTTTCATCCTAGGATGTGACAAGATTTGAAAATTTTTTAGTGTACCTTTAACAAAAGACAGAGCCCTGAGTGTCTGAATATAAGCTTTTGAGTATTGAACACTTTCAGAAATCTGAGCCTTCTTTAGCTGCCTTATTGGGCACTACTTGTGAGTGGTGTAGCATGTGAAAAATTGCTATTTGCCCCAAATGTCAAAAAAGATGCCAGCCGACCTTTCTTGCCTTCTCTAGGTTCCACTTTGTCTGAGATTATATCTCACCAGTGGGGTTCATTGCTGCTTAAACTTCAGGTTTGCTGTATTCCTGAGGCCTTCACTATGAATTTCTGAGTACTGCTGCTGAAATGTTTTCAGTTTGGCTAGAGAGTCCTCCACAACACAACAGCCCAAATCTGCCATATGCTTGTTCTTCTTCTGGAAGTGCCGTAGTATTTTTTCTTTCTCCTGAAGTGAATTTAAAATGTGATTTGACTCAAGATTTTTACAACTGCTGCTCTTATGATGCTAGAAAGTGGTGTATGTAGCATAAGTAAACCTTCTGTGTTTCAGGAATCTTGATCTGTATGACTGAACTTCTGAGACTGTCAACTTCAGTGAGCACAGAAATCTGCTTGTACAGCTCAGGCCCTAATTTCGCAACCAGGAATCTGTTTCATTTTTCCATAATACAACATGTCAGCGGAAACATGAAGGGTAGAGCCAAGGGATCCTGGCTCCCAGGCTCCTACGCTTTCTCTGGACAATAGTTTCCCCTTAAAAACCAATAAGTTATGGACTAAATACTGCTCCATTTAAAACTATTATGGGCTTTATTGCTAAAAAGATTTTATTAAATAGGAATGATTACTAAAATATGTTACTGTTGAGGGGGATGAGGATAGTTAAAACTTATGAAAAGGCTTTGCTTGCAGCAGAAGAACACTGTAACCACTTAAAAATATCTGTGCTAATGTTTTTATTTTAAAAATGGAAAAAGTGAGTCAGCAGTGAAGGCTCTATATTCACTACTAAGCCCAAACTCAGCTGCTCTGGAGAGTCTCCCCATTCCCTGCCCCCATGTATGCTGTTGGTATAAGTGAATATAGCTACTCCTAATTTAGCAACATGCAGTTGCTACCTTTGCAAGGGCTGTAACAATCATCTTGGGAGATCTGCTGCTGTAAGAATTTATTTTCCAAGGCTGTAACCAATGGTGGCCTCTGTGCAAAAGTACAAGGAAAATAATATGCAGGAATCCTTTTCAGCTGTCTCTGGACTGCTGGAATAAGAAAGTCATGCTGGTAGAGCATAGCTCTAGTAACAATCCCCGCCCCTCGAACCAAATGGATTTTCATATACATTTAGCCTTATTTATACTTGGTCTAGAGTGTAATTCACTGTGGTGATAGCTCTGGGCAAACCTACAGGAATTAATCTTTCTAAAGTATAGGAGATTTTGTATCTGCACTCTGGGTTTGATCAGCTCTGATTCCATGTTGCATTTTACATTGTGATAAAAAGCAGAATAGCTGTATTAGATGGTCCATAGGACCCTCTAGTTTACTGAGTCCAAAGGAAATAAATAATAGTGAACTATTTTTTATTCTAAGAAGTAGAAATCGTGGTGTTGTTACAGAGGGTTGTATGAAAAATATGGAGTGCATCATCTTTTGGGTCCTCATGCAGGAAATCTTCCTGCCTAACCTGAAGTTTTCCTAAAGAAAAGCTATATTCTGTATTTTTTTGATTCAATATCTCCTGTGGGTCCCAGTCTGACAGGATTTTCAATGCACAATGCAAGCCTAAGCGAAATACACACCATGCTGTGAAAGAGATACATTACATAAGAGGTCTCTGAGGCTTACACAGTGCTGGACTGCAGTATAAACTGTCTCTGGGACGGATAAAACCCATCTCGCAAACTAGGATTAACACTGATTCTTGTCAGGGGCTCTTGATTTGAGAGAAGAGAAGGAAATTTGTGTGTGCTGTTTTAGTGAGTTTTAGCAGCTATATAAACCACAGTATGAAATTCTGATGTGTATCTAACCATCAGCATGCCTGAACTGTGTTTGATAAAAGGGGCAATGAGCTCCGGTTATGCAGCCTTTACTCCCCTTGGTTCTCCTTTGCAACCAGAGAACTACCAGGACTATTTGCATATAAATCCTGAGCATTTGGCAACTTTTGCTGCAGCATGAAAGGGAAAGAAAGGCAAATTCTCCATAAGTTAGTGTTTCAGTCACACTGCAGAAGATTTAGTTTATCCACTGCTTGGCAAGAGATCCCAGCAAGGCAGCTGTCTGCCTGTCTGCAGCTTCTCTACAATAGCCAGGGCTCAGTATCTGGAAGATTGTCTGAAATTCTGGAGTGACAACACCATGACCCCTCAGATACTGTGAGTTTCACTTTGTGAGGGGAGAGGCAGAGCTTTCCTGGAGGTCACTCCAAAGCCTCTGACCAGGCATCCACAGAGACAGTCTGCTTCCACTTTGACTTTACTAGAAGTCCAACAAGCTACCCTCTATTAGCACGTACAATCTGGGAGATGTCCTTCTAGATCTTCAGGGAGCACATTCTAACACATGTACCTTTTTAATTCAGGGGAGAGAATGAAAGTTACTGAGATTTCCTAGTGAATTACTGGCAGGAATTCAGATTGCACAGTAGAAGACATATAAATACCCATGTTAAAAAAGATTAAAAAGGTAGGTGTATACTGGAAGCAAATCCCTGTAGTTAGCGTCCATTATCCAAAATTTGGATCTGCATGGGGGAAAGGTGGGAGAAGTTGTATCATGTTAATTACTGGATACCTCAAGTCATGCCCACCACAGTACCAAAGAATTCACTGGAGATATTCAGCATCTCACTGAGTTATAGAAATGCTACAAGTTCAATTTCAAAGCACAAAGGAATGGATTTACAAGGAGGATGATGTAGTATCAAAATAATAAACATACTAATCCTTCACACCACTACATTTTTTCTTCGTATTTCTGACCCAACAGAAAGCTGTTACATGAAGGTTGTTATATGAAGCTGTTTAATAGGGATGTGTAAATTTACCCTTCTGATACACAGTCCTTTCAGAAAGCCTAGAAGTGAACTATAAAATGCTGCAAGGTGTTCCCTACTGCAGATCATGGCCTTATCTTTCAAGGCTTTTTAGTACTTTTAGACTGTTGGCTTTTATACATATTTATGTCTTGGGTAAAAAAAGATTTTTAAAACTGTGTTTGCTTTTCATTTCCCATTTATCAAAGGGGATTCTCGGTATCTTTCAAAGGATTGTCACCTTGCTTTTCTGCAGGTTAAGCAAACAGTGGTTTGCTTAGGGTTGCAGATAAAGTTGCCAAATTTTATCAGCCAAACCATCTCCAAAACATATTTTTTTTCCAGGAGAAAGGCCTACACAGAGGCCTTTTATGGCATTGTGTATTTATAGCTCTGGTCTCTACTGTGAATGAATGGATCACTCCACAAAACACAATGCAGAGGCATTTGATGAGCCTGCTCAGCAGTCAAAGAATCACAGAATGGGTCAGGTTGGAAGAGACCACGATATGTCATCTGGTCCAACATCCCTGCCCAAGCAGGGTAGTCCTAGAGCATTGCACAGGATTATGTCCAGATGGTCTTGAATATCTCCAGTGAGGGAGAATCCACAACCTCTCTAGACAATCTGTTCCAGTGTTTGGACACATAGAGTAAAGAAGTTCTTCCTCATGTCCAGGTGAAACTTCCTGTGATTCAGTTTTTCCCATTGCTTCTTGTCCACTTGCTTGGCATCCTCTCTTCAGACATTTACAGACATTGATGAGGTTCCTGCTCAGTCACCTTTTCTTGAGGCTGAGCAGACCTGTGTCCCTTAGCCTTTCCTTGTAAGAGATGCTCCAATTCCCTACTCTTCTTTGTTGGTCTCTGCTGTACCCACTCAGTAGAGTAGAGACCACTGGGTAGGGACTCAAAGGTGCATGAAACCTGCTTGGTTTTCCATTTTTGCACAAAGGGAAGAAGGGAAAGGCTTATCTGAATTTGGGAATGATTGAGTGCATCACCACAGGACAGGCTTTCTCTGAACTGCTGGGAAGCTGAAGCTCTACCTCCTTTTCCCGAGTCTTGCGCAGCTCTCCCATGAGAAGGGGGGAACAATGGCAGGGCAAAGGCTGAGCTGCTCATTCAAAACTCTTCAGAAGGGGGTGGGGGCTTGTGATCTGTTGGTGCTCTGAGGCAAAACGTGCACAAGCCTCACTGATGCTCCACCAGACAGCAAGTTCACTGTCTGCAATTCCTGCTAGTACTGGAAACGGCTTCTATCCAGAATGATTTGGATGTCAGTTGTCAGGGCTTAGATCGGTACCATTTTCTGCAGTTTTGAATGCCTAACCTGCCCAGTGCTCACAAGGGTGTCTTTCTAACATTGCAAACTTAGTATGGCCTTGGTCAGCAGCTATATTTTCTGAATCCATCTACTTCATTGAATTCCAGGGTCTAGAGGAATATCTGGAACATTAGAAATAAGGCTGTTATCTTAAAAAATGAAAGAATAGGAAAGATAGCATATTTTACCAGT
Organism: Serilophus lunatus; assembly: GCA_013399895.1. Classification (NCBI taxonomy): domain Eukaryota; kingdom Metazoa; phylum Chordata; class Aves; order Passeriformes; family Eurylaimidae; genus Serilophus; species Serilophus lunatus. Next base: position 1,728,423 of record VXBA01011249.1, on the reverse strand, counting down.
AAAGAAGGAGACTAAAGTAGCTGCTGATGGGAACTGTGACACAAAATATTTCAGTAAGTCAAGCATACTCCAAATATTTAATGTTTTGAAACATATTATATTGCTTTCCATTGGAAATAAATTTTGTCAGTAGCTGAATTTGTCATAGTAATTGGTTCTGTACAGTTTTGATATTTTATTTTTTAGAACTCAAAACTTTTTTAATACTGTGTGATTCTTTTTCATGTGATGTGTGCAGCTTCTGATATTACAGGCAATTTTTAAAAGGTCTGCATCTCAGTAGGTCTCATAATAAATGTAAAACTTCCAGGAGTAGCTTCCTATGTAGCTGTGAAAATCTGATGTGTAGAGACAACATCAGCACACAGCTTCACTTCCCCAGTAAATGCTATGTAAAAGTGGCTCAGTATCTATTTTTGGAGGGGATTTCTGTATGCTGTGTTTGCCACTTTATTCACTAAAAATACTTCCTCTTAATAAATATTACACAACAGTAGGTATAAGCAAGATCTGGGTCCCAGTCCCTGTCATAGTAAACAGAAATTCTATCAACATAGAAACTGGAGCAGTTTCCCTCTCTAGTGGGTAAGTTTGCAGGTATCAAGTTAGGGAAGACATACCTAATTAAAGTTGTTTCTGTAAAACCAGGCTTTACACATTATGTTTGTAATTTGTAAATTGTAAATTACACTTGAAAAGTGCAATTTGTCCCTGAAAAGAAGGATTCCAGTTCCTCTCGGTTGGAAGAATGTTCTGAGCTGGTGTCTCTTGGGAATGCAAATGAGAGAAAAAAGGCAAAAGCTTTGGAAGTAAACGTGCAGAGTAAACTGTGCAATGTAGGGCCTCAAGTTGTCTAGTCTTGGAATGAAATTACAGCTTTCTGGGGGTTTTTTTGAGTATTTTAGCAATTATTGCAAACAAAGCAGAATTTTCTGAACAAAATCTCTCTCAAAAGAATATCAGAATAGCTGTGAAATAAAACATTTTTTAAAAAAGAAAAATACCAAAAAACCCCAAAAGATTTTCTTAAAAGAGCCACAAGAAATGATGCACTTCTAGATAAGGCAGTTTGGTTACTTTGCAAATGCAGGCAGATTTGCAGGCTCTTGTTATTAGGGCGCATAAATGACGCAAACTGCAAGTCGTAAATGTCTGTTGCTGCGAAAGACTGGGTGCAGTTTTGGGTGAGCTGTGGTGTGATATTTCCATCTGATACCTAGAGTCAGCCAATAGCAGCAGGTAGTGAGATACTGAAAAGCACAACATGTTCCAGTAGCACCTGAGGTTTGATCTCTGTGGCACACTTGCTGCACGCTGCACAGTGAGCCTCAGTGCTTCATTGTTGCCTCTGAATTTGGCGCATACAAACCAAAAGTACATTTATTTTTTCAGATCTTCCATAACCAGTGACCATTTCCTTAGAGGTGTGTTTCACTGAACCAAGAAACAGTTCTCAGACATTCTGATGCAGGCAGTGATGGCTGTCTAGCAGATATGTATTTACTCCTTTTCCTTCTGTTAGCATTCAGGAGTTGTGTCTTCTGCAAGATTTCACTCTGTACCATCTGCAATAATTACAAATAATGGAGGTTAAAAACTTTGTGTTTTCTCTGCACAACTTTGAAAATCACTGCCTCCACCATCAGACAGTCCATCTCGTACTACATGTGATCAGAAGAGAGATGGATGTCTCTACGTTTCATTGGGGAAAGAGAGAAGGTGTGAGCAGTGTTATCTCAGGGACTGTATATGTGCCTGCCCATGCTATTTTACCGCTTATAACAAGATGTTCTCTGGAGTGAATGCATGACCTTGGGAAAGTATTTTGATTTAGGAATGGGACTCAGCTGCCACAAACTAAAAGGACTGGTACCTAAAGGTTGAGTTTTTCTTTGGGTTCCTCTTCTGTGAAATGTAAATCTTTGACAAAATGGAATAAACAGTTTTAACAAAGGTGATGTTATAGTTTAGCCTCAGGGTATCTGGGGCTCTGGTGTAATGCTCACTCCACAGTGTCCCCAAGGCAGCTTTCTGTAGATGAAGCAGTGGAAAAGGGTCATCTGCCACTGAATCCTAGTAGAGGTAGTTTAGGGTGTTTAGGTGGTAAAAACTGCATTTTAAATGAGAGTTATGACCAGAACTGTCCTGCTTACCTACTCCTCCACTTGCGTTTTGCACCTTTTTTTTTTTTTTTTTAATGGAAGTACATGAGCAGTTTTTGTCTCTCTTTTTTTGGTCTGGTTTCATTTTTTCCCCTTTTCCTCTCAAGAAATTCAAATGTGCTTTTATGTTCCCAAGGAACATGAAAACCACTAAAAGGGACAACCAGAAAAGTAGTCTACAGGATTGCATCTCAATTTTGCAGAACAAAGAAAAGGAGTAAGAATCTGGCTGGGATCTCTACTTTCATTCATTTCAAGATGGTACTCAGGACTTGCTGCCATACAGTTATTGCTGCCCATTGAATCTGCTGATGAACTGTGCAGTCCGAAGACCTCAGCTGCATGAGGTTGTATTAGTCTAGACAGCAGTTGCAGAGAGAGGGACCTGTTTCTTCACTGTTTTCTTCTGATGTCTTTTAATGCTGGCTGTAACATCCTCTGGATGTTGTGGGTTTCAATCTCCTTTCAGGTTTGGTGGTTGCATTGGTTTGTTACAAAGCTCTTTTCTTAGTGAAGCTGAATGAATTTGCAAACTGTAAGTGATAGAAGACTTTAATGTCTGGGTTTAATTTGTACCCCCTAAATCTGTGTGGTCATATGTGCCTTTTAATTTTCACTTGTATAATAGATCAACTGAGTGAAAAAAAAAACCCCTAACTGTAGCTTTCTGGTCTTTTGAAACATTGGGAAAAAAAAGATTTGGTTTTGTCTGACACAAAAAGAATCTAGCCACATTTCTGAAGAATCCCCAGTTTTTGACTCTTGAGTTTGATCTGTTTTACACCCCAAGTACCCAAATGTAGGTGTTGCTATAATTAAGATATCCCTTGAGAGTTTTTCTTTACAGTGAAAGTTCTTTGTTGTTTTTTTTTTTTTTACATTTCATCATGTACCAGCAGAATTTAAATTTACACATTGCACAATGCAAACAAATAATAAATAATTAAAGACAGTCTTTTAAGATGAATATAAAGAAGCAAAGGTATATATACTTATATAAAGTAGATTTTTAAAGTGTTTTCTCCAGACAAAATATTGTGACTGTTAAAGAGAAAATGAAAATTGATTATAGGTGAAAAAGTATTATGATATACTTCTAATGTATGAATCTTTCAGCTTATGCCAGAAAACATGTAGCATTTTAAGTCATGCTGAGACTAGACCATCCCTTATTAAGGACATAATGGAGGTATGTTTTGTGAGTGCTATAACCCTTTCTTGAAATGTTCTATGTATATTGAAGAGCTACATATATATGACACCTTTTCACAAGGTGTCCAAACTGCCAGAACACCCTCTGGGACAAGATCTGCTCCTTTATGCCCAGAAAGTCCCAGTGCCTGTACATAAGAGGCACTGGGCAGTGGAAAGGTCTGTAATTCTTACTAATCTAGTAATGCTGTGAAAGCACATGAAAGGCAGTCATTGCCCTGTTGTGAGCTGCTGGTATGACCACTTGCAAAGAGGATCAGCTTACACCAAACTCGGGTGTCATAAGGCATCCAACTTTCACATTGCTCTAGGAATCGGCCTTCTCACCCTACCCTTTAACCCTCAGCATAGAGATAGATGAGAAAGCACATTTGTTTAGACCAGAGAAGCACCTTGCCAAAGGTAGCTTTCTGCAGTCTTGCAGTACATATAGTTTGTGTTTATGATAATAAATAAGGTAATTTGTTTATAAGTCATGTATCTTCACATATCATCATTGATTTCAGAAAAGGTATTTTTTCTTCCTCCTTGGGGTGGAATTCAGGTGGAAATTATAGTTGTATGGTATCACTTTTAATAAATAGCACTTGTCTTATCTGAACAACACCATTCTAAAGTGATCTTAATTTTAGAAGAACTACTACTTTGGGAGTTTATTAGGATTGTGCACTAAAGATGTTAAGCACTCTAGTTTTGGAGCGTTTTATGTTGACTGTATTGCAGAGGTCTTATCCTCAGCTTTCTAGGTAGTAGTGGAGCCATGCTTGGTGCCCTCAGCTAAACATGGACCAACAAAGCTGCTGACACACTGGTTATATCTAAAAAGGAAAACTGCCCTAACCGTCAAAAAAGTCCTCTCTTGCCCCCAGAGTTACAACTTATTATATTGTTTTGTAGACTTGCTATTGGCAGACCTAGATAAAATTACCTCCTATAGAAGTATTTAATCCTATAGCAGTGTATTTAAGTGCCTATACATATTCTTCCTTTCCTATAAGATGACGAGAACTCCCTCTACACGATAATTTCAGTGGAAATTCAGGGCCCTTGCCACTTTGCTACACTAGGTCAATAAAGAGCTTTTGGGTCTACTCTAGTTTATAGTTTTTGCAGTGCTCTACACTTTTACAGCACTGTGTAAAAAGAAATCCTTAGTCTAGTAATATAACCTTGTAATTAAAATAAATATATAATGGAGAAATAACCTCAATAGAGAGGAATATATTTAAAAGTTTTCCCACACTACTGGAAATGAACCCAAGTTCATTCTCAATCAAAACAAAGAGGTTGCCTATGAACTTTAAAGTAATTTCCTCAAGTTTAAAATGTAATTAAAGCTTGTAATTTCTGTTTGGCCTAACAGAGTATTTCAATAGTTAAAATCGAAAGCCCTACATTAATAATTGTAGTGAATGCATTTGACATTATCCAGCCATGACAACAGCCAGTTCTTACTCAAAGTCCCAGTACTAAGAGTGTGCCAGTGAAAGGGGCAGTAGTGAAGCACACTGGCTGCAACTCAGCAGGTTCTAGTTCCCACTGTTCAGTGACAACAGTGTGGCTGTCGCCAGACACTTCCCTCCTGAGGACAGGTAGCGACAGGTATAATGCATGAGGAAAGCTATGCTCAGGCTGGTCCTACCGGAGGATGAAGTGGTGAAAGGGCATGCCCTCCCCTGCGAATTAGGGTGTCCTGTGTCCTCCTGTCCAGAAACAGCTTTTGAATTTCCTTTTCTGATTACTGAAGAATATGAAATCTAAAGGACTGAAGTAGCAGAAGGAAATTAAATATTAAACAATTTTTGTTTAGTTACTTCCAAACCCAAAATAAAGTGTGCCTTTACAGTGTGCAACATTTTTACTAGTGCCTTAGAACTTGGATAAGAATTCTTCTTCCTTTGAGTGATACAATGTATATTCTACTTTTAAAATCATTTAAGCGAATGGTTCATTAATTGACTTTGCTTCTGCACAGTGGAGTGTATCACAGAGCAGATACATTAGCTCGAGTTCCAGAAAGAGAACCATGATTTAGTGTGCTTCTACAGCAGAAGTACAAAACCTGGGCTTTGACAAACCTTATTGTGGAACCTTATTAAGGAAGCTACACCATGGTGACACCAAACTTTGCATTGAAATTTCAGAAATTCCTGTCTGGCAATGATTTCATGTTGAGGTGGTAGCACTGGTGCTGAGGAGAGCTGAGTTTAGTGCAGAACTGTGCAGATACTGCAGCTTGTCACTCACCTATTGTTTAGAGCCAAATAGGGCATTTACCTCGCATATCTCATAGCCTGGTGGTCAGACACATACTTTCTACCTCATTGCCATAACTAGTCCTTCTCTGAGATGGGAGATTTTTGTTCCCATTCAACACTAGCTTAGGCTCCAAGTAAATCATACAGCTTGCTGCAGAGTTTGTGGCCGAGCCTGGAATTGAACCAGCATCTTTGTGTCCCGCCTATTGTCCTAGTCACTCTCTGTTCTTTAGAGTCTGATTCAGCTCTCCTCAAACATCTCAATTTCCACTTTTCCATTTTTTTTTGATATTGTGTTTTTTTCCCCCCAAGCGAACCTCTGCTTCTGCCTCTGTTACTATTTTCCCTTCTTGCGAGTCTTCAATATTTGATCTTTAAATATTCAGAAAACTCAATGAATGGCAGTGAAGCATTGTGGAAAAAACTGTTAGAGTCGGATGATGCCACATAATCTCGTGATTTATTGTGTTAGAAATTATTTATTCCAGTTTATCTGTTTGTGAATATGTTACCCTTTTCCAGATTCTAAGATGTCTTTTATTTGTTTGTTTATTTATTTATTAGCTCACAGTTGATTCTCTAAATTCAATAATTTCTATTTTCATTTATTCATTTATTCTTCTTTCAGGGGGATATAGAGGATACTGAGTTCTCTCTGGATAAATTTATAGAATTTGCCAATCTGCAGACTCTCCAAATTTGGACTGGAAAAAATATGGAAATGATAAAATAACATCCAAGATAGAACAGAAATTGAGAGATTCCTTTTAAGAATGGTCATAAGAAACAAAATTAATTTTTAAAGATGTTCTACACCCTGTAATTTTTGAGAAGGTCATTATAACCAGTTATAAACTATTGACATTACCAACATTGAAATAAAAGAGTTTGTATTGGAGGATAATTTAATGCTTGGAGGCTTTACTCTCAGAAGCACACAACATTACTAGTAAGAGAAAGTACTACATCTCACTTGACATCATTTTATTATTTCATGAACTCTGCTTTTGTTTTATCTCCACGCCAGTCTTCTTTGCAGTTAAATTATGACATATTGGCATTTAGCTGGCATCTTTTTGTTTTCTTCATATAAAAACACGATCAGAGCAACTTGCTTTGGAGAAACAATTTGATTTAATGATAGTGGCACTAATATTCTTCCTAAATGTATTATCAAATTTTATGCTAATTTATTATATTTCTGTTTGATGAGAATTGGCTCAGGTCCATTCAATCTCATTCGAATATACCAACAGGATCATATATGGTGATGTATATACATTGTGGATAAAAGAGGGAAGGATAGACTTAACCTGTTTTCTGTATGCTGGTTTATGGACAACATACTGGCTTTATTATAGTGATGTCAGTGTTCTATTTTCCCCTTGTCTTTCACCTCCTTTTTCTCTTTATGCAAGTTGGATGTCAGAAACAGATTTTTTTGTTTGTCGTTTTTTCTAGTTATTTTTTCCTGTCCATCTTTGATGGGAAGCTGCAGGGTTACTGCTTGCCAGCAATAGACAAATCTTAACGAGGTATTTGAGAAGTCCCAGTGGAGAGCCTGCCACACGTAAAGAAAGTATGAAATAAAAGCAGAAAATACACAGGCCAATGTTTTGTTTTATGAACAGAATTGTTCATTTAGTTTTTTGCATGACTGTTCTTGATGGATATTTTGCAATGGTGAATTTCCCACAGGAAACAGGGTAGTTGGTTTTGTCCAGGCATTTGGTCAGAGAAGCCTTGTCTTCTGAGAAAATTCATGTCCACTTTAGAGATTCATTCTCAGTTCTAGCCTTAACCAATCATGAATTAACTTCTGTTGCCACAGTTTTGCATAAACTTTTTCTTTCTGAAGGTGAGGTCAGCGAAAGAGCAGAGGATGAAGCTCCCCTGTCCTCGCCCCTTTGTCAAAGTGTTTTTCTTACTTCTAATTTCTGGACTTTGACAAGAACTGAGCTTTCAGCAAACCACTGCATCTTAGCATCCTCAAAACACTAAAACTAAAGCTAACTTGTGCAGCTGGTAATGCTTTAGATAGTCTCAGTTGTGACTTACTTTCTATATCAGGGTTATGCTCACACTGCTGTCTGGCGAACTGTAAAGGTAAACGCCCAAAGAGGGGAAGGCAGGGCTGTGGGGCGAGCTGTAAATACAGCAGTCTGTGAATCAAACCACTCTCTCTCTCCCACCCTTTCTAGAAATCTATCAAGCTGGCAGGCTGCCCTGCTTGAAATAAATGTGGAAAATATTATGTAACTTTGTGCTGTGTGCTGCGCTGACGGCGTAGGCACTAGTCAGACTTTAGTTACACTATCTTCCATGGCTATTTTTGGTGACCAAAGGCTTCTTTCTTTAAATTTATGCCTGTATTTCCTTTGCCCCCACCCTGTCATTTATGTTTGTTTGTCTTTTCCCATTGACAACAGAATACAACTCAACACCTGCAAACAGGAAAACAGCAAAGGTGTTTAAGGGCTATTCCGTTTTAAAAAGAATATTACCCCTGCCCTCAACAACAAAAAGCAAATAAAAAACCCCTAACAAACTGCAGAGGAGGGATATAGTGTCTAACTGTAGCCAAATGCTGAAACAGTCAGTCTCAGATCCCCTCCCCTAGAGTTGTGTGCTGTGTCAATACCTCCCTCTGCTGAAAGCTCTACATTTTTCCACTCTTTCTTGACTGCATTTTGCTATGGCAGGACATGCATACATCAGGAGGAATCTGTGAAACATAATACAGCAGCCTGCTTACTGCAATGGAGCTGCCCTACAAAGATTTTACTCTCTGGGTGTGCATAAGCTTAAGCTATTCGTTCTTACCCAGGGTGACTGTTTGTCGTCTAAACTCTGAGATTAGGAAACTATGACAATTTGGAGTCAAATGACTTTTAAAAATACTCTTTAAGGAACTCCTGTGATGAGATTCAGTCATTGTTTAAAGACAATTCTGTGTGCAAGTCTTACAAATTCAATTTATTTCCGTCAGTTTTAGTCATTGAATTAGTTTTTTTTTTTCCCCTAGAAACAGTAAAATTACAGTGCAGTTTGTGATCCATTGTGCTGCATAAACTAGCATGTAAGACTTTGTGTTGTCTTACTCAAACAGATTGAATTATCTTAATGATTGGAAAAATCTATGAATCATCTCAGCTATAACTGATGTGGTTATTAGGGAGCTCAGAGTCAAGACCTTAGTTTTTCAGAGGCTGTAAGATTAGGGACCAAAACCAGTCATTTTTCATCTCAGATCCATTATAGTATAATGGTTTTAAAGTGACCAGCACACTTTATTTGTCTCTGTTCCAGGTGCCCCAAACCGTAACGATTTTGTCAGAGGTGAATTACTGAAGTTAGTGGAGAATATTAGGTGCCTAATCTTAGTAAAACACTAGAAGTAAAAGGTCTTAATTCAAAAACAGTAATTTTTTTATGTTTACTGTGGCATTATTATTATTATTTACCACCCTTTGGAACTTTTGAAATGTCTGTTTTGCAGGAAATGCTAATGCACTGTAAAGCAAGAGCTGAGCTACAGTTCACAGCTTTTTAAAATTAATAATTCTTAATATTTCTTCATTACATTAAACATTAAATGTACATTACATTTGATGGCAGTCTCTGTTTGATGGCAGGTGGCAACAACCACTTTACATCAACTTTATTTTGGAAGAAGTACAAATCATGTCACTCCTATTAATTTTTTCAAACAGTTTTTAATGTCTTCAGGGATGTTTGATAATGCTGGGAGTGAGAAGGAATAAGGAAAAAGTATAAATTCTGTGTACAGAAATTTTTTTCTGGTTGGATGGGATTTAAAAGACCAACACATATAGCATGGCAAGGATAGAAGGCAGACAACAGGGTGAAGGAAGGAGCACAGCTGTAGGGAATAAAAGCCCTTAGGGAAAAAGCATATAGGCATCAGAAGGAATCGTTTTCAGATGGTGAAGTTTTCAAGAAGATGTTATTTTATGGAGACTTGTGAGGATAACAGACCTTTTTAATTGAAGAAATAAAGGACTACTTGCTACAAAAGTGATGGTAGGAATTAGGCTTTGGAAGAAGAGAGGAATGTTTGACTTGAAGTGTGCTGTGACGCTGAGGTTTTATGGTTCTCTGGAAGATGACTTCTAACGGAAGGATTGGTCAAAGAAACATGATTTAAGGAATGGCACTTCTGTTCTATAGAGGAGCAGAGGTGTCAAAGACACCTGTGTGATTCAGTAAACATCAGATTTTTATGGAGGCCTGCTCGTTCTTAATTATGGTGCAGAATTTTGTATAAATTTTGCCTCATATCTTGGATGTTTATAACTGGTAGAAAAATACTAGCAAAATTTTTTGGTTTATGGAAGGCAACTTTGGCATGTGTTGTTCTTGACATTTCTTCAAAATGTTATGATCTGGTGTTTAGAGTTTATTTGCGTGTTAAGCCCTTCATACACGGGTTTTGTAAGATGCTGGCTATGGCTTGCTAAGATAAACCTGAGAAGCAGAGATGCAAATTAATTTAAATAGATGTGGAAAAAGGGATCCTAACTTTTTTCTCAACTTCAATGGGGTATTGGACATTTCACAACTTTTAGCATTGAGCTGGATGCTATTGATGCTAAATAAAAAGACATATTTTTCACTTTGACTTTTTTTCCTGGGCTGTGGCGCACAAGAGTGATTTAGAGAACAACATATAACTCTGACTTAACTTTTCTGCAATTAACATATAAACATTGCTGAACTTCGTGTTAGCTTATTTTTGTGAGTTTTAGAGGGATGTGGTTAAGACGGGGGGTACCATTCTTTGTTTTTAAGATTTTTTAGATATTGTGAGCACTCAACTGAACACTTTAGGTACTGTGATCAGTCTTCTCTAAAGAGCGCTAGATTTATATGGGGGAGACAGACTACGAAATGTGCATCCTGGCTGTAACAGCAGTCAGAAATGCATCTGTAATGCTCTGGGTATGTAGTTGTTTGTCACTCATCTGTCTCCAAAGTCTAAAGCAGTGACTCAGTGGGAATCTGCTGCTGGCTTTGGGTCTGCAGAGCTAGGTTCAATTCAGTGAGCTCTGTAAAAGTTTCCCCACACTCCACAAGACTCTTAAGGGATCAAAGTCTTTTATGGAAGACAGATGAAAGGAGCATGTAAAAGGCTCTGTGCTTATAGCATAACTGAACTCAATTCACTTGTAACTCTTTCAGGCAAGCAGATGCATATGTAGGTTTTTTGCTCAACAAAATGACTGTACTCTAAGATGCCTTCTAATGAAGCTACATTTCTAGTATCAAAAATATATGAACTAGATGGGCTTACAATGTATGAAACACACGAATCTGTAGGATAGTTAGAGTAACTTGCTAAGGGCACATTTCTCTTGCAAAAGCAGTGCCACATGTTTATATTGCCTAGTCATTGGAAAATAAACCAAAAGACTCAAGGAGATGGAATGTGTATGAAAAGGAATCATCAGTTATGCTAAATGCTCAGTGAAACCTGAGACCACACAAATCTCGACTGGTTTCAAGTTTTCTTACAGTTGAAACTCAGATCAGGTTCCTCAAGAGTTCAAGAATTTCTAAGCAAACCTAGACCTGCACGATGCATAGAACTCGAATAGCAGCTTTACAGTGTATGTTCAAAGCACTTGCCATAAGTTAATAAATTTAGAGGAGCTTGATTAGCCTCCTCTTAAAATTTAGCCCATAGGCAAACAAAAAAGCAGATTTGTTAAGGATTTTAATATGTAATGATGCAATTAACTGTTGATTGAGTGACTAACCTTTACAGGTAGGCCCTCTAGGTTTTTGTCTGTTTTTAAGGACCCACAAAACTTTGTGAGCGTTGTACTGAAAAGATGGTCTTGGCAAAGTCTGATTATGATGAGAGTGAGTTGAGTTATCTGCAATGAAAGCTTTGTAACAACATTATAGGTACTGATTTTGGTTTGTAAATTTTATTTTAGTATGTTTGATCATAATACAGACAGTTGAGTAAGCTATTCAATGGAGCATTTGCATATGAATCAAGATTTGCTCTATAAATACTACAATTTGGATCATGGTGCTATTCTCACTGTCCCTGAATTCAGTGTCTGCAAAGCCCAGTGATGTGTCGTGTTTTGGAGTGAGTATTTGAGTAAACACATACTGATGTACATTTTCTGCTAGTTGTTCATTTTTGGCAAGAGTGCTACAGAAAAATGGTCTGCATTATCACATAGGGTAGTACACTTGGATGTATATGGATATGTGTAAGCATGCACATCTCCTCTCCCCTGGGTTCCCAAAGGAATTATATAATGTACACATGCAAAAATGACAGGATGGCCTCTTCATTAAGTCACTGAAGAGGAAACCAGGAAAGTTAACTCCTGTTCCTGACTCTCAAAAACTTTCTGCCTGCAAATCTAGGAAATCCACTTAGCAAACTTGAGGTACATGAAATTTATTGGTGAAACAGGAGTGATTTGTGGTTGTATTTGAATACTTTCAAGTGGCATGGAAAAAAATGTGAAGATGTCTTAAAAATACCGTTAAAACTGACTTTGAAGCCTAGAAACAAACATGTCCAAGTACAGAAGATACTTTAAAAATATACTTCAGGATTATAAAAAAAGTGTTGCTTTGACCGATTATCAATAAAAAAAGCAAATCTGGCAGTAGCAAAAGACAGTTCTGTATTTATTCTGTTAATTATTCTTGGAATGTTTGTAGAAATCTCTATCAAAACTTAACATTTTTTTCCTTGAAATGTTCTTTTTTTTTATATGGGGAAAAGAATGCCGTTTGTACTCTGATTTTTCTAATTATGTCTCAATTTGCATAGTCTTAGCATTCTGCTAAAGCAAAAAAAAAATCTTCCTTTCCTAGACCACTAGAGAACTGAAACTCCTCTTATCCTTTATTCCAATTAGTTATATGGACATGTTTTTACAATTCCTAAATGCTTTGGATGCTCTGTTTTTCTTTTAGTGTCAGTATTCTACCGTCTATGCTTATTTCATGGAGATGGATTATATCGAATCATGAAAACCTAGGAGTGCTTGGATTAGTGAAGCCTGATGTCCTATGGTTTGGTCTTGTAAATATGGCTTGGTAAGTTTTTGTTCATGGTTTGTTAATTTTTTCGGTTTCCTTTCTATGTAGATGCCTGATTTTTTTATAATGTGTGAGCTCATTATTACTTTATATAAAAAAAATCTACCAGGAAGTGTCCCTGTTTCCTTAAGGGAAAGTTCCATGTATGGAAAAAACCCACTGGTGCTAAGTTATTTCTCCAAGTTAATTGCCTTAAAAAAACCCCAAACATATATATATATATGGGATGTTTAGTCTATGTCCTTGTTCTACCTAGCTGTCCACCTTAAATAGAAAATTTGGAATGACATAGGCCAGTTTGTCATGGGAAACATACCTTAAAACAGACAAGATCAATACAGAACTGATAGGTCTTTGAACTTTTTTTCCTCTTCCTGGGTCACAGAGACAACATGCTTTGAAATTATGGTATAATTTTTTGAGCAATATTCAGGAATGCCATTTTTTCATCTAAAGGAGAAATTAAGACCAGTGCTTAGTGGATGACATCACTTACTAGCTATAGCATTTAAATTGTGATCTATTTGTCTCCTCTGGATCTTCCTCCAGCTGAACAATCTGTCATCTTGCCAGCCCTTTAGCAACTAGGACTTCAGGTACCTATTTTTTTGCACCTATTCTTCTGTCAGCCCACAGTTCCAGCTTTGGACTGACCACCAGTGGGTGTCAGGAGGTGGAGCAATCAACACCTTCCTATCCCAACACTGGGGTATCCATTCTGTTTGTCTAGGATGAAGACACTGGGATGGCTTTGTGTTTATAAACTTTGATTGATGACTGCACCTGTGCAGCTGCCAAGGTCAGGCTGCCTTTGTGAGAATGTTTTATCACCACGGGCACCTGGCTTGGCATAAGATTTAGGGACATGGCCTGCCTTTGACGTGGTTCTGGCAATCCCTTGCAAGACACTGGCCTGCAGAATCTACCTAGGTGACAGCTTTGCTATTTGATGGCTGTCAACTACTTCAAAAGAGAGAAGTCCTAAACCCCATCAACTGCATCAGTGACTGATGTTAATACCTAACAAAATACATTGACTTTTCCCCACTAATGAATATACTGCTTCTGAGGGCTTCGGGTTAAAGAGTTTAGAAACTCCTTGCATTGTTTATGTTTTGAAAAGCAAATATAGGTACAGTTTTCACAGAGAAGTATGTTTTGACTTGGGGGACAAGTCAGACAAGGTTGCTCAGGGATTTATGCACACAAATAATCAAAACCTCTATGGATGGAGGCTGCACAGACACGTCACTGTCCTAATGGGGTGAAGAGCTTCTCCTTACATCTGGTCTGAACTTCTAATTCAAATTTCTGCTCAGTATGTCATCATTCCAATACATATCACCGTACAGTGCCTTGCTCTGTCACCCCAGCAACCTTGTTACAGGCACGGAGGAACTCCCCTAAAACTGATTCTTCTCCATACTGAGCCAGTTTGGATTTCTCAGCCTCTCCTTGTGGGGCAAGTGCCCAGGCCATGGTGTCCTTCACACTTTTAGTACTTTTTAGTAGAGGATAACTGGAGAACACAGATCTTGAGGGGATAAAGGTGAAGGGACGCTGCAAGAAAAAACTAGGGTAGATGGAAGGAAAAGAAAGCCTTTGAGAGTAAGAGCTCATTCTGATAGTATTGCCTCCCACCCTCGAAAGGAGTGGTGAGATTATTTGTAAAGAGGGGATACAACAGCCAGAGACAGAAGCTTAATGTGCTGATTGCAGGTGATGCAGCAAGGAGCTGCAGAATATGATGCATCTGGGAAAATACGCATGGCACTTATTGGCAGGATGAAAGAAAAGGTTGGGAAAGCAATGGGCTGGCCATTACTGTAATGCTTCAGGACTCTGAGCTGAGACTTGAGATGATGCAATGAATGAGTCATAGTGATAACCTTTGAGAACTGGTATAATTTTTATGAGGAGGTTTATGATATAATTCTTCCAGCTGTTTCCTATCCTTAGCTGTCCCTTATTGGGACTAATGCTGTACAAGTCTGTATAATTTCTCTTGTGCTACTGAATTCCTGACTATATGCTAGCCTTTTTCCAAATCTTGCAAGTAGGAGTTTCAAAGCACTGACCTAGATTTAAAATAAGAGACTGAAAAGTAATTCCAGGGGTTGCCTCTCAACACTTCCAGAGCCTTGATACATTTTTGTAATGACAGTGTTATGTTGAATACAGTATACTTTTTCTTATCCTACTGAGGTAGTATTTTGGTTAGAATTCTCCGTTCTGGAATGAGTAGAAGTAAAATGAATCAATAGGAAGTTTAAATGCTATACTCCATTAATCTGACAGAATTTTGAGTTGTACTTATGCTGAGGCAACCATTTTGGAACAGAACACTACTGCAAGGTCTGACTAATGTAAGGTCTGCATACATTAGGTTATGTGGTGCGTTTGAATACTTTGTGTTGGTTTGTAGTCCCTTGATATCCATAAAATTTCTGCTTGTACTCATGGCAGGACTGTTAGTGTACTTAAAGAATACGTGCTCCTTCTATTTTGCTTCCTAATGGATAATTGATATACTGCCCAAAATGCCGGCTCCAGCAGAGGTAGTACACTGGAAAATATAAGTCTTCCTAGTGATTTGGGTAACAAAAATGTCAGGCTTAGGCAAAGATACTTTGCCTACAGAGGCTTTTGTCGCAGGTTAAATGTGAGTATGGGTTTTAACCCACACTGTTTCAAGAAGTTCCTTTGGCTGGATGAAAAGAATAGTTTGGTCTTCATATATGACTTTGGGTATGGAAATGATGCTGAGATACTTTTATTCTATAAATTTCTTGATTATGTATTTGAAGGGGAAATGCATAAAAGCTTCCATAGCTGTTCTGGATAATACAGGAAAGGTTTATATTTCAGGAACTACAGAAGATGAGGGTGAAGACCTTCAGTAATTCCTTATAATGAGTAATGTAGTTCTTTATAATGGGTAATATATGGACAAATGAGTGTCCTTTTGGCATATCTAACTGCAAGAACAAAAAGGCGCTGCTGTTTCTAGAGTTTTCGTTTTATTATCTAAATCACTAGCCCTTGTTCTCATGGGGGACTTCAGCTTACTGAATGTCTGCTAGAAATATGATATAGCAGAGAGGAAACAGTCTAGGAGGTGCCCAGAGTGTGTGGAAAATAACTATCTGAGACATTTGGTGAGTGGGCCAAAAAGAGAAAGTGACCTGCTGGACCTGTTGTTTGTGAACAGAGAAGGACCTGTGGGTGATGTAATGATTGGAAGCTGACTTGGTCATAGAAATGACAATTCTTGAAGTAAGGAAAGCAGTCAACAGAACTGCCACCTTGGGCTTCCAGAGGGCAGGGGGCTTGTTTAAGAGACTGGTTGACAGAGTCTCTTGGAAGGCAGCCCTGCCTGAAGGGCAAAGGAGTACAGGAAGGCTGGACATTCTTCAAGAAGGAAGTCTTAATTGTACCCTTTTTTCTTCAAACTGTGCAGTCTGCTTTCCCCCTTACTGTTTAGGCTCCCTCTTGGCTATTATCTCTCTCTGCTTTAAGAAGCATGTTGGCTCTGCAAACTTGCTTACTCCATTGACTGTATGCTTTTCTTGTGTGTGTTCTTGCATCGTGATTATTGGTATCAGAACGGTCTTGTATTTTCCCTGCTTATAGAGATAGTAGAGAAAAATGCCCAGAGATTGATCTGAGGAAAATAGTTCTCAAGCTTTGACAGGAAACTTTGACATACTGAAGGCTAGAGTCTCTCTGAATTGCTCATGTGAAGCATGAACAGGAAAGATTTAAAGGAACTTACTGGGCTTTAGATAAGTTTTTTTGATCCTAAGTTTTACATGTAATACCTTTGAATTCAGTGGAGTTACTCATCACAGGCATGTGGCTCTGAATGGCCAATATTTGTTTTCCTTCGATGTAAGAGTTCTGCTTCTTCAGTGTATGGTTATGCAATGTGCTGACTATCCATTTCTATAAAAATGTCAAGTGCTTTGTCCTATTTTTAAACTACGACACTGCAGAATGGTAAGCAAAAGTATTGTCATCTTAATGGCATCAGAGTCCCTGTCTAACCAGATCTTTGGGTAGGGCACACTGTTGTTGCCATCCATACTTACATGGAAAAGAGCTAAACTTGCTGACAGATGCTTTCCAATCTATGACCAGCAAGCTGAAAATTCATGGTATGTGTTTTAGACAGAATGAGGATGTCTCAAAAGCACAGCTGAAGCGAAATGGGAACAGGAAGCCAAAAATGAGACCATGTGGCCTGGTGTAGTCTTTAATCTGTTTTTATCTAATAGACCTGTTTCCACTGAAGCTGATGGAAAAGTTGTTTTGTTTAATGGAATATATATTGTCTTAATTATGTATTTTTTAAATTATGCTTTCAATTTTAACACCTACTTCTAGAAACCTCTGAGATGGTGAGATTCTGTTGTGCTGTTAGCTGTAAAAGCAAACAAATGAAAGGAAGATTGTACCCCAAGAAGCTCAGAATTTCAGCACTGTCATTTGACAGGTGGATAAGCTAAGAGGAGCAGGATTTCTCAAGTTCGCCTCCTTCTGCCCAATTTTTTTTTTTTTTTTAAAAAGCAACTGGTAGTGATAATATTTTTTAAAAAGGGATCTGGATGAACTAGAGCTTAACTGCTAAGGCAGAGCTGAACCCATGAAAATTATAATGGCTCATTGAGTTTATGTATTTTTTTTCATTTGCATCACTTTCCATTTCTTCTTCTGTCTGTGTGTGACCATTTATATGAAAAATTTATCTTTGCTAAATTCAATCATTTGTATCCCATGGTTGCTATCAACTTGTACAGGTCTAATTTTCATTGCTGTTTTGGTAGAGAATGTTCCAGGACCGCTATGCACCTATACAGTGTGTGCCACAGTTTCTCAAGTGTGACACTGCCATGAGCTGCACAGTGTAAGAACATGGCATTTTAACATTGGTCCATAACCTTAGAAGTGTGAAACTGTGTACAGAAACCAAATGGGTACCAGGTTCCGCATGTGCCTTCCTGTTTTTCTACTATTTTCTGACTTAAGCTTAGGGTGTAAACAGACCTTTGTTTTTGTTCCTTTTATGTAGCACATGTCTCTGTGGAAGCTTTCTCAGTTCAAGTAGCAGCAGAGAAATGAGACCTCTGTTGTCTCTTCAACAACTCTGTAAATATGGTAGTCTTCCACCTGAAAGTCACCTTCCATTTGCAGGTCAACCTCAAGCTCTTGGCTGAGCAAAATTGACTCGCCTCAAGCAATAATTTTGCTTGAATAAAGTAGAGTTAGTTTTTTGTATTTCTAATGAATATTTAAAGCATACATAATCTATTGTCCTGCTATGATACCTTAAAATGGAGAGTTTAAATGAATCTCACTATCCAAGCAATAATGAATCAAAGCAGAAAGTCTTTTAAAAATAACAACCAAATAAAACCCAAACCAAAAAACTTACTATGTAACTTGTATTTTTCAAGTAGTTAAATGTAGAATCAGGACAGTGAGCATGTCAAAGGTCGATTGGGCCATATTTAAACTGCCCTTTTGGAACTATTTATTAGTAGAAAAGGAGTTATTTAAAATAATGCACAATACATCTACCTACACTAGATTTAACCGTCTCTGGCTTTGTATTCATTGATACTGGTGAACTTAAGGAAAAACAGGTAGGGTAGATTCATACTAAAATATTGAGTGCAAAATGGTAATTAAAAAAATAAGTTTAAAAGCAAGTTATATAATGATGTAGGAGTTTTACCATGAGTTGAAATCTGAATTTGGTTTCCTAAAACTCATGCTGTGGAAAACCTCCAACCTTGTTAAACTTGCAAAATTAGAAATTTGTTTACAATGTCATAAAGAGAAGTCTCTAGATATAACTAAATGTAGAACTGTGTTCTCCACTGCTGCAAATATCTTTTCTTGTCTTCCAATTTAGGTAAAACTAGAAACAAAATCAAAGAAAAAATCTTGCCATCCCAGTTTCCTGCTTTAGGTTACTGTTTGAATGGATAGAGAGAATTTTGAGTATGTATATATTCTTAGATAGACAATTTGGGACCATGAGATCTTAAAAGTAGTCATCTAAGCCCAGCTTTTGTTTTTAATTTCCCTAAAACAGTTTGAAAATTCTAGGTTTATACTTTAGTCTATGCCTCGTATTCTGAGAGCCACATTCAGGTTCCTTTTTTTTTTTTTTTTAATCATGAAATGCTGATATCCATGAGTATCTAACCTCAGGTTGGGCACCCAGCAACACAGTGGTGGCTTTAAAGGCTATTTCTTTGGACAACTTCAAAATGAAAAAAAGTGGAAACTTTGTGGCAGGTCTCTAAATTATTTTTTTTTTTTGGTCGTATCCATGCAATAGAATGTGGTTTGTTCGGTTACTGGTTTTTTGGTTTGTTTGGTTTTGTGGGGGTTTTTTTGTTTGCTTTTCTGTTTTTTTCTTATGTAAAAGATTTAACCAGATAGTATCAGTAAACAGCAACTGAAGTGTCAAAGCTAGCTGGATGGATTTGTCTTCCCCAACCAGCCCATATTGCATGTGAGAAATCCTGAAAATTGTGAAGAGTTCTACTGTTAAGAAATTTAGTCACATAGAGTTCTAGTTCAATATTAAGTTTATTGTAAATGACTCTTTCAGAAATGAAAATAGTTATATTTCATAATCTCTGGTGATTCAGGTTTTCTCATGCTTCTTCTACTGTTGTTGTTACCTTTGCCAAACATTTAGAAAGCTGAAAAAGTATGTCCAAGAAAAAAATGGAGAAAATTTGTTAACTGTAGCTTTCCATAAGCATTAATAACAGCTAATTTAAATAATCCTTGCTGTTAAATTGCTATTCTTACACCTGGTATTTTGGAGAGAGATTATAAAAATGGCTTGGCTGTCAGTCATCTATGACCCCTTCCCCTTATTTTGGAGCAACTAATAGGACAAGAAAAGACATTATAGCTGAAGCCCCTTGGGACAAGTGGTACGAGGGAAGACACTATAGCTGATGCCTTCAGGGAGTATGAGGTCTCTGTTGCAGTCCCTGCTGTAATTGATGATAGTTGAGAAGTACCATGTGTTAACATCAGAATCCGTAAGTTTATGTTGGTGGCTACATTTTTCCCCCTCTTTATCTTAGATTTAAATTTTTCAGATGTCATTAAAGTCTGGGCTGATATTTTACTAATTAGAGTGCAGTCAATGAAACTGAGAAAAAAATCTTCCTTCAGTTTCAAATTGTATGGGGAAGGAACAATTTGGTTTCATGGAGCAAAGTGTAGAATGCTGGTAGCTCATTGAGCAGAAACATTGAGTGTTGGTGGAAGACAATCCATGCTGCCAGTGCTTGTACTGGTAAACAGCNTTTTTTTTTTTTTTTAATTAGATCATTTTATGACTTCTTCACGTACAGAGATGTCTTCCTGAAAACTACTATATTCAAATGGAGTAAGTTACAAGAATATTTGTAATGATTCCCTCTGAGCCATGGCTCAACATGGGCAGCAACAGCTATTTCTATTAATATGGGGGAGTTTCCCCAAGGCAGCTATTCATATTTCTGCACAAACGTTTTTAAAAAGTCCTGCACAATCCCTTCATATTCTGCATTAAAATTTTGTGGTTTAAACCTCTTAGAGGATGATTGTATATAAAAAAACCTGAATTTTGCCTTATGTGAATGCTGTTAGAGGCCAGACAGTTTCTTCATATTTTTATTGTAAGGTTGAAGAAGTGCAACGAGGTACTTTTTGGCAAAGATGTTAGTTAAGAAAAAAAGTTTATAAAGTGTTATGTAATCCATTAAGAAGCAGTGTTTTCTTAACTGTCTTCTCTAGATCTTACAGTAAGTCTGTTTAAAAAGCTTATGAAGCCTCATGCTACACAAGAGTGACTGCTTAATCTACACTTAGGAGCTTTTGAACCAGGTGCTACTTTATTTCAGTAGACAATCTAGAATACATTCCCCCATTTCCTTTTGTTCTAAATTAGTCCAAATGAGTTTTATCTTTAATAGGTCAAAGACAGTGCTCAGGAGTAAACTTTAGATTGTCTGTTCCCTCATGAAGAGAGAAAAAACCAGTACTAAACCTGGTTCTCCTAACAACTGCTACAAAATCCTTCTGATTTCAGCAAATGTGATCCTAATTTTTTTTATAACATAAAATTTTCTTACAGATGGAAAAAATCTATTCTGATAATAAATGCAGAGAAAGTCAATAAGGCTCATTGGAGGCACAAGGCACACCAGAAATGTAACTGCAAAACCAAGATAGTGCAAACCTGATTACCAGTTGCAGCTGTGGTACCATCTCATGTGTGTGACCATCTCTGATCTTGGGTGATAAATTTCAACCCTTACCCCTTTTCTGTCTTTTAGCTGGACTGTATATGTTGGCCTGGTCCTGAATTTGGCCTTCATTTGCTTTATGTTTTCTTTCTGTCTTCTCTCATCCCCTCTCACTTTTTTTCACCAAATATACTAGCAAAACAAGTGTAAAGCTGAGATGAAGCCTGGAGATTGCCCTTGCACTGCTACAATTTTCCTTTGAAGAAAGACAGTTGTCCTGAGACCCCCTACAGTTAGTCTTCTGGGTATATATCAGTCTGCCCTTTGAATTAGATGCTGGATGAACTTAGAAAGAGCTCAAAAATAAGGATCAAGACCACTACTGATCCTGATCTGTTATGGCCAACTATATAATCTGAGCTAAAAAGCAGTCCAGCTCTATTGCACTACACATTACTGGGTTTTGAAACAACGCATCATTACAACCAACTTATTTTGCTGAAAATGGCTTTTTTCTGAAGTTCCTACTCCTGTGAAAACTAACTTTTTAAGGTGGCTTAATTAGCCTCCTGTCACACTAAATTTTACTCTAGGATTGCTAATTTGGCATTTGAGGGTTCATTTGGATCGTTTCTTGTAAAAATGAAAGACAAATGAGGCCTTTGAGTCTATTCCAATTTTAATTTTTATATAATGTCTCAAAAGCCCACAGCAGCCAATTCCCATCTCAGGTTTTCTATTCAATAAAATATTTTTAACATTATGTGTATCTACTTATCAATTATGTGTTGTGAAATCAGGCACAGATTTATAGTTTTTGCTAGATAAGTAATTACCACAGCAGAATGTTAACATTGAAAGACATTGTATGGTGATAAAAAGGACAATAAAAAAGGTGTATTGATTTTTATTTAAAATGCATCATGAGAGGTCTTGGCAACTTCTCACAGCAACAGCAGTGACTCTAACAGCAATTGACTCTAACAGCATTATGATCTCATTATGTAGGACAGGAATATAGAGTGAAGAGACAAAACACCCTGTACTAATTTTAATTTGCATTTGAATCTGTGACATCTATTTAAACTTGTCTTCACAGCATTCTAGTTTAGATTGAATCTCTTCAATAACCTCTGATTTGAATGGATCCCTGTCTAACAACATAGCTTCTTGGTGCTGCTTTACTTCCTGTTTGATAGTAGAAGGCTTTTACACTTATTTTGGTACTTTCCTCTTGCTGAGTTTTTGCATTATTATCTGACAGAGCAGAGTATCATCTAAAACCTGCATGTGTGGAGCCACGTGTTCAAGCTGCCAGAGTTCAGATTACATTTCAGCTGAACCTATCTTTAATGCTTTTATCCTGTGATCTCAGGGAAAAAAAATTAAGTAGGAATCCACAAGAAGTATACTCTAAAAATGCTATTGAGTTATATTAGTAATTTAGTTTTATACTTTTCTACCCTCTTAAGTCACTTTGAGACAGTCCATATACAGTCAGTGCAGTTATTCTAATTCTGTAACATGTTTTGTGTTAGTAACAGGTGGAAATTCTGGGACACCAAACCCAAAGCTGATCTAGCACCTATGTGCTTCTCTAATAGCTCAAAGAACTTGAAGTTGGCTGATTTCTCGAGCTGGGGATTTCCCCAGGCGCAGGAGAATCTGCAGCTGGTGCTCTCTGCATAGCTGGCTTTCTCTGTGAACATCATGCTGCAGCTGCTCACAGGGGAGTCTGTCAGGACCAGGCATGAAAACTAGTGTAGCTTGGCGGCTGCTCTGACAGTCACCCAGGAGTTGTGTTTTTTCGTAGTCTGCTTGAATCCTAAATGTATTAGAAACCCTGCTTTGAAAGCAGAAAAGGAGGAAAAAAATGCTCTCTCCACAAATTTTTTTACTACAATCCACATGTGGTTTGGATTATTCGTGTATAATCTGAACTGTTTGAGTTATATAAGAAATATCTGCCTCTCATTCTCTACTGCATAAGCCCGACATAAAAGCTAAGATTTTCAGAAGGACTTAGGATGGTAGGCATATAAATCCCAATGGGTTTTAGTGGAATTTAGGGTATTATTTGGTTCCCCTTGAAAAATTAATTCTAGGTCTGTGAAGGATTAGAGGAAACTCCCACTGTGAACAAAACTTTTCCCCAATAATGTACACCTTTTCCTGAAGCTTCTAGCCAATGTTACAGTGCTTAAAATACCACTTCATGCCTCAGGAGTCTGGCAGAAATCTTACAGTTCCCCTCAGTTCAGTAGGCTGCACACTGGTCTAATTTACAGCAGCAATTCCTATTGCACCATGAAACTTTGGATTTGCCTTTCATTTAAGTTAAAAGAACATAAGTTCTATTAAGAGTTGCTGGAGGCCAAAAATATATTAGATAAAGGCTGCAACAGTGGGTTTTCCTCTAATATTTTTTTAATAGTAAATTAGGTTGTTTCTGGCGTTGTTTTAATTGACATGCTGAAAAATGTAGGCTTTTCTTAAAAAGTGAACTTCCTCCCTGTTTATGACAATATTTTAGGCTTTCAAAATCCTAGGAGTTAAAATAGCTCTCTTAAGCAATATTGCCAATATTTCTTCATCCTAAGGATCTGTTACCCCACTCAACACAACTGTCAGATGTTCTGCCTCACAGTGTCTGCCTTTTCAGGCCCTTCCACTGCATATGGTCTGCCTTATCTTTCCCTTTGAAAATAGAGCAGTTCATAGGTAGTCAGTTGCCAGGTATATCTCAGCTGCAGGAGTTCTATTAAGATACTACTTCAGTTTTATATTACTGTTAGCTGTTGGATTGAAGTTTTCTGTCTGTTCTTCTCCTAACCCGAGCTAGTTGTATTCCCATCTCCTAGAGGAGGAATCTTCTGGTGCTGTTTGGCTTCCAAATTATTTACACTGAAACATCCTTGTAGGAATGGAAAGAAGCAAAGGTCATGTTAACAGCCCCATGTTAAAGGTCAGCAATACCATAGTAACAGTGGAAATCTATCCAGCTGCCTGTAGAAAAGTTGAACCCCTTACGAATAGGAAATAACCCAAATAAACAGGGAGGTAGATAAAAAGCAGTATCTTAGCCCTGAGCCACACGTCAAATGGAAACGTAACATTTGTGAGCTCGTCGGGTATTTCCTATGCCTAACTTTGAACTACTTTGCTCAAAATAAAAGCTGTAGCAAATATTCGGAAAAATAAGTGCCTTGTAAATGTTCTGACTCTCAACCTGAGGCTTTCTTTTTACTGCAAGTGTATAATGCAGCCAAGTGTTGCTTAGTATCCTTCCTGTGCCTTAAAGTGTGACTTTTATGGGTGACGTTATGTTTATGGGTCTTTGTTCATCCTCGGCCTCATGTACCCCACTGCTGCTTCCTCTGAGGCTTTGCCGCCACACCACAGGGTGTTAATTTCCTGTTTTGAGTCTGTCACAGGCAAATTCAGAGCCTCGATTAAAACACAACACACAGATACATGCTGCTGACAAAAGCACTAATAAAACTCTGAAGTTTAAAGGTGGCCCTGGTGTTTCCTCACCGAGCAGCATGGGGACCTTTCACCTCTTGGAGGCATGCTGCTTGCAAAGGTTTCTTTTCTTTTTAATTAGGACTTGCCTGAATGACGCTAAGCAAACTGCTCTAGCATTTGGTGTTTTTGGTTTATGGGTGTATTGACTATAAAACATGAACAGCTTACTTGAGCTTTTTTTTAAAAAAAACAAATCCAAACAAAACCAGACTTACGAAACTTACAGGAACTGCAAAGGATATATATAAAAAAAGGCTTAAACAGAAAGCATGTTGGTTATGGTGATGGGTCTGGTATGTATGGTCCCTGCAAGACTCATGCACGGGCATTTCCTGACCTCTTATCTTGGTCACTGAGCAGAAAGGGTGGGGAAAAAGGCCAGCTTTTTCTTGCTTTGGTGAAAATCCTTCCTTGTGCTCACATTCAGCAGTGGAAGACTTATAGATGTCATCACTTAGGCATGAGTTTCTACAGGGTTTTGCCTCTTTCATTTAGCACAGTGTTTCAGCACGCTTACTTTAGACCATCCTGTAGAGTCACAGATCTAACAAGAAAGAAACTTATCCCATTATCCAGTACATTTTTCTTCTACTCTTTAGTTTCATGTGTTGTTCCTAGCATCACTGTAAAAGCCTTTGCCCTGTATATAAATGTCACATGCATGTTTACAAGAGTACATTTTTAACTTGGATTTGTTCTAATGGAGGCCCTGCTATTTTCATAGATATATTGGTACTTATTTTTTTCTGTTTCCAATAAAATACTACTTATTTCTGAGTCTTAATTAATTTTAATATTTAGAAGTATTTTTGAAAGCTTAAGTTTCTTGCCTAGCCTTTCTGATGTATGACTAGTAGTTTGCATGACTGCTACAGCTACTCAGAAAGCCAAACATCTCATGAGAATTCCTTCCTAAGCAAGAGGGAAATTCTAGAGTTTCTCTACTCTTTTAGAGATAATTCGTGCAATATGCCAGCAATTTAACTAAGGCTAATTTTATTTGGATAACAGATTCTGTAGCCTGATTTCTTGTATGGCTGTGCACCTCTCTTGTGCAGACATGTGTTCTTCGTAGCCTTCACACAGAAATGGTGTTTAAAGTCTTGTAGCATCTGCCTCTGATCACCCCTCACTGGCCATTTTTAAGACAGACACATCTTTTCTCCTTGTCCTTCAGTGTCTGATGTTTGAGCTTACCTGAACGACTTTCACCTCTCCTGTACACCCCACTACACTGGTGCCCTGTGCTCTCACCCATATTTTTTTCTCCTCAAAATTGGCTTCTGGTGAGACTGGGATGACCTCAGGCCTGTTGCACGGAGGGGGCATCCGGAGAAGGTAACTCTCACACATGTTGGGTAATGTGAGAGTTCACGTGCTGCAGAAGTTATCTTGTGCACTTTACTCTGGCACTGGATGGAGGAAGTTAGCTTCAAACTGCACACTTCGTCTGCTGTTCTGCTGCAGTACTTCTTATAGCTCAGGTTCATAGCCTTATGGTACCTGGACCCTCTGTATATGCTGCCTTGCAGCAGAGGAAAGAAACTGCAGCTGCGACTTACTACTCCTAGTAGATCTGCTCAGTCAGGCCACAGTACTTAGCTGGGGGGGAGCAGGAAAGGTGGTCTGGGTCACACTCTCAGTGGCTGAGTGAGTGACATTGTGTACCTCTAAAGAAGCATTGTCAGGCCAAATAATTTTTTTTTTTTTTTTTAAACAGTGCCATGGGCCTGTAAGGAAACTGCTGCAGGAGTTTGAGTGGATCTGACTGAACCATAATCTTGGCTATTTGAGCTGCTTTACTTCATCTTTCCTTTACTTTCCTTTTTACTGTGCCTTGCCCCCAAGATTTTATTTTCATCTCTGTCCAATTCTCTTTTCTCTTTGGTGCCTGTTTACATGGCTCTCCATATAGCTTATGCTATTCCATCTCAATCCTCACTGAGGTGGGAGAAAAAACAACAATCTAAAACCCTACTAAGACCTGTTGTGGTGTTGTTTCTGTGAAGTCTTGCTGTCCTAGACTGCCTTTCTGTCTTGCCTTTTTAAATGTCAGTGTGGACAATCCATAGATAGGAACTGCTCTTGCAAATGTTGAGTATATTAGACTTCCTCAGAATTGGTGGATTTTTGGAACAAAAAATGTGATTATTAATTCTGTATAAGGAGCTGGTATATTTCCTAGCGCGGACTATGCTCTGTTTAACAAAAAAGGGAGCTAAGAGCACACTACCAGGCTTAGTTGTTGAAATGAGCTCTAAAATTGAAATTTTAGCAAAGAATATTTTGGCTTACAAGTATGCCTGAAGCTTTGCTTGAGTGCAGACAGACCTTTAGTGCTGTTAGCCCTCTATAAAAGAATCACCACAAAAGGTGGCATAATCAGATTTGTAAGCATTCCCTTTCTGTTGAGAGTATATCTAAGATGAAATGGGGCAGTACGACTCTGTGCTCCCAAGCTGTAACTGGCAGGGGTAAGAAGTGAAAAGCCACTACGAAAGTTCCAGCTGAGTTAGAGCCGTCATGAGGCATTCTTAACTCTCCTGAGGTTGGATTCAATGCATTTTTAAACACTCTTGTATATTTACAGGAGTCCATTTCCACTTTCAGAATATGTAATTGTTACTTGTTACAGATGAGTTGAATGAAGGATTGATAGGAGAATTAAGATGTAAGTCTTCTGAAGAAGCAACTCTTTGTTTGATGCTGTACTATATAAACATCAATATGGGTGGCAGCCCATAAATGAGATCTAGGCATGCCTGCTATATGCATGATACAAGTGCTAGATGAGTGTTCTGTATTGTTCAGTCTTTTTCTATTCTGAAATGGTACATTCTTCATTGGTCATGCCTTCAGAGTTTCATCTATGGGGAACAGTACTTTATAGTGATAAGCTTTTTTATTTTTTAAAGCTGGATGTTAGCCATGCGATAGCAGCCATTATATAGCTGGGATGAGCAGTGCAAGAATGAGAAATGTGATTCATGTTTTAAATGAGTTAAATCTGATGCTTTCCATATGCAGGATATATAGCCTTCTCTCTGCATTATGAGTAAGACGCAGATCTCATGCAAGTCATGGGTTCTATGTTTTTTGCAAAACATCTGTGACTTCTGACCTTTGCAGGCTTGTGTGCATATGTGAGAGCACTGGTGTGCTCACAAACTGTGGAAAAAACTTCACAGAGAATAACAGAATAAATCTTGGAATGCATGAGAAAAGCTAATGGAGAGCTGGAGGCCAGCGGCAACACTAGGTGACACAAAAGGCCAGACTAATTTCCTAAGGCATTGAGTTGTTTTAGCTAGACCAACTGCAATGGAGACATTGTCAGGATTTCTCAATTTCTGAGTTATGCAGCTGCTGTTCCTAGCGTTATTCAAGTGTGAGAATTATATGAACGCAAAGCACTGAGGCTGTTCCAAACTATTTATGTTAAAATCATACCTAGTACAAGCTCTGTATGCAGTGTATGCACTATTGAGTAATCCAGCTGTCAGTGTGAGACATACAGAATGAAGCAGCATCATTCAAATCCTCCAGTTTTATTTCAAATAGTGGGACAGTAACAAATTCTGTAAGTGTCAAAAGTGTTTATCTGGTTTGAACCCATTTTAGCTTGGACTCTTGCCTTGCTTCTCTCCTGTCTACTCAAGGTTGTACTTCTTGTTTGAGAGTGCGTGTTCTTTCTCTTTGAATGCCTTCCCTGTCTTACTGGGTTTTTTGTGTTTTTTTTGTTTTTTTGTTTTTTTTTTTTGTAAAATTAGCTCTCTCTACTTTTACTGACTTCTGTTTCTGCTTTCCCCTCACTTCTTTGGAACCAAGTCCAACCACCTCTTTTACAGCTAGCTTTCGCACTTCTGTTTGCAGCATTTTACCTATCTACTGGTCATGCTTTCCCACTAAATTATTTCCTAATATTTTCCTCTCTCCACTTCCCCCAAAGCCCCTAGTATGGGCCTATTGAAGGGAAACTGCTACCATTCTTCCAGTTTGGAAAAAACTGAATGGAGATGAACCACACTAAAGAAATGAAATGTTTTGAGATGGTGTATCGCCCTCAGATCACCTCTCGCACCGACCTCCCTGGAAAAAGGAATTGTCTTCTATGGTGTATAGGCAAAAGCACTGATGGTTAATTGCTTCAGACCAGATCACAGCTCTGCCACAGTTGCATTAGGATAGGGTCTTGACTTGTCTCTTTGCAACAAGTTAGACGACAGATTGGAGTTTTTTTGTGTCATTCTGAGAAGGATGTTTTGCAGTGTGTCTCTATCAAAGTCCTGGAGATGTAGCACAGCTGCCAGATATTTTTTCTTATATGCTAGAAGAATGTTCTTTCAATCTATTTGCACCTTGCAAACTGAATTTAACATTTTTTTCTATTTTTTTGATAGAAGTCTGAGAAGATGATGCAAGATAATAGCCTAGTGCCAGGAAAATCACTGAACTTAGAGTAAATCTGTTGAGATGTAGGTGTCTAAGGGTCATCAGCTTGATCATGAGCAGGCTGAAGAAGGGTTGTAACTGTTTTTCTAGAAACAGAAGAGGCAGAGACAGACCATAAAATTATTTGATTATTATAATAGGCTATGATATAGAAAGGGTTGCAATTCTCAAACTTACAGACTGTGGTCCCTCAGGCTGATGAAAGCCTTATAGTTACTGAGGATACATGATATCACCCAATCAAAATCCTGCCAATATTACTATGGCAGGAGTCACTAGATGGCAACATTACCTGTACTCTTACAAATCCACGTGTAAGGGTGTTGTCCAACCTTTTGAAGAAGTGTTTCTTGTTCTGTGGAGATCTTCCTTCTTCAGTAGGAGCTCAGGCCTGCGACTGGGGTGAAGATGTTTCTCTTTCCAATCCCTTTCTGAATGGGGAGGTTACTTGAACGCTGATAATTGCATACAGAATGTCAAATAAGTCACTATTATGGTATAACTACCAATTTCTTTTTACATAACTATGCCAGAAGTAAACAGTGATTTATTGTGTATGCATATTACTCAGCTGTGCCTGCTGTCAGCAGGCAAGTTGTAGTGGAGGGTGAATGGGAGGTAGCAGTCAACAGGAGGTGTCCCTGTAGCCTTGTAGCTCTGTAGGTGTCTCATCTAAATCTGCCAGCAAATGTGAGTTAAGACCCCTTTTAATCCTTTGACTGGAGGCTGAACTGCCAGGGCTTCACATCTGATACTACTCAAAGAAACTGAGAATATCCCTCTTCATTCTGGGCTTGGCAGGTTTTGCACATGGCTCTGATTTTGTGTGAAGTCGATTTTAAGTATGTGCCATGGAAGTTGTGCTAATCTATCAAAAAAAAAAAAAAAAGGATTTCAATGTAGGATTTCAGTACCTCTGTGAGAAGTGTGGTTAAGAATAATGCTTGAGATTTAACTGGGTTAATTGAGAAATTGGCCAGATAGAGTATGTGATATTAATAAATGTGAGTGCCAGACTTGGCTCATTTTGTCAGAGGTTGCCTTGTTAGAACTTTGCAGCAATGTTTTAACAAAATTTGGTTGGGTTTGTTTGTTTTGGTTTTTGTTTGTTTTGGTTTTTGTTTGTTTTGGTTTTTGATTCAAATTTTAATTGACAATATTATGGCTGGTTCACACAGGTTATTTGCAAATCACAGAACTGCTGAGTATGCAAAAAGTCTGGCTTCTCTGTGCCCTTTTTGCTGCAGATGTTGTTTTCATTATAAGACTAAAACATCTCACTGAAAAAGTCTTAGGGGGACCCAAACTCAGAAAGGTCTTGATACAGTAAATTGTTTCCTTTTAATTTAATTAAAAATAATTGAGTTCTGAGAGAAAATACAATATTCACTCAAATATTTCCCCTAATGAATTTTTAATTAAAATATTATTAGGGGGTAATTATTTTTAATAGTGAAACCTCTAACAATTATAAAAAATATTATTTGGAATAGATTAGTCGTCTTCCTTCTCTTCATATTGTTCAAAGTTTCCCCCTGTGATGAATGAGTACCTTTTGTTCTTGCAGCTACTTATCCTATTAGGAAAGCCCATCCCAAACTCACATGCAGGACAGTCTTTTCTCACATCCCTAATCAGTAGAGGAAATCTGAGAAACATTAGTTTTCCTTCATCTGCATCATATTTTCTATTTGCGAACTACTTTTTATTGAAAATATGAGAGTCTGTTGTAAGTAACACACCCTTGAAACGAGAAGTAGTGTTAGGCACACCATCTTGTAAATAAACAATAGATAGACTTCTTTTTTTTTTTCCTTTTTCCACCCACCAAGGAGAACATACCCCTCCACAATGCCTTTGGAGGTAATTGCATTTCATCTTATTCTGAGAAAAAAGAAACTTGTGTAATATGAGCTATAGAGTAATACAGACTGATAGCCACACAGCTGTGCTCTTCCCCCCATCAGTCCCATAACCTCCTATGCTGGTGTTCATCTCCCTGGGTTTCATGTACAGACATTTAAGCATAACTTCTTACAGGATTCAAAGTAATATTCTGCTAGTAAAGATGCATCAAAACAGAACAACAACTGATGGAGGTGCTATGTCTAATTGGCATGTTTTTTCTAGCAAGTAGTAACAAAAAAACCCAAGGGCAATCTGATATTTCTTTCTTCTAAAATTCTGAACACTGGCTTAAAATACTGAAACTATATTCATATAACAGCAGCCATATGGGCTACTTGCCTATACTTAGCGAGGTGGTGAATGTTGGGTCTAATTGGTGTTATTGAAAGCCCATGTTGAGTACTGCCAGGCCAGCTTGCTTTGCAGAGCACCAGGGTTTTTCCTCATGCTTATTTGCCCTTGGTGAAAGGCCCTTGGTGAAGGACCCCTGAAGAACACTAGTACTGCTGCTCCTCATACTGAGTGAGGAAATTGAAGTGTACTTGAATTAGAAACAGATGACTGAAATTTGGAGATGAGTTAAAACTGTTATAAGTAAAGGGTGAGGGTGATATAATTAGTCTGGCTTGTGACTTGTTTGTTTATGGTACATATTAAAATCCTTTCTTATAGCTATAAAAACTAACAAAAGAAACATGAAATCACTTCAGATACAAACATAGCTTTTGGATTTGAGACTTAGAGTTCACTTGTAGATCCAAGATGTCCCCAAAGTAAAATGCCAGAGCCTGATTCTCTACTGGTCTGGATCTTGCACAGGTATGATTTCAGTGGAATGAGTAAAATGGATTCAAACTGAGATTGGAATTAACAGATGACAGTGGAATTACTTCTCCTCTATCTGCTGAATACGTGGCTAGCCTCCTTGCTTTAGTAATGAGAAAAATAAAATATATAATAGAATGTCTCTTTAATTTTGTACAAGATTGAGTCTCTGTTTAAGCATAGGACTTGATCCATCTGTTCTAAAATCTTGACTTTGATTATAGACTTCTTTGGTTTTGCAGTAATCTCTTAGCTTTATAATCAATATCCTTAAAGAATATTAAAATGAAACCTTCTAAGGAGGAAAGTGTTCCTCATTACTTTTTGGATGCTTTGTCTGGTGCTGGTTGTGCTCTAGGAGTGTGGTGATGCCAACATCCACTGCACAGATGTGTTAGTTGATGTAACAACTGTAACTGCTGAATGATTTGCAGAGCCTTGGTTTTCAAAAGGCATATAGGAACTGAAAATAAAAAAGCAAAACAAATCCAGTAACAGATTAGTTCACATGCTAAAGACAAACAGCACTTTCTGTACACAATGCTTGTTTCTCACCTTGTCCTTCAGAGTCCTTAGCTGTGACTCACTGTTTTAAGTAGTATGAATGTGTGCACTAAAGCTTCTGATCAAATGAACACAAAGCTGAAGATAATTAATTCTTATTACAGCTGCAGGATTTGAAGAATAATTTATGCCAAAGTACAGCAGAAGGGCAAAACAGTTTTATTGCTGCAAGCAACAGAATATTCAGCTCCTGGTTTCAGAAAAGCATAGGTGAAAAGGGCAGTGGAAGCACAACTATCCACTTTAGTGCCATAGACTTATCTTGTTTGTCAAGATCAGTTTAAGGTAATGGAGAGAACTCTGATCTCAGAAGTGACTATGATGGAAGCAGTCAGTAGTTATATATGTAAAATGTGAGATTACCACTGATTGTGACAAAACTCATGGAAACATGAGACTGTATTTTCAGGACCAGCACCTTTTTTTTTGTTTTATAGTGATATTTACAGAAGACCTTTATCTGGAGCTTCATAATAATCTATAATTGTAATGCATTATTTGAGCTAGCAATGTAAAACTATTAATTTGAAATATTTCTTTTTCTTCAGAAATGCAGTGTTGTTGAATTTCCTGTATTTCATAGGAACATACACGTCATAAACATTTGGATTTTTCCCCAGGGAAAATGTATTCCTTTCTATCCTTTGAAATATCTTAATTTAGACTTTAAAATGCCTTACTGTTTCAATGTACAATGCATGCATTTAGTAGTGTATTTTTGTCTATAAATTAATTTTATTCAGATCTTCTAGAAAGTTTAAACCTCTAGCCTATCACTTGGAAAGTCTTTTGCTTCTTCCCTCTCAAAACAAATAATGATTTCTGACTGGCTTTCCATATAGTAAAATAGTGTAGGTCATCCAGTCTGCTGCTTTAGATATTCCTCTGCTCTAGGTGGGGTGTGCATTTATGGAGGGGAGGGGAAACCAGTTGCTTTTTCCATTAAAGGTACAGGGTGGTTTTGGTAACAAGTTCAAAGCTTGTTGCCATTGATGCGAGATGCACAGTCGCATTAATCTGTCCAAAGAAAAGGCATTGTGTAGCAAAGGTGTTGTGTAGCAGTACTCAGTGGGATTGCTTGTTTTCCTTCTGCCTTTCTACCCTATTCAGTCACAGAAGCTGCCAGGTTATCCTGACCCTAGTACAACTTGTTGGTGAAGCGTGGGAGTCACTGTATTTTCCCTTTATTTTGCTCCATGCCCAGACTGGCATGCCAGGCAGCTGGTGTGGCCTAAAACAGCTGAACTTGCACTGCCCTCTGTTAAGGAAATGCTTCAGGCATTGTCAGCTTTAGGACAGATTTAAGTGTCTATTGCGCTAATTAAGTTCTGCAAAGGAGCCTTAAAAATGCTGAAGGTCTGGGCTATTATGACTTCTCCAAGTAACAACTGATGTTTGATATGCAGGAACTGCCAGTTTTTGAATTGCTATTTCATTATTATAAAATTCTAATAAGAAATTACTTTGTCTCCATAACGTTCTCTAAAATTGAAAGTACAATTAACACAAAAATCAAATTTTCCAGTTTGTTGCACTGAAACATCTGCAAAAATACTCTAGAGGACATGATGATAACCACAGTCTGCAGCTGTTGTGTTATTGAGAGCTGATCTCAGATCTGTGGTCAGTGTTGATTTCAATTTTGTACTTGATGTAGGGATTGAACTTTCATTTATATAGTCTTATTACAAAATGTTGCATCCAGTCTTTGAACAGAGGATGAATTTGAGTCTAGAAATAACTTTTTATAAATTAGGTCATTTACTGAACAGTTTTTAATTGGAAATTTCATCACTGTGCACTACTTTTTGGAGATCACAGGATCTCCAAAAGAGAATAGCAGTTAAAATTGTATTTTGTCATGCTTAAAATTAATTTAAAACTCAGGGGCAGGCTGTGTTTGAAGAAACATTTTTAGAAGCAAGGATGGCTTGTTACCATTACTTATCAGACTGGAACGTGGCAGTGTGCTTTCCACCTGAGAAATTATCCTCTTCAGTGTTTCATGAGGCTTTTTGTAATGACGGAGTTCAGGATCCTGGAACAAAGACAGCTTTAATTCAAGTTTGTTTAATTAGGAGTCTGGGTTTGTAGCATTACTAATGATTATTACAGTATTACAATTTATCATGGAAGGGTACCCAACGATCATTTGGCTCCCTTTGAGAACCTCAGTCCTCAAACATAGCTTTCCACTAGGAAACATCTGTTCTGAGTGGTCTGAGTTTGAACCTGGACTTCCTATCACATCCAATGCAAAGATGTCTCCTGCTGGTGTTTATTAAAGAAATAAAAAAGAGAAAAGTATGCTTGGTTAATAATGCCATGCTTTGGGGATTTCACTTGTCATCTATAGGGTCATGAAAGAAAAACTTCTCTGCAGTAACTTATAATTTGATGTGTGTGTTTTGGGTTCTCTGGTCTTTCTCCAAAGCACAGGATGCTAACCACAGTAAAAGAAGGGATTTAGGCAGGGAACATTCTTTGAGCAGCATTACATTTTCAGAGACCTGGTTCATGTTTTCTTAAAGACATTTTTGGGTCTAAGGCTGCAAGCTTTTAGGTCAGATCTCTTTTGATTGCCAGAGTCTATTGGATTTTTCTATGCAGATTCACTGGACTATTGACTCCTTGAATAAGCAGAATGTTGCTTCAATTCAGACTGAATTAAGTGTGTCTGCAATTAAAATACAAAACTAATCTGATTTTGCAAGCTCATAAAATACTTTGCTACAATATATGTATACCTGAACATCCTAAGCCTGATGTGCTCTTAATCTTTCTGCAAAAATGTCACAAAAACTTCCCTGCTACTTATAATCTGACTGGCAACAATATGCAGTCTTGCTTCAAGCTTCTAAGCTACTCCCTTAACAAGTGCTTAAAAGTCCAAAAGCTGTATGTAAAACTGGGATAACAGTCTTTCGTTACAATTGAAGAAAAATTTTTCTCAAAAGAAATTACATTATGATTTTGTGGTACCGTCAGTTACAACATAATAGATAAGAAAAACACATAAAATTCCACTGCAAAGGATGATACTGTAGCACAGTTTAGAGAATCTGACATAAAGAAAAAAGCTAGACTCCATGCTTTTGTGAGTCTTTGTATACCTCTGTTCCTCTACAAGAAAGCTTTCCAATGAACTTTGCAACACTCTCTCAGGCTATAGCTATGTGTCAGACAGGCCAAAAATATCTCAGAAGCACGGAATAATCTGAATTGGCAGGGACCCACAATGCTCAGCAAGTACAACTCTCAAATGAATGGCCCGTATGAGGACCGAACCCATAACCTTGATGCTGTTAGCATCATGTTCTAACCAACTGAGCTAATGTATGTGAACTCTTCTGAGTTGGAAGGTACCTTCAGTATAAAGTCTAAAAGTGGTCTAGATTTAAGTAAGCTATAATTAAATGGGAACTAAAATGAAGTTTGTGTCTGAAATCTCTTCATGGCCATTGTGAAGTGTCCATGTTTAAATGTCCCTTTAGAGGAAACTGATTTTACTACTGATTTATCTGTATGGGCATATTTGAAAGTATTTCAAAAGATCCAAGAGAAAGAACTGTATAGATGTACAGCAAAATTTGTTCCAAGGGCCCTGATGCATAAAACTTGAAGATTAGAGGCACAAATAGATTCTTTGAACCCTGTGTTTAGAAGGGGAATTTTCTGTTTAATAGAATTAGTAAAGAACAGCTGCTGCTCCAATAACTCCATCAAGAATTAAGAAGGTGAATGTATGTGCTAGAGCAGGGGTCCTCAAACTTTTTAAACAGGGGGCCGGTTCACTGTCCCTCAGACACTGTCGGGGGCCGGACTATAGTTTGGAAAAAAAATGAACGAATTCCTATGCACATTGCACATATTTTATTTGTAGTAGTGCACAAAAAACAGGAAAAAGAATGCAATATTTAAAATGAAGAACAATTGTAACGAACAAAACCAAATAATATTTCAATGTGAACTACGGGCCTGCTTTCGGCTAATGAGACGGCCAGTGCCAGGTTCCATACGTGTCACCGCCGGCCGCAGCGCGGGGCAGCCCGGGGCCAGGCCCGCCCCCCGCCCCCCGCAGAGCCGCCCGCGGGACTGCGGGGGGCGGGGCTGTCCCCGCCCGAGAGCAGGCGGCGGGCGGGGCGGGGCCGGGGGGCTGTGCGTACCGGCGGGCCGCACTGAGGGCCCTGGCGGGCCCTATCTGCCTGCGGGCCGTACTGTGAGGACCCCTGTGCTAGAGGAATGCAGAACAAGAAAACAAGAGTAGGAATTGTTTGCCTTTTACTCAAAACCACAATGGTGGTGGGAATAGAGTGGCATAAAGGAGGGGTGGAAGGGAGGAGCCCCAGAGAAGAAAGACTCTCAAACTGGAGTGCAAAGCCTTT
Organism: Serilophus lunatus; assembly: GCA_013399895.1. Taxonomy (NCBI): domain Eukaryota; kingdom Metazoa; phylum Chordata; class Aves; order Passeriformes; family Eurylaimidae; genus Serilophus; species Serilophus lunatus. The sequence goes on along the minus strand of VXBA01011249.1, from coordinate 1,691,767 downwards.
ACAATATTCATTGTAGATGGATGCAGGAAAAAAAAAGCTCCAAAGGTAGTCTTGCTTTTATCTCTTTGATGAATGATGGATGTCAATGTTTTTTCCCTTCCCCCCTCAGTTTCTGTGCTGTCTTCACATGTCAGGGCATTTGGCCTCCTGCTACCTGCAAATGGAAGTAGCTTATAAAGGCTATACAAGAATGTGCAAGTAGCACACAGTTGTGATAGAGCCCATTGGTCCATTTCATTAATTCAAAGCTCAAGAGTGTCAGAATTTCCCTCTGTGTGTAATTGGTACTGGAGTTCCCAAATTTTTGATGCTAGTATGGAGTGAAAAAGAGGTAAATTTAGTTACAGCGCCACCTTGTTCTCTGGGCATGACCTGGATGTCACTTCAGGTATTTCAACTGAATAGCGATAAGGTTTGCTGTGCTGAATGCAATTGCAAATATTCAGTTTCCTAACACCTTCCTGAAGATCTTCAGGGATTAATGCCTAAACACAAACCTACTCATGCTTGTACAACAATAAATGCTCTCTAAATTCTGTAGAGTATCACCCTTGGAATGTAGAAAGTGTGAAAATCACTTCCTAATTCTTAAGTCAGTATTAGTATTTTTGAATTATTTCTTTATAAGCTCTATGAGCAATATTTGAATACCTTATTTACAGCTCATTCTAGATTTTTGGTGGCCACTCATGTCTTTGTCACACTATATCCCATGCAGGTCTAGGATCTAATGGGACTGTATAAAGTGTATATTGGAAGAGTGATTTGCTCTGTAGTTTTACTGTCTAGAAGCATCTCTGTAACTACTTACATGGGAAATGGCACTGAGCATAATAAATAAAATAAGGAGTGAGTAGTGAATTGCTTTTTTTTCTGGACATGGGAAGAATCTGCAAGATTGGTTTAAAATTGATCTTTTATGTAGTTAGGACACTGGATTTTAGTGTAGTTGTATAGTATTGGCTTCTTTATGTTTTGAAGTCAGTGAAATATTTGATATATTTGTTATCAAACAACTCTGTACTAAAGGGACACAAAACATAAATGATTCAAGTTTTGTTCTGCTATTAGCATGTCATTGTTGCTACTGTAATATCTCATGAATTACTATGAGTGCTTCAAGAGTTTGACGAGTAGGAGATAAAAGTTTATTTTGAAAGCCACTGCTCTCATCTCTCTGACATCAAGATTGGTACATAATTTGTACAATTTTTATAGAAAAAAAATAACTATAAAAGAGGAGATATGAGACAATGTGCTATGATCAACACAAGAGTTGCTGAGATTTTCAGCTACTTGGCACAGCAGGATTTTGCCCAAAGTCTAAGGTGTATATACTATTTCCTATCTAATGTGTTTCTCTGCTTTGCTTTGTGCTCAAGGGTGAGCCATACTAGATTCCTTGAGACCTTATGGTGAAATAGGGAAAGAAAAAGATTTTGTATAAACTTTCATTCCTGTTGACTATGTTAGTCCCAAATGGCTAAACTTGTTTGTCTTAGTAGTAGGGATTCAAATCCAGGAGCACTTCTCACCTGGAGAAAAAAAGTAATCTTAAATCATTGAGCTGAACCCTGAATTTCGTGGGACACAACTCCTGTTTTGGTTTATAGGACTGTGCTGGAATTGAAAAGACTCTTGGCACAACATAGGGCTGAATAACAGCTTTGAGATTTGGCCCCTAGGAATTTCCTGTTTAAAGAATGCTAGGCTTGGCCATGAACTTCGTATATGCAGCGCACACATTGCCAGATGTGTGTGCTCTCTTTTGCAAAGCTGAGGGAATTGAAGGCACTCATGGATTTTAGCAGGATCTGCAGAAGCTCTGACAGTTGATAGATAATAATGGTATATCCATAACTCATCAGTTACCATAATAACATATATAGTACTGCATAGCAATCAAGTATCTACTTGGGATAGCTAGAGTTTAAATTTAACTCAGAGTATAAAACTCTTTTTTCCTTTTTTATTTCATACTTGTATAATTTTGAGGATATGGGACAACAAAGCATGATTAAAAATGTTAATTTGGAAATAGGTGTGTAAGCTTTCTGTGGTTCTTTGAAATCAGGTAAAAAAGAGTACCAGATTGCAAGATAATTTTTACTTTCCTAAAACTGGTTCATCCTAAATTTTTGCAGAAGCTCCTTTAGGATCATCACCTGAGTATCTGTTCATAAGAAAACCCCTTTTATTTGATTATAAACAATGCCTCAGACATTTAAAAACACATCTGGTATAGTCCTGAATCCAATAAGTATTTTAGAAGACTTAAAAAGATATCCAAACCAAACCAAAAATCAACAAAACCACCTAGGAGAAACTGTAACCCAGCTGGATGCTTCAGCCCCTGAGACAGGAGGAGCTTATGATAAAAGATTCACCGTGGAAGAATTTAAGCAGGACTTGGAATGGCCAAATGTAGAATGTCACAACCTTTCCGTTCAGTTTGGAGAGATAATGTGTATAAAGTTTTCTCCAAATATATGGCAGATGCTGTTTTGCATCTACACAGTGTAGTCTAGGATAGGGCAAGTGCTTCTCTTGGATTAGTCCGGTTGCCAGTTAGATATGGCTTTGGCTGAGCAGAGTCTCTGTAGTTTGGTCTGGTTCACATTTTTTTAAATTCCCAAACACTTTTGTCTGTCTCGTAATTATTTCTGTAATCTCTTTATGAAAATATTAACAGGCTCAATTAAGATCTCACAAAAGCCGGTGTTTGTGTGTGTGTACATGCATATACTCTCATCTTCTTAGGGATCTATCTGATTATTCAGTCAGCAGAAGAATTTAGATTAACATTTCTTCTTAGCAAATCTGTGCCAGTGTTTCTCGCCCCACTGCGCACTGTTGGGTTGTGGAACCTGCTGGTGCTCAGCATTGCAGTTTCCAAGTGATCTGCAGTTGGCCTCCAACCTGAATAAAAGAAAATACAACATTTGGAAATCATCTGATATGTATGGTTATATAACTTTGAAGGTTTCTGGTGGCCTTACAGTTCAAGACTTGAAACATGACTTCCAGATCTGCTTACAAATTGTTTCATGACCTCTATGATGCACAGATCCTAACAGGCCACAGTTCCTTGTGCTCCTCAGTGCTGTTACTCTTCTACTCCCTGAACTCCTTTCTCACTTGGAAGCTTTACACTTTTTGTTCTTTTTTGAAGACATTTGAAATTGCTGAATCTTTCTCAATAAAGCTCCATCAGTCTTCCTGAATATCAGTCATGTCTAAATAGTTTTAAGGTGTTCTGTTTGACATTCCTACTCCTCTTAAAGTATCTTAAAAGGTTTAAGCGTACTTTCACTGTTAACCTTTTGTGGTGGGGGAAGGAAAGGTCCATCTCTGTTGGGCTGTGGTAATGGTGGGATCAGCTGTAGTTTGTGATAAAAGGCAGGTGTAGTTTCCTATTGGCTAGAGGTGTTTCATGACTATGAATCCCCTTTACAGGTGATCATCTTGTTCAGCATCACTTCTTTTATAGCAGTACTTGTTGGCTAACTTGGATGGCTTCTTGCCTCGTTTTTTTGTCTAAATTTCCATCTTTGATATTAATTTCTTTTTGATGTACTCTACAGAGGGTAGTGGGACTTTGTATTTTGTATTTCATGACACCCATCAATTTTTAAGCACAGGACTGAGGATGAGCTCACTTATAGTTGAGTCAGACAGTTTGAAAACTGTACAACTGTTGGACAAAATAATCTTCCCACCGTTTCTGTGCTTGAAGTGGTGAAACATTATGACTAGATTTAAAAAAAAAATAAATTACTAAACTATGGGATCATAAGTACTCTATTTATTTAACAAATAATCACTTTGGGCTAGGCTGGGCTTACTTTTCCTGATAGTATACTCCCAGAGTTTTACTGAGGCCTTGTCCATGCTTACAAACTTTACCAACAATGGCTGAGAGCTTTAGAAAAAAAAAAATCCGGGAAGTGTGCTGGGTACATTTAGATTAAGAGATGATGGCTGAAAAGTCATTTTGCCACTTCTGCTTACTTAGTTCAAGCAGTGATATGTGTACAGAAAGGGACAATTTAGCAGGTGTCAGTTTTCTCTCTACTTAAGGGATTTGATAGCAGACAGATGGGAACTCTGCTTAAACGATCTGCATGTGAAGTATGGATTATGCAGGTCTTCAAAATAGGTTTACTAACTTTTTTGAGTACAGCCTCTTCCTTCCACCTGTGAGCACACACTCAGGGTTTGATTATAAAATGATAGAACTGCACTGGATGCAATGTGTCATGGGAGAAACTGGTTGTTTTCATTTGTGGAACATACTGGAAGCAGGAACATTTGAAAAGAGAAAAGGGGCAAAAGTCAGTTCCTTGACTTCTGTTGCACCTTCAGGTGATTTTGGAGGTAGACTCTAATGCTGGCATGAAGCTTCCTAGTTCCTTTACTTGTCATCAGATACATAAACATGTACTAAAAACATAAGAAGTGAGAGACCTTTTAAACTGTATACAAATGAGTCCATTTCTCAACCCTTTTGAAATGTGAGAAATAAGTGAAGGAGGAATAGAGGATTAAATAAAGAAAATGAGGGGAAAAAATGGCACAGAAAATGAAGGATAAATTACAGTGGAAGTGGAATATATTAAAGATTGATAAATTAATGGCCGAGAGAGCTCAAATCAGTGTATTGTACATCCTTCACAGCACATCATGGGACTCATTGATACTGCATTCTCCTCCAGGGTTACATGCTAATTAAGTATTTTAATTCTCTCTTGGTTTTCTCCTCCTTTCCCTTACAGGAGAGAAGCAGTGAAATGCAGTTTTAGTGTGATTGAATAAAATATCTGCTTTTGTTTTTTTTTATTTCCTGTCTGAATTTTAGCAATGTGAGACCTCTCTGCTGAGAATGTCAGACATGGGTAGCTGAGTCATACAGAATGAAAGGGAAGTACAGCTGACCTGCCATTGTTAGAGTGCCCTCATCGCAGCTGTTTTTAGTACCCATATGAGAATTTTTTTTCTTTGCACAACTATTCCTGTCTAGGTCTGCCCACTTAATTGTGTTGAAAACTAGTCTATTTCTGTAAACCACCTAAACATTCATAGTAGATAAAACTGCAAGTAGAAAAGAGTAATGAATGTAAACTGTTGACTCAGTTTTTAGAACCTTTTATTTTTGTTGATGGTCATGCTTTGTAAACCATTTAATTCCCTTCTACCTGCCTTTTATAAAGACTTCGTGAGTGCAATGTTATAAAATTGGCCGCTGAATCTTTGGAAGGAAGCTCCAGGAAACAGATGATGTGTTTTTAGGCTAGACTGTCAAAACACTTCCCCAGCAGATCAGATTTATTCTGCATTGGATATTCAAAAGGGAAATAGTAAATTATGTTGCTGTGTCCCTTGGCTGAGGAACAAACCAATTTGAATTGAATGCAGCATGCTGGAGCAGGGAATGCAGTATTTCTCTGGGGTGGGCTAGGGCTGAAGTTGTTCACTTTGTCCTAGATTCTGGAGTGAGTATCCAGAGAGATGATTTCACGTAGCTCTATAATGAATGGCATTTAGAAGAAGCTCCTTCAGGAAGGCTAAAAATATCTTGCTCTACTTAGACTTTTTTCCTGTTCTAAGCAGGTCAGATGGCTTGACAAAGAAGAATTTTTTAAAATAAGAAAAAAAATTAAACAAATGGAGGTGTGCATCTTTGTATCTATATGAAGGGTATAAGAAACTACTGCCAAGAATTCCTAGACCTTTTATTGTAACAGCATCTCAGCTCTGTATTTACAGTAGCCTTTGTTTTTTCCTCAAGTAGGCACACTAAATATGAGGTTCATCTGTCTCATGCTTTCCCATGCTTTAGCAATATCCATACTTGTTTCCAGTGTATTTTCCTTCCATATAAATCAATAGTGTGTAGATATACTGAACCATTGCATCATGACCAGGAAAAAGTGAGGGTTCAAGGCACGTTCTTTCTGACTTTTGAGCTCTCAACAAAAATGGCTGCTGCTGTAACTTCATGTTTTGGTCAAATGTTAGAGATCATGTGGGAAGAAAGTATTTATTCCTCCTTCAAAGTAACAGATGATGTGTGAATATTGACATACAGATCACAGTGGAATATCTTGGTCCCTGCACAAGAGGTCAGACTGTAAGTGAATATTAAGTTTGCTGGAAGGGTCAGGTAAATTGTGGGGGTATGCTAGCATAAGGGAACGGTACCCTGATTTGAAGTAAAGGTAACCAGAGGATTATTTGAAAAAGTTGAAGTCCTGTACATCCATCCTCTCAGAATGTGGACTTATCTTCACTCTTTAATTCTGATTTTTTTTTTTTAAATGAAAACCTCTCATATTTTCCTTTTTTTTCTACACGTGCTTTGACTTAGAAATATGCAAACTAGTTTTACTTTGATAAGAGTCCTTCAGACAATCTGAAAACAGATTCATAGGTTTTGAAGACAGAGGGGACTGTTGGGATAACCTAATCAGATCTATTATGCAAGACTTCCTTGAATTATTTCTGTCTGGAACTAGAGGAAGTCTTTCAAAAACAATGAAGGCAAAAATCTTCCAGTCTTGATTTTTAAGTAGAGATTTCCTTTATTAAAAATAAGTTACTTTGATTTGTTGTGTTTCAGAGAATTTTTCAATCCATAGTTTTTTTAAGGCAGTTTGTATTTTTAAATTACAAATTTGCTAATAAATTTGATTCATGAGAAACAGGGTTAGGAGAGCCAGCATTTGCTATGGCTACATAACTTTTTACCACCTTTGGGTCTTCTGCCCTCCCTAGGTTCTCCTACTTAACCCAGCTGAGCAAGGGACTACTATACCATGCTGATTCAGAAGGGTGTATTTGTTGACTGTCCATTTGTCAAATGGATCTGCTGCTGCTGTTTTCTGCCTGCTTTTCCTTATGTGGAGAGCACTAAATGAAATCATGTAGCCACAATAATTTACTAAACTTGATCATTGAAATTTCTGTCCAGTGTCTAAACTAGAAATTGTCAAGTCAATTCAAAGCTGATCGCTGGGGGGAGGAGGGGGGGGGGGGACAAGAAGGAGAGGAGCACTTCCATTGATGATGGTCATGGCTAAGCCTCTTTCCCTTTGATGCTTTACTTGATGGCTAATAGAAGAATAAAGGGTATAATAGTTCTAATTACAGATTTGAATTGACCCCACAGATTCAAATCCTTAGCTTTCTATTTCATGAGGGCTGTAAACTGTCTCTTGTTCATGGAGGATGTAAGCATGATTGTCTTTGGGAAATCTGAAGTTGGATTATGTATATTGGGCTGTCTCTAATCATGTTGCCCATGTCCTTCTCTGTCAATACTGCGTGATTTTTCTTTCTGTGCTTTTTCAAGGCAAATGGAAAGTTCTGTCCTCCAAATTTGTTTTCAAAAGCTAAATCTGTTGTATCATTTAATTTACTAAATCTAACACAAATTGAGAATTCAGTACCACATGGTCATGACAGACATAGAATTTCACAGACATTAAGATGTTTTATTGCTTTTGGATTCACCAAGAACTATAATTTTAGGAGGCACCAGACATTAATAAGTATGGAAACTAAACTGCTGCCGTGCTGGTGTTGGGGTTCGAGGGGTGCTGGGGTCTCCTTTGGGGTTGTCAGGGGGGGCTTCGGATCTCGGGGTGATCTTGGGGGGGGTCCTTGGACTTTGTGA
>VXBA01011249.1:1386864-1683232 GCA_013399895.1 Serilophus lunatus | reverse complement strand
GGCTTCCTGTCCAGGGGTGAAGCACACGGCTCCTCTCCTCCCGGGTCTCAGGCCACGCGGCGTGACTCCACCCATTCCTCTCGGCACCGAAGCGACGTCCCTTTGATCGCAAGTAGCCGCTTCCCGAAGGTGTCCTGGGAGGGGGTCGTTTTTCACTTCTTTTTGTGTTTTGCAGAAAACCTCGAGGGCCGGGAGTGACACCAGCAGAGACGGAGGGAGAGAGATGGCTTCCCTACCCCTCCCCGTTTTCTCAGCTAGTCACCTAGCTTGGAAAGCAATTCCTTTTTTTGATTTTGTCCCTTTTTCCCCTTTTTTCGTTTTCTGCGTGTCAAGTGTTTCTCTGTGTAAAATTTAGGTCCCCATAAGTTGTCCCTTTTTCCCTGTTTTAAACCCCAAGTAATAATCTGTTCCTCTTTTGCTAATTTTGTTCAGTTTTCCATCATCTTTATTGTGCACGCCCTTAGATGATAAAAAGTGATTCAAACCACCACAGCTGGGAAAGGAAAAATTATTCCTCCAGGTCATGGGTGAAGTGATGAAGCAACAAACTGAAAGAAGTCAAAAGCAATTTGACAGCACACTACCCACTAGGAATTACTTTTGGATTGTGGTTATAATGATTTTCCTTATGTTACTAAAAAGACTTTCCATCTTTATTATACACAGAACTGGCAATAATAATAAGAATTCATCCTGGTACTGAAGGTAGGGTATTTAGGTATTTAGGCAGTTATCAACATTCATTCAAATTCCTGTGTTGGAGATGTAAATTGGCACAGGCAACTACTACAGAGGTCATAAGAGCTATATTTCTCTTGTCCTAAGATGACCAGCCAATCTGTTGCACTGTATGTGTACATGCTGTTTTTACAATACTGTCTATTGCTGCCAGTGTTGATGCTCTAGAGCATTCCTGCCCAATGACAACAAGCTTTAAGAATATATGCTGTTTCATTACTCTTTGCCTTTTCACACACAGAAATAAAAGTAATAATAGCCTTGGCTGGCTTGTACAAGGGACCATTAAAGTAATCAAATAAAGAATATTGAACTTGCATGTTGGAAGCCTGATTATAAATGGAAACTTGATTAAAAAATAGTCGCTGTCATGTCCAAAATAGCAGAAGGCAAATTAATGTTTCTGTCACTGCTCTTTGATGTGACATCATGTTTAAAGATCTACCATTTAATCCAGTGACAGGGTGACAGCCTCATTAACAAGAAATAAGTACTGTCATCCTCTTTCTGGCATTGAATTTAAATTCAGTTCTGGATTTGTACCATCGCATGAAAAGGAACATACTTACCTTGAACATGAAAATGGCATTCTGGATTGGGTCCTGTGTACATGCTATATGAGTAGTAAGATATGTGGAAGGATGTGGTATATTCTGAAGTGTATATGGCAAACTTATCTCACTTAACAGGAATCCAGCATACGTTAACCCAGGGAGGAGTTGTTGATGCTTTGTGAATTTTGGATTCCGACTTTCTTTTGAAATTGAAGCAATTTATGCAACTGTTATCTTAGTTTGAGGTCAGATTCATGAGAATCACGTTGGATGTAAAAAGGCTGACCTTTTTTCAATCTAGGATCTAACTACGTTGACTGAAGACATATCCTTCAGCATGGCCCACTGGTTACAACTTGCACAGTGCATAGCTCTTCAATGGCACATAGAAAGGGACTGTCTGAATTTGCTTGCATCTGTGTTGTCATGAGTCTTAGGTCAGTAATTACTAGCATGCAGATGGTGATGAGCATTACACGATGCTTCCATTTCTATCTTATCTCTTGACAGACTTAATATAACTTTGTATAACTTAAGCAGCTCTGGCTTTCTCTTTGAAATTTGTAATGTAGCCAGATCACGAGAAATTCAGTCTCAGAATTCTAGATTTGATTTTCAGGGTATTTTTTCAGGGTTTTTTTTTTCAGCACTCATCATAATTTTGCCTCTTCCCCGTGCTTGCAGAGCTATTTGGGTTGTTTGGTTTTCAGATTCTGTTTGCAACACACAAGTGTGATGCATGCAGTTGTTTCTAAGCAGTATGAAGGTGTGAATGAGCAGCTAACAGCAGAGATGGCTTAAGATTACTTGTGCAGTATTGTTGCTTCAAGTGTAACCACAGGCTCAAGTTTATTCTTCTTCTGGTAACAAGTTCAATTTCAGATGCTTTAGTTTCTCCTTGGGTGGAGACTAGGGTAGGGAAGGCTAAAAAGAGCTAAAAGGTATTACAAAACTTAATGTACTTTATGTCTTGAATTTGCTAGAGTTATGATACTGGTTTGTTTATATGACACACTCATAATGAAGTGAAGGAAAGAGATGAGGTTTTTTCAGGCAATGACAAACTAATTTGAAGGAGGACACTATCAGTGATTGTTTGTCAGAATAGTGTGCCCCTGAGCAGGGCTCTGTGCAGGTATCTCTGGAGCTTGGTTTTGTTGAAAACTTACATGATCTGGATGACGCATTTTAAGTTTGTAGATAACATGTAAACCAAATCTGCTGAGGAATGTCTAAAATTTGGAAAGAAATTTAAAAAAAATTCTGAAGACATGGGATGAATTTCAGTAGGAAAAAGTGCAGGAAATGATGTGAATAACTAGCAGTACAGACACAAGACACAGAATAATGAAGGTAGTTGTATAATAGAAGAGAGTTTAGTACTGTCATGGTCAAGCAGCTGAACTGGAACCAACAGTGTTTTGTGATTGCAAGGAGGAAAAAGGCAGGTGCTTTAGAAGGTTCTAAATAGTCATAGCTTTTCAAGCTGCATAAAACGAACCTTCTGATCTCACATGATCCTCCTAGGTTTGTTTTCATTGGAGGTATAATCAATTGGGTAGAAGAACTGAAAGACACTTTTAAGGGATTGAAGAAACATCTGCACAGAATATTGAATTCAAGTTTTCTTAAACTACATGAGAGAGGAAACTGTAGGTCTGAAGTGTGTACCAAGCAGCTGCAAAGAGGGAAGAGTCAATCTGATAACCATGGAGCTGGAGAGGAAGGTAAAGGGCATAAACTAGCACAAGAAAGGCTAGGGTCAGCTTTTCTACTGGTAAAGACAGACAAATGGAAAAGAACTGATAAAAATTGCCTAGTGAAGGTGTAAAGGATCTCCAGTAATAGCAATTACAATGAGTTAGATAACCATCAGGCAGGAAAGACATAGGTGGAGTTTGTCTTGCCTTGTGGTGGTGGAATAATCTCAATGACATGTTGATGAATTTTGCAGGCTCATTTTTCTATTTGTCTATAATCAGTTGCTCATTCTTTTTGAGTAGCCCAGCCAAACTCTAGAAAAAATACTTCTTCATAAACATTTTGCTACAGACATAATCTCTTACTTTTCACAAGTTACAGCTGACACTTCCCATTTATGCCAATTCACTAGTCACTTCCAGGAGCTGTGCCCGTGGCATGATGTTTTCAGATGAGAAAATCAATGGCATTACATACAGAGAAACAGACATGCAAAGTGTTAGTAGAATGTTTTCTCTTGAGGCCAAATGGATGAAATATTAGTTTGTTACATCTCAATTTTACTTATAAAAATGTCATTTGGATTTAGAAGTTAACTTGGGAAAAAAGTCTGTATCCACAAAGACTTGTTGACTTTGTCATTTGCGTTGCCTCTTCATAAAGCTAATAAGATGGTAAACCAAGTGTAATCCTGTTTAGATTTGGGGTGAAAGGTGTTAAATAGTCCAAGAATTGTCACAATTTTTGATTTTTGACCTGGACTGAACAAATTTAATTTGTAGGATTGTCTGACCATTGTTCTTTGATTGTATATACATTATACCTTTGTTAATCGTGTATTTGCAGCAAACATCTACAATTAGCTCTGTGTGGAGGCCTAATGCTGATTTGAGTAATGCAATCTGACATGCAGTATTTATTGTTGCACTTGGAGCTTTATTGATGCCAAAGCTGGTGTTCTCTGCACATTTGAAAACGTGTGGGATGTTGGAATGATTAGATATATTAAAAGCCATTGTATATGTGCTGTTTCTGTCCTGAAATGAAGAGGCATAAGATATCAATACAAAAAGAACTACAGAATGCTATGTGATGCATTCAAAAGAACTCCAAGTAAAGTACCTGAATCTTTCATAAACCAAACCATGTCTCTCAAGCTTCTGACATATTCCCCACATTTTCCATCTATGCAGAGCAAAGTTGCCTAGTTATAGTGCCTGCAGCAAAATGTCGCCACTTTTTTTCTGCAAAGCTTTGTAATCAGGATAAAGGTAGATTTGCTATAGTGAATTGTAAGTATGATTCCCTGTGGTATTCCGATTCATGAAGGTATCGAGTGCTGTAAGGAGAAGGGTTTGTATTTAAATGTGGGGTTTGTGGTGGTGCATGTGCTGTCAGAGATAGTTTTCTGGAACACAATGGCTTCTTCGTGCATTCTCCTATTACATTTTTAGGGACACTGAACTTCTCTTCTCTTGATCACTTTTAAATATCTGCAGATTTAGAGGATTCATGTCTTCTTTATGTCTAATATCCTTACATTTAAGAGGAAAACCAAAACTGTATAGTCTCATTAGATAACAGTTCATAGTTAAGCATGTGTACCCTGAGCTTGCAAGCTGTATGTCACTGGATCCCCTAGCCTTACATTAGAAACCACAGCCTTTTTCAGAACACAAGTATATTTGTGGAAACCTAATACTTGTTTTTCTTGTGGCTGCCTAATAGTTGTAGTGTATTTTCTAAGGTAACGCCAACATTTAGCTAGTTTACTGAATCTGAATGAGCAAGCAAATCCATCTTTTACAGCTGGCAGAACAGGACTGCATAGGAAAATTTTTGTGCTGATGCTGTTGAAATAGCAAAGATATGGCTCATGCAAGAGTCTGCAAATGTTACACGAGAAAGCTACTATCACTAGACCTCAAAAGAAAATGATAGTTACCATGCTGATTTTGTGAGGTAAGTCTATTCTTGCAATGACAGCTGCAGGAAACTGTGGTGAGGCTTTCCTCATCCCTTCAGATAGCCTCTTGAACCCCTAGTTGGAGTCTGTTTGCTTCTGTCTGCCGTAAGTTAACAAAAAGAAATATTTCTGTCAGGAAACCATGGTTTAAAGTATGCGCTGGTGGTGTCGGAATTGCTGCACAACAGCCTGTGTGCCCAATGCAATCTGAAGCCATGTGCTATCTCCTGCCTTGCACTGAACAAAAGCACATGAGGAATGATACTTGTAAATAGTCATTAAGTAGCACTGCAGCTTCATCCACACCAAAGCTATTAGAGCTCATGACATTCTTCTAGGGATAGTAATGGTCAGACAAATTTGTTAAAGGACTGGACCCTTAACCATCATAACCAGTTGTAAAACTCTAAACAAAAGAAGAATCAGGCCTTGTAAAAAGGTGCTTTTTTCTTTTTCTTTTTTTTTTTTTTCCCTTCAATAGATGTAATAAAATCTGCTATTAAACACGGTTTCCATAGAGAATGGTAAAAGGGTCTGCCTGGCCCTGTGAACAGTGTATTTTTATATGCTGAAAGACACAAAACCTATACATCATTAGGGAACCAGGGAACATTTGATAAGTGGGAGACAACTGGGCTCAAAGCTGGTACAGAGTGTGTTCAGGTGTACTGGAGTCAGCATGGCTGGGTAGTAGTGGCTCTGGGTCTCCTAAAACCAGGGACTGAGGTTGTACCACAGCTTCTGCATCAGGAAAGTGTTGGCCCTACACAGAGTTCCTGCCTGAGCTCCTCAGAAACCACAGTTTGTGGTTGTCTCTGTCATCATTTGCTGAAGCCTTAGCAAGAAGTTTTTCCACTGACCTCAATCCATAGATCTCTCCAACATTTTTGTTCTTTCTCTGCTTATTGCCTTCATCATGTAAGAAATCTTATTTTATCTTCTCACAGAGATTTCATCCAGATGTGTGGATGAGATTTGGACATTTGTCTTCAAACCTAGCAATAATTTTTTACAGAGTTTTTTAGATACTTCTGAAATGAGTGGAAGAACTCATGGCTGTTGAGCCTGGATATGGGTTAAAAATCTACTCTGCAAAGGTTTGTAATCCAGTTTACTCTCATCATCAATAGTAGTGCAGTTAATAAGAAGTCTTGAAATTCAGGGGGAAGTTCCCTGTGGTTCTTATGCTATGTCATTTTTATTAGAAAATGGCCTTTATTTTCTTCCTCTGAATTTTGCTTACTCAATGGACTGCATGATTAGGTCTATGTGGGCCCATTATATTTCATAATGAAACACACAAGTATGGTTCTATTATTCTGTAATCTAACAATAACGAACAGAGCTGAGTAAGGTTTTAAATGCACAGCACATGTTTTCTGCTTTAAAGACCTGTGTCATTCTGAACCTTTGGCAGATGCATCAGAAACGATTGCAAGTGTGTGTATCCTGCTGTGATATGGGGAAATAAAGTGGGAATATACTTCTAATGACAACCATGCAGCAGTGCATAGCTGTTATGTACATCTAATATTGAACTAGAAAAGAGAAAAACAATTTTGTAACTTGTTTAGTAAGTGCTTGATGCAAATCACTTGAAATCTAAATGGAGATCAGCAGATTTTGAGTTGTACCTGACCACATTGCAAATAATTTATGCAAAATACGGTTTTTAAAAGCTATTCAAGATGCAGATTAGAGTTGGTTTGTTTTGTTTCTTCTATATGTGGATTTAATGGCAAAGTGAGGAACTGGACTTGTATCTAAAAACTCATTAATAAAACATTGTTATATTATTATGCTATTATTTTTATTATTTAATTTTCTCTATCTGCAAATAGTCAGGAACAACTAATTTGGTAAAAACCAAATCCAAGTTATGGATATATTTGAAGGGAGCTGGATCTTCAGTGGAATAACTGTAAAAACATCTCCTTACATACACACTATCCCCGTTTCCTTTGTCCTCATCCCACCTCTCCCCTCACATCAACAACAGCCCCCTGGAAAGCAAAGGATTAGGGATATTTGCTGTGAAAACAAAATAGGGTCCTTTGAGACCTTGTGAGAATTCTAGTTGATCAATGTGAAGACAGTTGAACATTCATACGATACCATTTCCTAAATTTGATGCATTTGGGTAGCCTATTGATCTCTGTGGGAATATTCCTGTGCTGTATTTTTGGTCGAGTATTTCCCTTTTTTTTTTTTTTTTCATTTGGAAAGCTATTATATTTGCTCGCAGGGAATCAGAAGGGCAGAGGCAGTATCTCAAGCTAAGAAATTTGCTGACATGAATTTTTAAAATATCTTTTCATAATAAATGCAGAAGACTGGAGCACCTATGACTGTGCATCTGCAATGATGAGTGATTTAACTGATGGTTTTTAAACTTTTATTAATAGCAATAGTCATGAGTGGAAGTTGCTCTGGTGTGATACAAGAAAGTCAGTACTATAGCTATCCTTGTTATTACTGTAGCATAGGGCAGTACAACTTCAGTGCACCAGTGTTACAATTTGTACCCTGGAATCTGACAAGCTGGAACAGTTCTGCTGCTGTACAGTTTGGACTGTATATTCAGAGCATAGAAAAAGATGTTTCAGTTTACATAAAGATAATTCAGTGCAATCTACATCTAGACTTTTCTGTATATTAAAAAGAGGTGCAAAAAATAAAAATAAATCCTTCCCTTGCTTCCAAATTTGGAGAATCATAAAGGTAAGTCTGAGATTTTCACTTTATTTAAACTTAGGTTACTTTTCTCTGCAGTGATGATGGTTTATCTAAAATGTCATCACTCTCTGGATTCTTGTGACTGGGAAAAAAGTTTATAAACTTTCCGATAAGTGATTTCATAGCTAGTTACGTATGCATGCCTGTGTAAACATGTAAAGACACCATTGAGTCAAGTTTCGTGCAACCAGTTCTGCAAAGAGTCTATGTGGAGTTTTCATTTCTCATTTTGTCATAGCTAACACACTAGTATGCCAGATTTATCAGGTTGATGTTTACATATGAATATTTTGTTGTGATATCCAGATAATAGTTCTGATCCTGATTTCATTTTCAAATGGTGCCCAAAGCCAGATAAAAGACTATGAAACTACACAGCTGCTTAAATTCAAATATTTTGCTGGGATGGAAAGCTAACCTTTCATTTTTCAGAAAGACTCAGCCACTGTCCTGTTGGAAAAGGTGTGCCATGCCACAGTGTATGTTAACATTACAGTATTAAAATAATTTCGGCACATCTCTGCCTCTGTAATTGCTTCTCTCTGGAGGCATTGATTTACTGGCTTTCTATCAGCTTCTTGTGTTATGGCTGGAGGTGGTGACATGTGCCTTTGCCATGCAGTGTGATGGCAGCTACCTCACTGCTCCAGGCAAACATGGGATTGTATTTGCCCTCTGGCAAACATGAAAAATATTCTGCTTTTGCAGAAACATGGTTTGCTTTTTACCATAGTCTGTGGATTATACATATGAACATGCTATGTGGAGTATTAGTAAATTGTTCATGCTTAGGAAACCTGTAAAAGGTCAAGGTAATAATGATGTTTGTGTGGAACGTGTTTATTTGAACCTGACATCATCAAGATGTCTACAGGACTCTCCTAATGATAAATGCCTGAATGACCCTGACTTCTGTGGATGCCAAGGACTCAGCCTGGTTCTTGCACTTTCTGCTGAGAATCTTGACAATAGGGATCACAGGTGGAAAAGGTTATGAGGTTTTCTATAATACAAAACTTGTCCTGCTAGGGTTCTGTGGAGAGTACTTGCTTTGGCAAGACCTTGTACTTTTCCTTCAATTCAGTTCTTGAATATGAGGTCACAGTCTGTCCCTCTGCATTTGACTCATAAACATGATTAATGCAACAGTCAAACCTTTTTGGTCAATGTGTGTGATGCCTGTATGATTCTTTACAAGATCAGAACTGCAGAATTTTCATTGCTCATTCTCTAAAAGTGGATTTTTTGTTTCAAAGCAAGATAAATGACTAGGGCCACAGATGCAGACCTGGATGATGCTGGGGAAATGTTTGCAACAAAAAAGTTTGACAGGATCAAACCAACAAAAACCTAAATTTACGTCCGCATTACTTACCCAAATGGATTTTGAAACGTTTACCAGTAGCTTTGTAATGTTGCCACAGGCTGTTAAAAAAATAGCAAACAAGAATTTCTCACTTAAAATTCACATAAATAAGAAAAAAGTAAACCTCTCTACTTCTCAGCATTTATTTTTTTCCCCATCCTGGTAGAAGCAAACCTACTATCTTCTTTTTCACCAATAACTGCTTTCCCCCCCCTTTATTCATTTTGCTTCCTGGTTGTAGCCTTCTATCTTGAGAAAACAAAGAGCTTTGAAGGTAATTGTTTTATTAACTCTATGTGAAATTGTGGTAGGTCAGCTCTGTGGTACACCCCCCTTGATGGTCTCATGACACTTCCACCTGTGCTAAAAATAGAATTGGTGTTGTGAGGAATGAGTGAGAGGGTGAAGAAAAGACCTTTCATGAGGTGAAGTCAGGAACACACCTGCTCAACCTGACAGGAAAAATTCATTCTAGATTCTTCTTGTGATAACAGTGGTCAAGACTGCAAGGCAACTTAGCTGTGGCAGACTCAGGACTTAAAGCCATTTCCAAGGTACCATAAAGATATTCCTTAAAAAAAAAATAAAAATTTTGACGGGGTTTTTTCTTACCTGTTTGTTGCCAAATGAGTTCTGTACCTCTTGGCTGATGGCCTATAGTTCACAGAGAGACTGAGTGCATAATTATGGAGCTCCTAACAAGTGCATAGTTTCAGCTTGCATATTCATCTTTTTTTTATGTCATATATCCTGTTTTTCTGGAGTCTATCAACTGCAATTACAATAATGCAAAATGGCCCTCTGCATTTTGTTTCTTATGACCATTTATGTACATAAAAATATATGACTCTGATTTGCCTATGGTGATTGCGATTTATTTATTCCCTATAACAACAAAAAAGAGGGAAAAATGGCCAGGCTTCCCCAAGAAGATTTTAACAAGGCCTTATAAAATGTCTGATCAGTGAATGCACTTTTGGGGACAGGAGCCTGGGTTTATTGTGTGAATCTTGAATTTTCAAGTTCTGCTGTTTGAAGTAGTTCATTAAAATTTGGATGCATTAGGCTTTTGAATCCCTTTGGCCACTTTATATTTGTCTCTAGCTTATGACTCTTTGTATAGACTATCTGCTCTTGAACTTGCCTTGAAACCTCTATGTGTCATTGCCAAATGTCCATTATCTCAAGGAAGAGTTTTTTATATTTGTTTGTCTCTATGATATGCTGTGAAAGTAGAAGAAGAACAGAGGCTTTGAGATGCTCAGAAGTTTAAGAAAACACTCTGCAGATTTACTTAAACAGTTTAGAAATGCAGTGGCTGCTGACAGTGCCCCTTTACTTGATACTTCATTTGCCAAAATCATATGCCTTTAATTCAAAGTGTGATATAAATGGTCACTCAGAGACTGGAATTTCTGTCCTTTGGGTATTAACAATGTCCTGGTCAGCTCAGGTGGTGTCTGCAAGGCTCACCTAATATCCTGCACAGAATAAAGGAAAGGGAAGAATTAGAGTAATTCCTCACACAAGATTTATCCACTAGGTGCCAAAACACAAGCCGCTCAGAGCACATCTACCAGCTGTTGTTGGGGTGATACAATAGAGAAGTGAAACAGGACAGGCGGTGACCCTGGCTTGAGTTTAAAATGGAATTTAGGCATAATTTTGAAGTTGTGAGGCCCAAGTTACTCTAGGGTCTGTCTGGTTTTGGAGCTGATTTATACTGAGTGCAGAGCCTGAGATGCCTGGGTTAACAGAGATGGAGCTGGAAATAGGAAATATAGGTGGATTAGAGTGGTGCTATAGGGGATCATACAGGGCCTGCTAACTTGCTGAATTTATGCAGCTGTGCTGGTTTTTGGGAGTAACTCTATGCAGAACCTGACTTTGTGGAGGCCCACTTTGAGCTGCTGTTACCTCGGGCGTTTTGAGCTGCAATGTGGCTATTGTTGTGGTCTTCCAAATTGTTTCTGAAGAATAAGGGTCCTGTTTGTATGTGGTTTATGCCTTTGTGCTAGTTAAAATCCTATCAGAAGCAACAGTTCTGTATTTCATAATCTGGGCCAAGTGATCTTTCCATTTGAGGAATTCAGACTTTTACCATGTTTTTAACTTGGGGACCACAATTAGAAAATTCGCCTTAGTTGTGTAATTTGCTAAATAGTCTTTATCACTAGGATTTTCTAATATTGTTCACTTTTGAATGTAGTCTTTCTGGCAGAGGCTATTCAATTGCAGGAATATATTACTCTCAAAGGACTATTAATGCTTCCATCATTACCTTCATATGGTGGAGGTTAGAAGCTATGTTTTCACCATAAAATGGAGATTTTTTTTTTCTCACATAAGAATATTGATCATGAGATAACTAGCTGACAGTAAAAACAGAGCAAATCAGAAAATCATTGCTTTCCTTCTGCCAAAAAAAAAATCCCCTTATATTCTTCCCCTCCTCCCCAGTAGCGTGATGACAGTTTACATGTCTGACTGCAATGATATATACTGAAATAAAAATAAGCCACGTTTTTTCTGTTACTTATCTCAATGTAAAATCCTATTTTGACATACAAAACATACATTTTACTGTTATTATTCACTTAAGAGGAGCCCCTGGTGGTGCAGTGTGTGGGAGGACTTTTTAACGTCTATATAATGGGACATACTCATACAGTAACATACAATTTTTGGGCAGCTATGGGATTGCCAATTATTTTGTAGGCCAGTCCAATTGTGCATTAGAGTTTCCATCATTGAACATCCCCGGCAGGCTGAATTCAACTGCGCTGATGTCAAAGCCCAGATTGACTCAATAAGGCAGTAGCAGAACGTGGATGCAAGCTGCTTTACAAAATACTGCATGAAAACAGATGGCACCAGGTGTTGGTAGGAAGATTTAAGGATATCCAAAAGGGTACCTGCACGTACAGCCTACCTGAGTGCCTACTATGAGCCTACTCATAGTGTGTGCAAAGTGAAACTGGTAGGACTCCATTTGGCTTTGGAGTTACTGGAACGCTTGAAACAAGGGTGCGTGTGTGACTGGCTGCGAAGGCAGAAGCAAATCTGAGTGAGAGGAAGGATGTTTAGATGAGAAGTTAAATTCACAGTCAAGGTTTACTGCTCACGTGTAACCGCTGCGCCTCGATTTCCCACATTCAACATGGAACTAAGGGTGCCTCCCACCCTCCAGGTGTATTGTGAGAGTGAGAGCAACTTTTATTCTGACAGGCCTTGTTAGAGAAAGATTAAACCTTTTTGTAAGTTGTTATTATTTTACACAGCATATTATCCTCAGCCTCCACTTGTGCTCATGCAGCCTGTGTTGTTATTACATTTGCCTCTGAAGTTTCATTTAAAATGTCTGCATAATTCAAAATGAAACTATCAAATTTTTCCCCATTTCACCTAGTTTTGATGTGAAACTGCACATTTCTTATGGCTCTTTAGATCACAAAGCTCTGCTTGAAGCTGGGCCCCAGTTGACTGAATAGGTATGCAAACATTAGCAAATTTTCCCTTGAGCTAAGTTTCATGTTTGCAATGAAATCTGAACTCAGGCAAATTTTGTGTGGTTTTCATAGCAAACATGTAGGCAATGTGTGAAAGCTGTACATTTTCCTGTCTGCCCTCTGAAATGATCTAATTTTTAATTTTTCTCAAGCCTCCTATGTTAATGACATAGCAGAGTTGTCATTAATTTGCAGTTTAATATCTCCCTCCATGTTAGCCATTAGGTACAGTGTTGCTGTAATTTTGCAAGCCATTTTAGTAATTTGGGCAATTAGAGTTTGACTGATGGTTTGTATATTGAAATTTTAGCCCATACATTAAAAAAAAGAATCTCTTTTTTCTTCTTTGTAGTCTGAAACCCCAAATGTACTTTTGTTTGTTTGTTTACAAGCATGTGTCATTTGAAACAGGAGGCCAGCAGATTAGTGTGAATGTCTAGTCCCCTTCTGCCAGATTTTATATTTGGGCTGGAGTGGTTGATGGCTGTTGTTTTTGTAGATTGGCAAGAAGTGTAATTTCACAGAGCCCTTCCACCCCCTTATGGCACACTTGGAGTGTGTAGTGCTGTGCTTTCCAGTCCACAGAAATCTGCCCTTACTGCAGGAACCCTGCCAGCTCTGAGCAGTGCTAATCGAACTCCTGCCACCAGCAATAATTATCAAGAGTTATACCTACAATTCCCCAGTTGTAAAATGTACATAATAAGCATAGGTTGTTCTTCATGCTTTTTGTTTGTTTTTGGTAGGGAAATGATTTTTGTTTTCTGCTCCATTTCAGTTCATTTTTCAGCCAGTTAAGAAAAGCTAATTACTTATGTATATTAACAGCCTACCTTGCACCTTTCCCCCTCTTCCTTCCTTTCCTCATTCCCTCCCTTCATAATCAAAAGAATGAAAACTTGTAAGCTAGTGCATGAGTCAGTAATCTTGATTTATTGAGCTGAGATACCTTTGCCTGTATGTGATTAGAGACAAATTAGAAATTCTTGTTGGTGCTAGTTTGCAGCTGCAGATGTTATAGTTTTGAATAGAAAAGAGCAGAAAAGTTTGCAGCAGAGCTGAACCTGACTGTTCTACTATGAGAAGTATGACTGTTCTTGCTTTATGCTCCCCCCTTCTACACGTTTTGCAGAAAGCAGCGTGTGCCCTTAGTGATTTCCAGGTGTAGTCTGATCTGTTAGCTTAAATTTCCAGTGGAAGTGGTGCATTTATGGCAAAACACAGGCATTTGTAATGAAATGGTTGAGGTGCAGACAGTTTTCTTTTATAGATCTTGCTGTGGTAAGGTAGTCACTTTGTGCAAAGGTATATGCTGAGAGGCTGGGATTTCTTGCTGGCTCTTGTAAAAGACCTAACTGAAACTACTGGTGAAGTACCATTTATCTAGCAGGACAATTAATAGTGCATTAGTCTTTGAATTCTTTTATTACTTGCTAGCTAAGGATATACTAGAGAAATACAGAAGCTATGGTTCTCCAAATCTGGCAATTTTTTGTCCTAATACCCACCCAAGGAGCAATGAATATCCAGTGTTTTTCAGCAGGAAGGGCTCTTTTATGAGCAACTGTTCATTGCAAAATGCACTATAGAGGGTATAAGTTAGACTGACTAATGAAGGAAAGCAGTTTGTGTCCTGAAACAGTATTTAGAGACCTTTTTAGGTGCAAAACTGTCCTATTATTTTTATTTATAATGTGCATACTGTTTCTAACTCTTAAATGCAGTAGAGTTCTCATTCACTAAAGTATGTGCACAGTAACATGACTGGGGATTTTGTTGGTTATTCTTGTGCTCCCAAAGGCAGAAATGGGGTGGTTTGGACTGAGAGCAAAACAAAGCTCACAGTGCAGTGTCCTTTACAAGTGTATGGATATTATTATTGTTGTCCAGTGCATACCGACCAAATACTCTTGTTTTGCTAGTATTATTTTGTTACCTCATCCCTCTTCACTTGTCCTTACAGCTAAATGACTTTCATGTGAGTAGGGTTAGCCTTTGAGATAAATGTGGATCTGAAGAAAGAGAAACAAAAGGTATCACAGTGATAAAGCTAAAAGTTTAAAGTTCCTTTTGAGGATGCAACAAGTGCATAAAAGCACACAAATACATACATTTATGTTTATTACAGCCTGCTATGTTTACATGATTGTGTACACTAGCTTCTGCCCACACATTTTATGTTGTATACTGGTTAATCAAATGGCAATAGCCCTCTTCCCTTCCCTTCTCTATGTTTATGCAAGTGTTTAGGTGAATTAAGTGACATGCAATATTAAGAGAAGAAGTAGATGTGAGAAAATTCTGTAAAAGATTAATGGAAAAACTTGTTTATTGATAGTCATGGCAAAAAGCACAGCAGCGCACAGTATGGTAACTAAATACATATACAGCATGTTGGTACTTGGACTGTACCTGTTTAATGGGAATGTGACTACACCTTTTAATCCATATGCCCTCTAGCTTGCCCGTGCAGGTATGGGAGGAACTGTAACATGCAGCGGATGTCACTGCAAGCATACTGTCTCCTAAACTTTCCTTCAAGTGTAGAAACTTGCTGTTTTTGAAAGGTTGCAGTCAAAGTCAGCTAGTTACATCGGGAAAACGGGGCTCTGGCATTTTTCATCATTTGGTCCATTTGTTGATCAGCTAATATTGGTATCTTTTCATGTGTTTTGTGTTGATTTGGATTAATTTTTTTTAGCAGGTCTTTCCCCTATTCCCTTTCTTTGTCTCAGAACTCTGAACCCTGTTCCTGCTGCTTCACCTCCAAAACTCACCTTCACCATTTTTATGGCGCTGGAAAAATCAGAAGTGATACACAGCAAGTCTGTCTGATCGTTGAACCACCCCTGAGTTGTCTTCATACCATGACAGTGTTCACTACTCTGCAACAGGGAAAGAAACAGCCTCTTATAGCTATCACTTTAGGCATGTTTTCATGGAGAAACTAGACATCTAATAGCATGAGAGATACTTCCTCTGCTAGGGTGCATAATACTTCCTTGATTTTATTTATCCTAGTTTTGCATGTTGCTGTTAGTTCTTAAAAAGGCTTGTGATTTTGAAACTTCTATGTACTCCCGGAATTAGTTGTGTACACGGATTTTAGTTGAAGTTCGTGTGTTTCCACTGAATGAAACAAGCTTCAGGCAGCTGATGTCTGCAATTTTTCTCCTGTAGCTTCTTCCTCTAGCTGCTCAAATACCAGGGGAAACTCAGCTCTGACTAGTTCATTAATGTTTAATGGAATTCAAAGGTCTCTGGTGCAAAGATGTTTGTTTGCAGTGTTACAGCTTTATTTCCACTAGAATCACAGATGAAAGATGTTCTAACATTTGGAGGATATTTAATGTTCTAAATGAATATTATTAGCTCAACTTAATTCAGGCTCATCAGATCACTTGCTTTCTATGGATGTCTTTTCCTACCTTCCTACACCCATCTATTGGTTCTTATAGCTTTTTATCAATTTTTTTTTTTGTTTCATCTGCACACAATTTTGATAATTCTTTGCTGCTTATAGAAGAATTTTCCCTGACTTAACACAGTAAACAAAACCAAGGACAACATGGAAAACATCTGAAAAGATTAATGCCAGCTGCAGCCATGTCACCAGTGCAGTTTATATTTAGAGGGGAAGCGTGCTGGAGACGAGGTGAAGAGTTCAGAATGGGATTCAACCTGAGTGCTTGGATCTGAGTGAAGAAGGACTAACTGCTTCTAGGATTGGCCTGGCCTCCCCAGCTCATGTACACGGTGTTGATTTCATTCTGTTATCAGGGCTTTTACCAGTGCAGCCTTAGAATAGCTGTTTGGAAGGAGAAGAGTACAACACCACTCACCTTTTTGCTAAGAAGCCGCAATTTCAGGCAAAAGGAGCTTTCAGTGTTCTCTGTTCTTGGAAGTTGTCTGACATAAACTCAACTCTTAATTCTGTGTCTTACTCAGTGGACCACAAGTCTTGATACTTACTTTGAGTTTTTCTGTCTTGATAGTTGCATGTCCCCTTTTAATGCTTGTTCATCACTTGTCCCAAAATTGATGCTTTTATAGTTCTTTTTTCATGGGGGGAACTATTTATGGATCCCCGTGTTACAGATGAGGCATTGATGATGACGGAATGGTCATGACATAAAATTCTGTCAGAGCAAGGAAGGAGAAAGCCTCTGTTGATAGAAATACAGCTGAAATTTGACCCAGTAATAATATGTTTTGAACCTGACTATCATATCAGCAGGCTTTGTTGGAATATTTCCTCTATTTGTGATTATTCCATGAGAGAAACAAAATAAGAGGTTTTTTTTTAAATATTACACTAACTCTGCTTCTTGCACAACTTGTACAAAAAATATTTTTAAAACCATAGGCACACAACCAAGCATTTATTAAAAGGTCATATTTAATATCTCTTTAAAATAAGAAATTTAATGAGATGTCTTGGTGATGGAATGTTCTTTCCTCCATATTATCTGTACTAGTGCGTTGTTGAAAGTGAAGATTAGAGGTTCCAGTGGAGATAAAACTGAAAAAATTGAAATACCTATTTTGTAATATTATGTTTCAGAAAGATAAGAAAGTCATAGCTGCCTGTCTGTTAACACTGCAGCTAGTCTAGCACCTGGAAACTGGAAAAGAAAGCCATTACCTCAAATGATGCCACTTATCAGCTGAAGGAAGCGAAATCTTACGAAAATGACATGGGAACAGTACAACTAAGCATTTTTTAATTATTGGTTTACTTTGAATTTGTGGAGACTTGGATGAGCAGCTCTTATGCCTTAATATAAAATAGCTGACTTAATCACATCAATATTATTTAATGGCAAAATATTGTATAATCACATAAGTATCTATTACCTCTTAAATAAGACTTTATATTTCTGAAAAGATTGAATCTGAGTGGTAGCATTTATACCACTTTAAGTCAGAAGAAATAGCCCTTCTTGAAGCTTCCTGGTGCTCCTGGTCTCTCACTGCACTCCCCACACCACCCAGTATGAAAGCATCCAGCAGTGAAGGGGTTAAGAATGCACGAGGTTGAGTCTTGTAGATGAATTTATCTTGGTAACCCAAGCTCATCGTGAATGTTGAACGCTGTTACTACCGCAGCTATTCTTGTATTGGCTTCCCCACCACGTCCTGACATGCTTTCGTCCATGCATGCTTCTTGAGTTTCGCTCCGGTGGGAAGTTTGGGGAGATCTGGTGACAAACAGACCTCAATCCCTTGCATGCTTACTGAATCAAGTTGTTTATATTTTCCACAACATCCTGCTTTTGTTATGCTGGAACTACTATTTCCTCGTACTTTTCTATATTCTTGTGTACTAATTAAGACTACAAATTATTTAAGATTTTTTTAAAAAAAGAAGGAAACAAGTGTAACTCTTGAATTATTTTTATTTATTTTTTACTTTTATAATCTAGACTTTAAATAAGCAAGTAGACAAAGGAAAACTGTTCCTTGTGCTCACTAGTCCAGTGGACTGATGCATTTAGACACGGACTCCTTGCAGATGGGAATAGGTCTCTATTATTGGATGATCATGATGGAAAGCTTAGCTTTTTCCTAAGTTCCTGGTCTTCCAAGAGGCAATGACTGCTTCTATGAAGACAGAAGTTTCTGATCTTTATAATATGAAAAAATGTTTTGTTCTCTTTACTGTGGATACTGGGTCATATCAAAACCTGAATTAGAAGATGCTGTGGTCTTGGGAGAAATTTCATTTCCGTTTCTGCAGAAGCCTACCTCCCTATCTGGTTCATTTTCTGCTATATATTGAGTTGAATTCTAGATCTGGCTATGCCCAGCAGTATAGTGTTAAACATTTGTATTTGGCTGCTCTGGGATGGAATAGCTCTGCTTGATCATGATGTTAGGAGATATGTGTTTTAATATCACCAAGAGAGGGATTATTACATATGGGAGTGTCGGTCCCACTTGCTTACCCTAAAGTATTGTATTCAAATGCAACTTGACTAATGTCTGGAAGAATGGTGTTTGTGAGCTAAAATGAGGTACATTGCATATTCTAAGGTTGTTTCAGCTTTTCTTCCGGTTCCTGAAGCTCAGGTAGCAGCCAACCAGGAGCAATCTGTATTGGAACAATAAGATGAGAGGTTAGGTTTATAAATTGAGTTGATATTTATCATTAATGGGACTTGGATTATAACAATGCTGTAGCTACTCTGATACCTGAAGCAGAATTTTGATAAATCATTTGAAATTTCCTCTCGTAAGGGAAATTTAAGATAGACTTTATTTAGATGAAGTTTCTATTATCCAGAATAAGAACATCCCAGAAATAAGATTATGCTGTATTTTCTCTTAAGTCTTAGAAATTTAGTAGCTTCATTCATGTGCTTTGCTAAGGAGACCAATCTTTGGGATTGGCTGTATGGGGGAAGCAACGGAGATAGGTATCATTGCTACCATTGCCCTTGGTACCTCTCCTAAAAAATGTATGTGCACAAGTGTGTGTTCATCTGTGGATCATCTTGCTTCTTTTGAGGAATCTTTTTTTATACTTTGTGTGAAATATTCAGTTGTACGGAGTGGTAATTGGTCTCCATATTTTCTGTGCAAACCACTACATATATATCTGCAAATATAAATGAATTATGTTTATCCCTAAATAAAGAAATTGTAACAAAAATGTTCTTTTAATTTATCTGGAAGACTCTCTGAAAAAGATATTTGTCAATGTTTTCCATTTAAACTTTAATACCTAAAAAGAAGTGCTGAAATTCCGAGATGTTGAATATCCATTTTTTAAAATAGATAATGGAAGTTTTCTCTCTCTGGAAAAGCAAACAATATACTTAGAAGCCTAACTTTAGGCTTCCAGTTTTGAAAATAATTGGTAGATACTTCCTTATCTCCAAAACTGGTTATCTATTCAGAAGGGAAGTTGTGAATTTGCATATGCTCTCATTCTGAGAGTGAAGTCCTTTGAAATTGGTTGGTATGAAGTGCTGAAGAGCTGTAGCATAGACCTGTTCCAAATGAGCAGATTTTTTTTTTTTTAGATTAGGAGATAGTGTTTTAACCTTCTCCCTCAAAGCTGAAATGATGTTTGCTTAACTACTAATGTGATTGTGGTGAAAGATACAAATAACATAAAAAGGAAAAGCAAGTGCCTTGATGAGCTTGATAGCAAATACATCCAACAATGTTACTATTGTGAGAACACTTCCTTTTTTGGGAAAAAAAATTTCTACTCAGCACGTTAGCAGAAGTTCCTTTCCTTCCCAATTCTGTGTGACACAAAACTTCACAGTTTACAAGGCTGTGGTCTTTACAGTAAGCTGATATAAGCATTTCTGACTACATGCCTTGCCCAGCAGTGTGTGGTCAAGTGCATGTTAGTAAAGATGAAAACTCTTAGTGGTTTGGCCCAAATTCTTTTGGCTCTATAGGCACACTTGGTGCTGCATGTAGGAGTGGAAATTGAAATACTCTGAAATCCTACTGCAGCTGAGTGCAGTTTTAGACTATTACAAAAGGAGTGAGAAAGGATGACAGACATACATCTCTGGATTTCTCAGCAGCTTGATGTTGCTTGAGAACCTCTTCTGTCAATAATAGTAGTGTCCTTCTCAGGGTAAAATTTGGCAGATTGATTGGAGAAAAATCCATCAGAGGACAGCAGGAGAGGAGGAATGCCTAAACTGCAGTGCATTTCTAAAGAGCAATCTGGGAGAGTGCCATTGATCTACCCTTTTGCATCTCTGTAAATTTCTGCCATCTTAGAGCTCTTTCATGGGATATTGCTGAAACAAGAGCCTCAGCTCTGATTTAACTGCTTGCTTAGCAATGGGTTGCTGAGGTACCAAGCTCGTGGATGAAAATATGGGTCTCAATGTTATAAATGCCAGCTGACAATACCAACAAGAGTGAAAATTATACGAAAATCATTCCACCTTTCTCTCCCTAGGCGTAAAAGACCTGAGGGTTGCTCTTTTCCTTATCATTTAAAAACAAAGTATAGTGAAGGCAAGATTTCTTATTTGGTATGATCCTCATGGTTAATGAATATAAGTGAAAGCATGTCAAAGGACCGTCAGGTTTATATCTTTGAATCTGAATTTGTTGCTAGCCATGGACGTCAGTGGCACTGTTTGTCTAGATGGGCTTAACTCACACCAAAGTGCATTCAAAATAGTGGTGAGCTTGAGTGGAGTTACTGAAAGATGTGCCCATCAAGGGACACTTCTGCGGGGCTGGGCTAACTTCAGTGAGCAAGCATGGGGGTTTCGGTGCCTCATTCCCCCTTAAAATGAAAGTGCTGTAGAAAATACTGCCCTGTGACCTGATTTTTCCCAGGTTGCAGACACCTGACAACTGCTGTTGTGGAGTTGTAGAAATTTGTTTTAAATTTGAGCCTTGGCCACTCTGGAACAGCACTTTCCTGCCTTAGTTGGAAAAGGACAGTTGCTTCTTTGTTCTGGAGACAATTAGCAGACCATTAACATTTGTCCTTCATCATCATGTGTCTAAGTACAGGAATGAATGTGAAACAGGCTGTTAGGAACAGGAAATCAAAGGGCAGACTGAAGTGGAGAATGGGAGTGAAGTGTAGGGAAAACAAGATGTACTGGGAGGATGGTGCACAAGCTGTTAGGATCACTGTTGTGAAGTTAGTGAGGACTAAAGCTTATTTGTGTATAAATGACTGGGACAACTAGCATGCATTTAGTACATTGAGCTGGGTCCTTTAAGTCAGTTGTGGAGTCCTAGCTGCCACACTGCTTTTTCAAAGCCCTTTGTACCATGAAGGGGGAAAAATGAACTTGTATATTAAGTAAATTTGTGAATATATGCTATGATGCATGATATTTTCTTCAGATTCTGTATCTACAGGGAGTTCTTTTCAGTAAGGCTGTGCCACCTGCCCTCCAAGTACCAACTCCTTTAGAAAATTCACTGTATTAAAAAAAACAAAACCAAAAAAACAACAGCCCACCTCCCCAGACAGATGGCTCTAAAATATGAGAACTGTTTTGAAAATGTTAACTACTCATCAGTTTTCTCAAATGATCAATATTCAGAAGGAATGTATCTGGTTCATCTTGGCACTACAAGTCCCACAGAGGCTGAGTTCAAGAATAGTTAGAACAGATCTCCAGGTACTGTGAATCAAAGTGGCCCTCCTGACACAAATGTAGTAGTGCCAACCTGTGCCATCTTAGGATTTGTGTAAAAGTAGATATCTTTAATAGAAAGTCAAAATTATGTTCTAATGCAGTAACTGTCTTTTGAACTTCAGCTAATTTTTGTAATTTTGTTCCCTTTTGTTAGTTGTTTTGACCTCTTATGTGAACTTAGGTAATGATGCCAGGGGAGGGGGGAAAAAAACTTTGAAAAGAGGAAAGTAACTCAAACCCGTCTATTTTGAAATGATAAGAAACAGCTGACTTAGTATTGCCAAATTCTTTCTTTAGAGCTGATGAATAATTTTTTCCTAATACCTTCTTTTTCTTATTTTTTTCAAAATATTCTTTTGTTATTGCAGCTAATGATATAATGTAAATTCCTATGTCTGTCCTTTTCTAAACTGTTAAGCTGCACTGTTCCTTCAAGAGATGCTGCTTAGACACTGATGCAGGACTACTTTGCACATGTACCCCTCTGCTTTTCTTCCCCCAGCCTCCTAGACAGTTCTTTTTACTCTCTTCTGACCCTTTTGCTATTGCAAAGGAGCAGAATTGGGTCCCATTTGACCAGTTAAGACCTCCTCAGGTGTAAAGTGGTGGAGTAACTACTACAATCTCTCTTTCTTCCCAGTCAAGGAAGTAGGAGGGTTTGGGCTTCAGAGCCAATGGCAGTTAAAGCTTTCTGCTGGCTTTCAGCTGGTATGCAGTTCTGAAGACAGCAGGAGCTGAAACAGCAGAAGAGATTTAAAATACCTGTACCCTGCATCAGTTGCAGTAAGTAACCCGTACTGAAGGCTCCACACTTCTCTGTGCTCTCAGTTGTGCTTCTCTTGATAGCATTACCGTTTTCAGTCAAAAAAGCTGGTTGGCACAGAAAAACATTTAAATGGCTTACATTATCTGAGCTTTTGAACGAAACAGGCTAGAGATGACCAGTGAAGCTGTTCATCCAGCAGATCTGAGGAGGCAATAACCCTTGGCAGAAGGCAGTGCTGGATTAGAGCCTGTAGCCTCCTTTGATGGCACTGCTGCAACTGAAAGAGGGTGACTATGGACAACCCAGGCTGTCCAATTTCTGCTAGTGAGCTGAGGGCCTGTGTTCACTGCTAGATCTTTGCCTTTGCTCCATGGGTAAGACTAAAAAGGTTATACTGGATAATAATCTCTCTGCTCACTGTATTTACTAGGCTACACTTAATGCAGCAGCCCTTTCTCTCTCATCAGAATAAAAACATCCTAAGGCACACCCTTATTGACTACTGACAAGACCCAAAGAGTGTGAAAACTTTTACCATACTGCTGTGTGTGGGAAGGTAGGACTACAGATACGCTGAACTACATGACCCCTTTCATTGTGTTCCTAGCATTTCTACTTTGTTTCCCTATAAAAAGAGAAAATATTTTTTCCCCTCTCCTTCCTCCTTGTCACCTATTTTGGATGGTTTTATAAAAGCCCTCTCCTTTTCCTGCCTTCATTCTCTTTCAAGAATGAAATTGCACTTGAGGATTCCTTGCTTCTCTGAACAGGCTTAAAATCTCTTCCTTTCATTTGTTATCTGATAGTTAGCTCTTCTTTCTCGGTAGTGAGCAGTCACTTCAGCAGTATTCTCCTAGAAGCATAAAGGACTGCATCTAACTTGTTTCTGGCAGTATCAAAAGAATTTACTGTTTGAGCCTCTTAAACTACTTACATGGCTTGTTTTTGTGTTTTGCAGAGGACTACTGAGACAATAATCTGGGAGCTCTAATTTGCCATTCACTCTTTAAAATTTGCATTTCTGTTTCTGTCCTGGCCAACCAGTCTATAATCACATTCATGTTTGATTGCTACATCTCATAGATCCAGTAGCTGTAACACAGATGTTAATGGGAGATTTTCTGCAGCGAGCCTTAGCACAAGCAATGGAAAATCTTCAGAATATGGCCTATTGATTCCTTTTGTTGGTACAGCTTCTCAAATTCCTCTTCAAAACTTCCAGCCTTGTGTTGTGTTTCTTTAAAAGAGAATTGAATCACCAAACTTTGCAAACATTTTGACAAAAGCTGGTTAAACTGATAGATTTTCTGGCACAGTTTTTGTACAGACTAATCTGTTCTCACCTGCTTGGGCTAGCATGGGGAGTGCTGTGCAGGTTTGGATCAGTGGATGCACATTTTACTTGCCTGGCTCAAATTCCCTGCCCTGGAATGCCTCTTCACTGAAGCCAGTCTGAACAAGATCCCTGTGGGGAACTGAGGTGTGAGCACAGCTACTGATGTGAGGTCCCCTTAACAGTGAGTCTCCTTTGCCCACGTTTGATCCCTCTACAGTCAGGAGCACACAAGACCAAAAAAAAGCTTTTGACCTTGTTTGTTTCTAAATCCAAAATATTAGCAAGCAAAACATAGTTGGACCATCAGAATTTTGGTTTCAGTCCTGTTCCTTGAAACTTCAAATAGAATTAGAAGGGTCTCTTCATATGTCAGAGGGAATCACAGGATTCTTTCCAGGGTAATCTGAAGCCTGAAATTCTCTAGATAGCATGTGGGACACGATAGCTAGACATAGCCCCCTAACTATGGCACATTGCAGAGTGTGCTTAGAAGTTCATGGCAATATTTGAGACTCTTAGGATTTTCTAGAAAATGTACCTTGTTAAGTAAACATATTTTAAGTTAGTTTTGCTGGCATCACTACTACACAAAACCATGCATTCAGGAATTGGAGCAAAACCCAGAATGGTGGTATCCCTTAGCTAAAATAGCAGATGAATTATGCAGATCAGCTCCAAGAAGGGTAAACATGTGTCCAAGGTCACGATTTGACCCTTGGCTGACTGAGGTCCTTAGGGGAATTTTGGTTTTGCCAGAGCATTTTTAGAGTCTCTGAGAGTTGCACATCATTTCCCAGGTGCCTCTTGTTTTCTAAAGTCCAGCTTGAGGCTCCATGTTCCAAATTACCTCTTTCATAATCAGCTTTGGCAGACTGTGCTGCAGAAGTATTCTATGTTTTAGTGGACCCTCCGCAAGGGAAAAAACTCCAGCTTGTGTTCGTGAAAAGGGACCATAATTGAGAAGGGTGCTGCAGCAAGTATAGATGTACACTATCAAGTATTGGCAAATTTCTACTGGTTTTTTTTAGGTGCAGAAAGAAATACTTCTCTAAAAGAGAATTTTTAGAAGAGAAACAGCTATTGCACAATTTCAGCTTGTCTTGATTATGGGTGAGAAAAATCTTACTATAGTTTCAGAAAATGCCTTGAAGCATTGCAATATTTTCTTTTTTTCTCCTCTGTCACTTCCTATCTTTCTGAATAAACTGCTTCCTGCTACCCCAGAATGGTCAGTGGCACCCCTTAATTTACAGTTAGGAATTTAGACATGAGAGAAGGCTAGGGGATGAAATATGGTGTCAAGTTTGTATTTGCTCACATTTCACACACTAAGGAGACAAGCCCCTTTGGCCAGTTGCCATGAGGAATTTTCTTGTAGAAGTAAATAACTCAGAACAGAAAGAACTCAGATTCATACTACCCCAGCTGCAGAATGTCATTAAGTCTCAAAGGATGCCATGTGCATTGTGTGAAAGGAATTTTGTAATCTGGATATAACTAGTTGCAAAACCATGTTGGAGTTTAAACCTTTATTTTGAACTTTTAATTATTGACTTGTTTCCTACGTGCTGATTAAAACACACGTTATCTTATGAATAGTTTCTAATTTTAAGCAATAAAACCGTTTAGATTAGATATTTCAATAGCAGATGAGTTGTTGATTTTTTGTTTGTTTTCTTGTTTCTTCCTATGCCAACTTTATTCTAATCTGTTTTTCCTGATTCACTTTTAAGGATACTTGAAGTGGAATTAAATCTACTAGGACATTCAAAATATCACGTAGATGGCTTTTCATTTTAAAGTGTCATTCATTACCTAATTTTCTAATCCAAATAACTTGGAGANCTTTTTGTTTTTTTCTTAAGATGTCTAAGAAGAGAAAGTACAACTAACTCCCTTCCACTAGAGCTCTTTTTTTCAGTCTGGGTTACGCAAATGTGGCATCTATGATGTTGGTCTTGGTATAGGTGGGAGGAGGCTTCTGCTGTATCTTCACAGCACCAGAGGACAAAATAACTTCTGTTTTGGTGAGGTTTCTTGTAGTGCTAGTACTTCAGCTCAGATTTGGTCAAAGAATGGGCGAGATGGATGCATTTAGCACTGATTTTTGAAATAAAACCCCTTTATCTGGATGAAACAAATATCTGCTAGAAAAAGACATTTTAAAAGTTTCCATTTAGTCAGTTTCTGTGTCGCTGGAATGATATACAATGACACAACCTATATTACAATTTTCTTTAAGCATTTTTGATGTTGTCTCTGTGGCAGTAGGTACCAGAAATTGCTTGGCTGCATAACTGCAGTCATTAAACCACAGGTTCATACAGTGCTTTAGTGCATCAAGCAGCCCATGCAAGGTTATTTTATTTGAGGTGGTTTTTGCACCAACTGGTTACTGGCTGTAGTGACTGCTGGGTGCTTGAGTAGCATTGGGTCAGGAGATGCATCTGCTGACCAAAGCTGGGCCCAACACAGCTCCCAGAAACCTTCCTCTTGTCTTGCAGAGTGGTAAGAACTTGCTGTCAGGTCTGTCTTAGATGCGTCCTGTCAGAAGAAGCAAGGCTTGGCTGTGCTACATGTTCTCAGTCTCATGTTCTCCATCTTTAATAACCTCTCATTAACAAAAATTTCAACCTCAGCTTTAAACTGCTTTGTACTTTGTGTTCAGTGGGTAAAACTCAATGCAGAGCCTGCCAGCTCCTAAGCATCCCATGTGATGCTCACTAGCTCTGTCAGTCTTCCCTGCAACCCAGGGAAAGGGAAGTTAGAAATGAAAATACGACCTGGGTGGGAGGGAAAGTGCAGGTATGTGTTTGTGTCATTGCCCATTAGCTTCCTGAGCTGCAGTTTGGTGGAACGTGTACTGAGCAGTACACCAGGAGACAGTACATCCTGCTCTGAGCTGTTCCCCCCAACTATTTTTGTGCTCTTCAGAACTGTTATTAAGCAAGACCACAGAGTATTTTTATAGCATAAGCAGAAGATATCTATACTGCATTTTAGGGCTGTGAACTGTCAAAAACTCATGCTGAAATATAGGGATAGGTAATGCCTTTATGTAATCTGAAGAATGTGTCCTGGGATAAAAAGGAATTTGGATGCTGTCAGTATTTTGCTCAATGCTTGATCAAACAGATTAGCTTGTCACTAGATGCATCTCTTCTCCTTGTTTCATTTAAAATACTTCCTATAAAGTTTTTAAAGAGTTGCACTTCTGGTAATAGAAAGGCTGACTGTTTTACTTTGGGTTTGGTCTGGCTGGAGTTGCATGGTATGTCCTAGACTGGGCACAAAGCGGTACAACAACAGGTTGCTCTATCTGGGCTAATAGAGCCAAGCAAATAGAAACTTCCTGACCTCTGCATGGTGTGTCTGAGACTGTGGTTGGGTCTCTGCTCTCTTGAGAGTCTCTGTGATGTCATTTTTATTAGAACTGACAAGCCAAAATATTTCTTCTGGATCTAATTGCTGTTACTATAACACTGGACAGGAATATGCTTGTAGAAATGACAAATTTTTAACAATGTCTTTGCCCAAAGTTTGAATCAATGTTACATTTACACTGCTATCTTTTTGGTTTGCTTTCTATAGAACTTTATTTTTTATGCTTAAAGTGCATGACTTCGTATATTGCTGATTTCAGCAAGATTTGTCAAACTTCGAAGTTAGCAATTTCTATCCCAAGTTTTTTCCTGTGCACAACTAAATGTTATAACTGAATGAAAACTTCATTTTAGTTTTTGTATTCCATTTAAGCAACATTTTGGGGTTTTGATGCCCAGTTTAGACCCTCTTGAAGACTAAGTATCTGCATTTATTAGGCTCAAAATTTGGAAGGATTAATTTTCATTGAGTAGATTAGATTGAAGTGGTCTTAGGTGGGACAGCACAGTTTGTAACTTACAAAGGAGGCAAATGAAAACAAGAGGGGTTACATAGAGTGCATGCTCAGTAGTGTGTTCCCAAGGATGAACCTGGGGACTACAACCAGGTCTACTTTGGAGTAGTTCTGTGCCTGTAGTTCATGTTGTGGCAGCCCCTCTATGAACATTTCTTGGGCTGTTTAGATCTGTGTGGCAGACATATCAAGGACAGATTGCTGCCTCCTTTTGAGAATGTAACAGTCCAGTTTCTCTTTTTTACTTTTTACTTTCAGTGTAAATCCAAGGTGATACAAAAGTAAGTGATGGGAAAATTTGGCCTTTATTTTATTCAATTTTTCTCAGTCTCTTTTTTGCTTTACTCTTATTTTTGTACTGGAGATTACTGTCAATTAAAGCTCAAGGTTTTAAAGAGGGGTGGAGGGAAAAAAGGAACTAAATTATTTTGAAGTTACTTGAGTATACTTTTAAAACATGGAGTGAGCATTAAGAAAAAGGAAGTTAATGGCCTATTTCTATGAGATGGAGCAGACAATAGATTTTGAGGAGTGAAGTGTCCCATAGTTTTTGCTGAAGAGCCCTGCTTCCCCTTTTGATACTAACTTACCCATTTATAAGAGATTTTTTGGTGGAGTTAAAATTTCCCATCATGTTTACGTAGGCTAAAACTTTAACCTGTCAGAGCTGTGGGAGAAGACAAGACTGGATGAGAGCCCTTGATGGGGGGGTGGAGATGGCCACCATGCCTGCAACACCACTGGCCCCATGGGGCTGGGCTGGACTGGAGTGTTACACTCATGTCATTCAAAGTGAGTCAGATTGCTGTTGTGGTTATTTGGCTGATCTGCTTCAGCTGTTGGGTTGAGTATTTATAAACAGATGAGTATGTGTGTGTGTGTAAGTGGAGCAAGTTATGGAGCAACTGCAGAGAGGGTCAGCTGGCAGACTGCAGTTGCAGGGTGAGACAGTGGGGCTGGGCTGAGAAGCAGGTAGGTTTAGGACCAGGGTGAGCAGCAAGTAGGAGTGGGTGTGGGGCAAGCAGCAGGGTGTCTGTTTAGCCTCCCAAGATTACACAAGTGCATGGGGATGAAGAAGTTGTGTCACACTTTCAGGTTCCTCTTTGACCCTTTCTGTAAGATGGGACAAATCCTGCTCCTTTTCATGCCTTAGTTTAATTCTCTAAGAAAGAAAAACTCTTAGAAGTATATGAATGAAAGGCTTGATCTGTGCCTCTGTCCCTCTCTGTGAAGTGGTGTGGCTGAGGGCAAGGAACTTCTTCCTCAGGTGACAGGCAGCTCTGTTCCATGATCTCTCCATCCTTGACACAGGAATATCAACCATCTTTTCTTTTTTTTTTTTTTTTTCTTTCCAGGCACAAACTTTTCCCTTTCTTGCAGGAGGAATGAGTCTCAGCCCCTTTGCAGAAACCTGCAGCCTTGCCAGGCTTCCCTTTTTCTCCCTCTATCACCCGCTCAGTGCTGCTGCCAAACACTTGTCATCCTTGCAGGGAGAACAAACTATTTTTTTTCCCCTGAAACAACAGATTTGAGTTTTGCCTACACACTCATAATGGTTTCTCTGGCTCTGCTCCTGTCCCAGGTGAGCTGCAGGATTCCTATAGGTCTGCCATGTAGTGCCAGCTCCACAAGTGGGCTGGAGGAGATGGGTCAGGCTGTTTGTGCTTTGCTAGGAAAGGTCCTGACCATGGTAAGAAGCCTGTGGAGAAAGTGCCATCTGCCAGTAGATTCTTGGTGTAAACTCATGCTTAATGCAGAGCAAGACAGAGTCTGGAGTGCAGGGATGGGCTTTAACACTGACTTTTGTACCATGTCTGCCCTGTCTGTCTTTTCATCCTTGCAAGTCTTCTCTGCCAGTTTTGGGAGATTGAGATAGGTGTTATCTATAGAGAGGACATGTCTTATACTCTTACTCCACTGTTAGAGCCACTGAGCAATAGCAGAGGTTTTCCATCAGTTAAGAAAAGTCAGCACGAATTTGGGTAGATCTTTGACTTATATTTTAGAACTGCTATGGATATGTTTAGCTGAATGTCATGACACTGATTTTTTTTTTTACCTCTGCTTGGCTTTCTCTTTCACAGATGTGAAGCCTTTAGTTGTCCCTATTAAGAAATGCCACAGCATTATTCAGAGTTTTTAGATTACTGTTGTAAGTAAGGATTTTTGATGTGATGCCTCAATGTGGATTTGACAAGATCCAATGACTCGTGATAAATGTTGCACACAATCCAAAGTG
Organism: Serilophus lunatus; assembly: GCA_013399895.1. Classification (NCBI taxonomy): domain Eukaryota; kingdom Metazoa; phylum Chordata; class Aves; order Passeriformes; family Eurylaimidae; genus Serilophus; species Serilophus lunatus. The sequence continues at coordinate 1,653,277 of VXBA01011249.1, read as the reverse complement.
GCTCATTATGTTGGCTGGGAAAGAAAGAATGGTGGTGTTATCTTGCTTTTCCTGCACCCCAGGAACCAAAGTAACTGTAAAAGGGCTGTATGGATTTTGTATAAGAAGTTAATGTTTTAAACATTTTTCTGTTTGTCTGGAATATGAGCTACTAGTATTTTGTTGTTGCTGTTGCTAAGTTACATACAAGTGTTTTTTATGAAGTGACACCCTTAAAAAAAGCCTCCACTGCTTTGAAAGATTTTGTTAATCTTTTTTCTCCTTTTTNTTTTTTTTTTTTTTTTTAATCCCGCTCCCCCCTTTCCTCCTTGCACTTCCTCCCCAGGGCAAAGAAAGATTATAGGAAATTATTCTATGACAATAGGTTTAGAAATGGCAAATGATGATAATGAAAGAACACAAATGTTTGATATTGATTAGGATTGCTCTGATGTGCTGTAGCTTTTGTGCACCCATACTTACACAGATGCATCATCTATTAGGGTTCATTTTTCATTGTGCCTACTGGTCTCTTCAGTGCATCCCTGACCACTGAAAACTACCAGTTTTCATTCCAGAACATGTGAGTACTAAGTAGATCCACTTGTAGGGCATGATTTTGTTCCTTTTGACGGTGGAGAAGTCATTGCTGTTATAAGGGCTGCCTATAGAAATACAGGGAGTGTAGGTTAGGGTAGATAAAAGATCTGACTTCTGAAAATATTTCTGAAGCTAGTGAGCCAAGTTTTGTCCTGGTCTAAACCCACATAACTTCACAGTGTTAGTGCTGCAGGATCAGAGAGTCTCCAAGCAGCCGTCAGTGGGAGATGGCAGAGCAGGGCAGAGAAGACAGGGAGCTCAAAGTATCTTTTCCTTCAGCCACCCGCTCTCCCAATGGGGCCATGAGCTTTTTCCACTACGTCTTCCAAAAGGTCTGCTGGTAAATGAGGCAATATTCCCGAGTATGTGCATGCCTGCTAAAAATATTGTGAAATGTGTGAGAGGTGGCCAGGTGATCTGGGCAGTGTCACTGACACAGTTCAGAGAATGAGCTTGCAAGGAACGAAAGCAGGGAGCTGGCTCCCTTAACAAGAATGAATTTGTTTTTCTGTAGGCCTTTGAAATCCTTCTGGGCAGAGGCTTTTAATTGCGATGTGTTTAAGAAGAAGTTTAAAGCATCTTATGGTTAGGCTACATTATAGGTTCAAACAGTATACTTATCAAATACCTGGAAGGAAAGTATGACTATTGCAGATTGCAGGGCAGCCCAGATTTCACAGAGAAATGCCAGTTCAAAGCTCTGAGGCAGACACAACAGTTTTCCTGAAATAATACCAGCAGTAATCCCTTCAAACATCCTCGAGTGTATTGGCTCATGCATGTTTTAAAATTCTTTCTCCGTTTTGTTATAAAAACTTGCATATTTCTCTCCCCTTCACCATATGAAAATCTTCTAAGAATTTTTTATGAGCTTTTGTAGACTTTAGAATAAGCCCTCCTTCCCCTCCCCTCCCTTACTTTCTAATCCAATTTAGTCAGATAGTTACTTCAAATCCCTTGGAGGCCTGTAGTTTGTTCATTCTCCCACAGTGCTGAGATTTCCCTCCAGCCCAGCTGGCAGGAGTTTTTAGAAATAACAATATCTCAGGGGGAAGGAGCTGAAGATTGAATGGGGTCTTTTGTCCAGGTCTCTATGAAGCCAGATTAATTATGCATTGCAGAACACAGTTTAAAGCTCTGAATTAGGTCCTCATTGCAATGAAAGGAGAGCACAGGCTTGAAAACTGAAAGAATTCCCCTTTCCATCAGAAGGACAGACATATAATGACTGAAAGCAAGAAGAATTTTTGAAAATTGCAATTAAACAGTATTTTGTATTTACCACTCAGTAGCAGTTGTCTTATGCATTTACAGAAGTGATTCTTTGACATTTTTTCACATGATCGCTCCATAGGTGGCTGGACTTTGAGGATTTTCAAGTCTTTTCTGTGTTACTAGGCTACTCTTGAAAGTACTTGTACTTTGATGAATGAGGAGTTTTTTTTGGCCAGCACTTACCTGAATAGAGGTCTTTAAAACCTCAGCAGTACAATTAGCAGTTGGTCAGATGATACTGATGGTACAGGAAAAAAGCGAATGGTTTTCTACTTTGCTTCTGGGGGATTTTCTAAAGCTGCCTGACTCAGTGTGATGTGCAATAACAACATTTTTCTTGGTTTCCTAATGCATTTTAATCCATTTTGAGGAAAGTAAAACTCGTTCATGGATAACAAGTCCGTAATGTTATACAGCTGCCAAATAAGTTGTCCACAGACATTTGTATTCATAAGGGCACTTTCTGTCAGAGTGTGAGATTGTCTTTTGGTAGAGGCCAAAAGAGGCATAAGGATGAAGTTAGCTATGAAACCTCTCACACTAGAAATTCTTAATACTCTCAGATATGACCAAATTGGGATGGACGAAGTATGAGCAAAATAAACTGATTATTTTCCTTTTTATCATCACCTTGAAATCCTATTGATGCCTTAAGGGAAGAATACCCCTTAAGCCATCATCATGTGTGGAATAACATACTTCAAAATAACTCTAGTGTAATGAAGTCTGCAGTTCATTTAAGTTTATCTAAAAATTACCACCTGTAAGCATTAAAAGAGATAGCCATATGCATACTTAGAAGGATAGCAATGTCTTGGGGCTGAGTAAGTAATTCACTGTATCACAATAGAAAATCTACAAGTAGGAACTTAGTATGAAAATCATTTGATACAAATATTATGCAGGAGAAGCATTTTTACAGACCAAACACATATTAATGGAAATTAACGATGTGTTTGGTCAGCATCTGAGGCACAGGGTTCATCCTAGATTGTCTTCATGTCGCTGCTCTGGAAGTGCAAAGAGTTAATTGAGAGCTATGTTGACCAAAAGCAATTGCTGCTAGCATGGAGTGGAGGAATGGGTACTTTCGGCAACGGACTCCTATAGTTTGCCTTGAAGGTGGCACCGCATCAAAATGAACATGGCTGTATAGTAGTTCACAACTAATGTGTAGTTATGAAGAAGCTATCTACGAGTGGCCTAATCTAGAAACATCACAAATTGCTCTACTTTGTGGTGTCTACTTTATGGGGCTTGTTGAGAGTGAGAAGTGTGCTGTAACACCTTCCTAAGACACATCCAAGGCTGGTTTAGCTTGTCTTTGCTTTTCCTTTGAATCTGCTTTGCTCTTTTGCAACAGGAGTCAGAGCCTTGTTTTTCTTCTCTCTCTGCTTGTCCTGGAATAAACCAGCTGAAGTAATTAGTACATCTCAAGCCTTTTCCAAAATTCAAATTGAAGTGTTTCTGTGATTTGAAAGAAATGCAAGTAATTTCCCATCGTCATTTCATTTGCAAGCATCTATGCCAAGGAAGGATGGAAAGAGCTCTCACTGACTTGAAGTGCTTGGTGAGCAAAGGCTGAGGAAATACCCAGGTCCTCAGGTTTGAAGCAGTGTTCTATCTCTTAACATCTGCCATTTGAACCTTGTCATTGGTGGGTTTTGGATCACACACCAACTCTGTCCGGGCAGTCTGTAGAAAATATGAACAAAAGTCAGGTTTGCCTGATAACTTGCAGAGAAAGAGTAGGGCTCACCACACTAATTACAATGCTGTTCACAAGAGATATTTTCTGTGTCACTGATCTTGCAATAAAAACAAAAATTGTTTCTAAGGTAAGAATACATGGACAGCTAGAGCTGTCTGGAGCCTTTCCCCACAAAGCATCTTCTGTTATAAAGCTGAACAGGATGTATCAAAGTGTACTGCAAAGTGTCAGCTTTGATCTGCCAATAGAGGCAGAAAAGCTTGCTGAGGAAATGTGCCTCTTTTTAAGGAAACCCTTTTAATTGTCTGCAACACAGCCTACCTCGTGCCAGTCTGCTTGGGAGCTGCTGTAGTTTAGAACCTGGGAGCCTCACTTGGAGCCAGGAGGTCTAAGGGCTTCCAGGTCACTGTGGATGAGTCAGTAGGATTGGGCTCAACTTCTTGGGGCCACAGGATAGCTGGGCTCCTAGGTGCTGGGCTGAAAGTCTTCCAGAAGAATGTATTACTTGATGGATCAATTTGAAAGTCTGTACATGAAGCATCTCCATTAAAATAAAATTAAAGCAGGAGGATTGATATATTTATTTTTAACTTATAGTTAATAAAAACTAGAAAGATAATGAAGCTAATGCTGGGGCTAGGAGTACAGTGTCAGGCATTTTACCTTTTGATATCCACTATCTGAACATTCTGGAAAATTCTGGACAAAAACACTCCGATAATTATATTTAATTTCTTTAATCCTTTCATCCTCAAACTTCAGCTCTTACATTTGGCAAAGTTTTGAGTTTCTCCAGCAGAAGGTCAGACATTTTTTTGGTTCTTAAAACTATTACTTGAAAAAATTAACTTTTTGATTTTGAAAATCCTGTTTATCTAGTTTGAATTTCTGTTGAAATATTTCTCTGTCATTCTTCTCATCATCCAATGAAAAGAAAAACTAAGTACAAAACCCCCTTTAATGTCTCAAAGTGACCAGTGTAAATCCTTAATATCAGTAAAGTTACTATAAAGCTGAAAACAAGAATTCTGTATGTTAAAATTACACGAACTTCAAAGCAGCAAACCAGCATTGTCATGATGACTGATACAAAGTTGTCTCTGTTAGCAGAGATAAGGAAAGTTTTTAATCATGGCCGGTTTTTTTTCTCTTCTTTCTAAGCTGGCCTTGAAGTTATTTTCCTGAGCTCTACAGGGACAGTTTCAGTTTTACTGTAAAATCCAGGATCTTCAACACTTTAAAATCTGACCTGTCCCTACATGTGGAAGTAGAGGCTTGGCCGCAGTGTTCAGCAGTTTTGGCCCAAGTAACCCTTGTGTCTTAGCTGGAGTATTTGCTTTCATATCAAAAGCCATGCTGCTGCCACTCGAACCTTTTGGGTTTTTTTGAACTGAGAGGTTTTTACACATATTACTCCTACTGGACTAGTTTAGTTTCTGAATTCTGCATATGTGCAGTTGTAAAGAAATCAAATATTACAGCTGGAAACTGTGAGATCAGTCTTGTCACTGCCCCGGCCTCCAATTTACCGTGAAAACAAACACAGTTCTCTTCTCATGTCTGCCAGCAGGAAGGGGGTGGGGAGGCAGGCAGAGAGGCGTAGGAAAGTTTTTACTTCTAAAAGGAAGAAGGTCAACTATTTCGGGAAACTAAAACCTCTCAGCAATTAGAAGGATTCTCTTCTCAGTGATTAGACAAGTCCGAAGAAAAACAGTAATTGCTGAAAAGAGTAGCCTTGCAGATGGACAAGAGGTAAATGCATCTCTTTGCAGAAACATGTTTGCGGAAGATGAAGTGGATAACACAACATATTTTGCTGTGCCAAAAGTTAAATTATAACACAGAGTCTATAAATCTCTGCACTGGATAAATCAGATCTTCAGGTACAGTTAGTCAGCTGATGTGCTGAAGGGAAGGACTGCGTGACTGATTTCTACCCGCTGCTTCCGATGTCTCTGTGGGACTTACTGCGTTTCTAAAGGCTGTGTCCACCTAAGACAGGAAAAGAAATAGATGTTGGAGGAATTCTTACCTAGTGCATGCAAAACAATGAAAAATTTTAATTCAAAACATAAAAAAAGATAAATTCCAAAGCTGAGAAGTTCCTTATGTGCCTGAAGAAACTGCAGAGTAACTGGTTAATGCAGTTTTGTTATGGAGGCCTTGAGTTAACCCCTCACCTTTTGCTATGAGTTCAGTGCCTCTGCATCTTCTGGCAAGCAGACCCATAGAGGAGTTCATACAGGAAAATATGGACATATTCCTGATCATTCCCTTATTAGATTCTTTAGTTTTCATCTCATTCCAAGCAATAGTCAGAAAAATAGTACAGGGTAGGATTTGAAAAGTGTATTTTTGAAATGGCCTGTTTAAGTAATCTGGCTTTCTCTTCTTCTAGTTAGGTTTTCATGCAATGAAGATTCCCTCATATTTTTTAAGACATTGTTCCAAAGTCTAATACTTTTTGTTCAACAATTTTTTTATTTTTTTCTCAATAGATGCATTACTTTTCTATGCTTATGGTTGTAATTTGTTCCTTTTGTTCTTGGTGTTTACATTACAAATACTACCAAACTGTTGTTTACAGTCTTAGAGAGCTTTTAGATGTGCGATAAATGTGTTTATATAGAAAATTAAATAGTAATCTATTACAAAGCATTGCTCAGCTCAGAATTTCCCTAGTTTTCATCATATGGTTCTGGTAATCTGATGCTCAGCTGAGTGTAGTATTCCATGTAGGATCATATGGGAACTGTATAAACTGTTAAAATGTGCACTATCTCCAGATGTATATGTGCATGCAATGCAAAGTTGTATTGATCTTTGCAGCTGTGTTTCAAGCTGTTGTTTATTGGCTGTCTGCAATCCCTCCTAGGCTCCCTTTGTTCTTCCTTTCTTGAGTTTTTCATCTGATTGTGGACATACATGAGGATGTTTTCTTCCAGATGAATTCAACTGTTTGTGTAGTCTTCTAAACGAACAAATAATATGCTAAATTGTCGCTTTTTCTCTCTGTGCTTTCAGTGAGTATTTAGCAAAATATCTAGTAAAAAGATTCAAATCATCTTGTTCAATGTACTCATCTCCTGGTTGCGAGAACTGGGTGCCTCAACCCTGGAAGAAGTCAAAAACACTAGTAGGGAGTTAATAGCCTTTGTCTTAACTGGAGCACCTTCTGCAGCATTCATGATTTTCTCAGCCAGTGGACTGTTTCCTTTCTTCATCTTGAAGATAAAATAATTTCTACTCCAAATGTTCTCTAATTGAGCTTTGTGCTGCTGTCTCCATTTCCCTGCAAAGCCATGTCTGTTCACTGGCTTTACAGGCAGCTAACTCTGTATTTGGAGAGGAACACAGTGAGGAAGGGCCAGAAAGAATGCAGAGAAAGATCCTTTCCTAGTGTTGGGTGTGCACAGTTCTTAGATCATACCTGCAATAGCATTTTCTTACTCAATTTCCCATTGTTATAACTACCATTTCTGTTTCAGACAAGGTGCTAAGTAAAAAATTTCTCTTGCTACTGATGATTTTGTTAAAACATTTCCAACCTTTTCAGAATAAGTTGTGACAATATTTACAGCATCATTGTGTTAAAATTTTTTTTGTATTTTATTGTTTCCATTAAGTATTTTAAACATATATGGTATTTTAAATTTTATTTTATTTCTATTAAAAAGCTTACATGTCTTCTGTAGCATTTTACTGCCAATAGTAACATGATATGGAGGGGGCCAAAAAAGTACTTTGGAGATCTGGTGTGTCCATCATCTGAGATAGATGTTTTATTTCTGTAAGGTCTTTTTGAGAACACATACCTTCACTGCAGAGAGAATACTTTGGATGTTATGAGGAGAGAAGAAGGAGGGGGAGGTTTTGGCCAAGAGTCAGATAATTGCCTCAAGTTTCTCATCTGAAAGTGCTTGTGCTTCTCCTGTCCTGATCACAAAATCATTTGACTATCTAGGAAGACAATTAGTGAAGCTGATACCAACCATAAAATCCTGTCACATGTTGAGATTACTACGCATTTGCCAACTCCTACATCTTTAGCTTAAATTGCCAGTTCATTGGGATGCATAATTATTTTGCTTTGAGTTCATTCTCTTATTTTTTTTGTGTGACTTCGTGATGGGACTGATACTTTCTGTGACTAGAAGTACTAATGGAATGTGTTGGAGAAGATCCAGCCAAAGATTTTAAAATGGCTGTTAATATCACCCCAAACATTTATTCTTTCATCGCTCATCCTCTCTTTTCAAATATCATCCTATGAATGCAGCATGATACATCAAAAAACCCCCAATGAAGCTCTTCAACAAATATTTGTTCACAGTAGATGCATGATTCATGAGATATTGTTCTGCCAGCATATGAACATGTTTTTTTTTGTCTTATTATTATCTACTTGTAATCATACAAACTTCTCTAATATTGCACTTCTTCAGTGTTTATTTTCGAGACTACAAATTTTACAATTTATTTGAGATGTTATAAACTATGTGATTTCATGAAACACTATGTCATAGGGACTGGTATGGTTATTTTTAGTAGAGGTTGCTGGCATCCATAATTTTCTTCTCACTAATGGGTGGAGATTTAGTGTGAATTTTCTTACCATGGCCTAGGAGGGTCCAGGATGTAAGTCTAAGATAGTCCAATCCTAAGTGGATGCCAATCAGTAAAGGTGAACTGCATTTCACCTACACTTAATAGTCTAAACATGACTTTAGATGTGAGTAGTTTACTCTTTTGTTTTCTTTTTTCATTGATAGAAAAAGGCCTGTGTCCAGGCAATGATTCATCTGAACTATGTAAACTACCTGAAATTAGGATGAGATGATTGCTTTCTGGTAGTCCCAAATTCTTTTCTGATGAATAGGGTGCAGGATTCCTAGATGAGGTTTAGAGATGATATCCAGCTTTTACATAGGTAAAAGCAGATAAGATGAATCTTGTCGACAAAGACAGCCATAATATTCAAACAAAAATCAACTCTACTTCTTCAAATACCTTCTATTACTCTGAAATAGTGAGATTCAAAGAGGAATGAACTGACATAAACCACTGACATGCTTTTTAGCATGTATTTCTGAGGAATGTTGAAAGAATTAATTAAAACTTCGGTCCTGAATGAAAAAGGAGCCTTCTCTATCTAAGATTAGTACAAACACAATTGTACCTTATAACTCAATGACTAGTTGCACAAAATCATTGTGATTGACTTGGAATGTAGAATGGGCCACAAATCTTGTGCTAGTTCTTGTATTGCTACTTTCTGAATATTCAGAAGCTTCAGTTTGGAAGTCGTTCTAGGTAAAATCTGTTTCAGAAAGCAGGACTGATATTTTACTAGGGAATGAGTTTGCTGTACTGATGTACTGAAAATCCTTGCAGCAGTCCTTAACTGATGATGCTGAGAAACTGAGTGGAGCAAACTTGTGAAAGTAATTATTTTCACTACAATGCTTTCCCCCAGTCACTCAGCTCTCTGAGATCCATTGTCTATTTTGGCTGTAGGACAAATAGCCTGCGTTTTCTGAATTTAAAGTTAGACCTTGTGAACATGCTGTAATCATGTTTTAAGATTAGATAATGAAATAAATTATATTCCTTCACTAACGATTTTGAAAAGTGTCCAGATTTCTGTCTCTATGACTGCTGCTGAAGTCAATGGTACCAGTCCAAAAGCAGTTTGTTGCAAAAGGTTTATTTCAGAACTGTTTTTTTTTTTTTTTTTTAATGTGGTCCTAAGTTGCTTTCATACTCAAGTGAACATTTAGGTTGGTTAATTTATATTTTCCATAGCAATATTTTTAAATCATGACTGGTCTCATTCTCTTCTCACTTCAGATCAGTAATGACATGGGTTTTGTTTGACAGTTGTGTCACTACCACTAGGCCCAGGTATGTTTTTATATGTCTTGTTTAAATTCAGGCTAATTCAAGCATACCAGGCAAGTTTTTAAGATTATCTAACATTGTATTATAACTTGCAGCTAATCAACAACTTGTTCAAAATGTACTATAGAATTTGTATTTAGGACTTGAAGAATTTGTTGGAGTTTTAAACCATATACAGTAACTGTTTGTGTGTTTTATTTTGCTTTGCAAAGTCAACAAAGTCTTTAGAAAATTGCTGCTTTATGTAGATTCATAGGCAATTTGCATTACTTTGTAAAACATGTGTAACATAAACAAGACATTATGATTTTGAAGTTTAATGCAATGGAGGAGAAAAAGAAAAACTATATAAAGCCTTGTAGCAATAAATATTTTGTTTTGCTTATGGTGTGACATTCAATGACTGTAGGCTATACAAATCAAGATTTCTTTGCTTATCCAGCTGCTGCTTTTACATGTTTCATTCACAATGTTTTTTCATGAAGCAGCAAACTGAAACTTGCCATGTTTTCTGTTCATTTTTCTCAGAGCTCTAGATTGGAATGACATAGTCTATGAACCGTTTTTGAATCTGTGAGCTATGTCTGATTTCTCTAGGCATAGGTCCAATGTCAGTATAGCTCTGTGTTGTCTTGATCTGAAAAAATGCAAAGCATTTTAGAAAGAGCTTGGTACCGTTAGCTTTATTTTACAGTTATAAAAACTGAAGCAGGTCTTGTATAGCCTTGTGATTTACGGTTAGTTAAACAGTATTGCCTGGGTTTCTCTGGGAACACTTAGAAGCAGGACACATGAGATTTTTGAAGTGGTCATAGGATTTCAGGTCTGAGTCATGATAGGCAGTTCTTGTGTTTTGTTTCATTTTTAAGGTATTTCTTAGAAGTAAGATCTTGAATCTGTAGCACTTGCGTTCTGTTGCTGATTCTCTTGTTGACCATCTTCCCAAGTCACTATTTCTGTGCCTCAGAGTAGAAGAAATCAATCAGTTAACTTCACTGCAAGAATGTTGGAGTTGATAAAGTGAAAGAATCTTGATTATCATTTAGCCATTGGTATTACCCAATATTAGTAATTTTAAGTGTTCTTTTAATTGAAATAAAGGGTAACTTTCCTTCACATATACTGTTTGAGACTTGTTAGAGCATAAAATAGTAGAGCAGAAGTACTTGTGATCTTTGTCTAACTGAAAATTGAAGACTGAAATTTTAAAAACAAACTGTGCCTGATAAATTTCTATTCCCTTCTTTCTAGGATTCCTCATTTTAAAGCAAGGAAATTAGAAAGGTCAAATAAACAAACAAGATAAAATAATTGGAGAAGAATTTCTTCATAAATGTAAGATAATTATTTGAAAATTAACTGTGTCTAAAATAGTAATAAAACTTTCAGTTGCTCTTTTAGAAAGAACTTTTACATTCTTCAACTTTCATGTCCTTTATTTCAACACACATGATGAAATACATTGAGATTTACATATAGATATTTTATCTGTCAATCTGTCTAATTGTGCTTTGAAGGTTTCTCTCAGTACACTTTTCCAATACCTTTTAAATCATTACTATGACACTATACACAGCTTGCCTAGATATTCTGACTCCAAGTATTTGAGTTGAAGTCTGCCGAAAGAAATAGGAATCCTTTGACTGACTGTCATGGATCCAACCTCCCAAAGACACTTTTGCCTAAATTTTGTATTTACTTTGACACAATGGTATGAATCAAATTTCACACTTTCTTAAAGAATGAGCTGTTTGTTAACTATATTAGCAATTACACTGGAAACAGAATTATAAGGAAGCACAGTTTAATAGTTTCAGAGTTCAAACCTGTATTTTTATATTTGGTACAGACATTTTATATTAATGCTGACTCTTATTAAAATTTTATTTAACTTTTATTTCTTCTATTTAAACTTAACCAAGGAAGTAGATTGCTCTCATTTACATGCTGAAATGTATTGACTAATATTTATGCATTATTGTGTTGGCATGAAAACCCTAATGAATAGAGATTGAAAGAGCTGTCCTGCATTATTTCCTCTTTATGAACTCTAATTTAGTTACCTTAAATACTTGCATGCCGTTATTCATGTGCTTGATGATTCTAACGGTATAAAAGTGGCAGAGTGACTGCAAATGAAATTCCTCACTCAACAAGTTATTCAACAATTATTTCTGTGAAAAATTGCAAAATTTTCCTGAAAAGTTTCTCAGATGATCCTATCAAGAGTAAACACATTTTTGGGAGGCAGATTGCAGAAATGTAGATCTTTATTTTCAAAATTAAATCAGAAAAGCTATTCTATCAATACTGTATTGTGATGAATATACTTTTGATAGTAAATCCATTGTTTCTTTTGCACTTGCCAAAGAAATGAGGTTTTCAAATGATTAGCAAGGAAAAACGGCCTGTTTCAGAGGTATGGGAGGGCCAAAACTATATTTCCTCCTTTATTTTTCTTTTCTCTGGCAAAAGCCAATGAAGTGGTTTAGGGAAGGGAACATTCTCCTTAAGAAATGAGCAGAGACTATCGGGAGATTGGGGGAAAGGACAAGGAGCTGCCATTGGAGAGGGCCAAGACAGCTGAATCAGGGTGATACAGACTTATCAGAAACAATTGCTCCAGCAAGAACAGCATGGGACTTGAAGTAATGTTTTTGAACTCGGATTCCTGATAGGAGCATGTTACATAACTCGTGCTTTGTGAGTGCTGGCAACCGGCAACCTACAGAAAGACACAGCCAGAAGCAATGTGCTCAGCTGCTTGCTTTTTTTTTAAAAAAAATCACCTATATCTGGGCCAAGCATTAAACAGACAAGCCTATCTTTACCCTTCCCCCTGCTCCCTCCATCAACAGAAGTCTGGTTTTCATCACAGATTAATAAAAGAAACCTTCTATCATTTTATTGTGCTTCCCACAGCCTTTTGGTAGAGTTAACAATGCTTTGAGTCAACATTGCCATAGTGATTGAAATGTCTTTGCATGTTTGTTCACTTGAAAGCGTTGTGGCGATGGGGTTAGAGAAAGACTTTTAAACAGTCTGTATGTACAACCTCAGAAACTTTAGGATGATTTTGATCACATTTGGTTTGGTAAAAATCTGTTTTGGAACAGTTGCTATTACTTTTGTATTTCAGTTTTATAATAACAATAATTTTTTTTTTTAAAAGAGCTCATGTTATTTATTCCACTGTCTCCTGAAGTGATTATTTGTATCATTTGCTGTTAAGGAAATATGTCTAAGTGTCTGAGGAATTCTAATTAAGCAGGCTCAGCTGGAACAAATAGCCATAGGATTTCACAATACCGTTCTGAAATTTTTGGCAGGCCCAGAAGCCAGGGAAATTCTTGAATTTGGGGGTTTTACCATGGTAGACTTAGCCATTAAATCTTACTTATTTGTTTTCAAATCAATGGGTTGTAGACCATGTTATTTCACAATTGCTGTCAGTGGTTGTTCTTCTTTCTTACTTTCTCTTCCATCTGCCCTAAAAAGATGCAATTTTAGCCAGACAAGCAGAATCTCTTCCACATTTCTAAGTGTTTATGGGACTAAATGCCATAGAATTTCTTTGGGTTCAGATTGGTTATTTATGAGAAAAAAATTGTGTTATTTTTCTTGGAGGTAGAGACAATTTTGCTGAGCCCTTGAGGGGAACCACTTTTTAGTTATTTACTGAATTTGTGAAAATTTAACAGTGTTAACACATATTAAATTTTTCTGTCATATATATTTTTCTGTGTAATATTCAAAACAAAAAACAGGTCAAAACTTTTCTGTGTTGTGTAACTCTATTTCTCTGTTTATATGGTAAACACTTCTCTGTTTTGCTTTCCAAGAGCCATCATTCCCTGCCTACCTAATCTACTATTGCTAACAAAAATGACAGTAACAAACCAGAGAAGAACAGCCTTCTCTGGTCCTTTGTTTTTACTCTCCTGGGTGAACACATGGTGTTTTTTTCCCTTTGCCTTTTCTCTTTTCTCCTTTTCTCTTCAGGGAAAGGAAACCATTTGTATGCTGCACTAAGAAAAAGTGATTGAAAAGTGGAAGCCCATACTTTTCTCTTCAGCAAGTGGAACTGTTTTCAGTCTGATGTTTGCTGAAAGGAAGCTTCAGAGCTGCAGGCCAGCTGCCAGGAATGTCTGATTTCCTTTCCACCCACTCCTGTGATCCTCCCTTTTGGCAGTGATTACCAATGACCACAGCTGTCGTGCTAGGTCATGGTAAGCTGTCAAGCAAGGTAGTACATGAGATATATGAGGCCCAGTCCTTGATCTGTGCTGAAGAACAAGATCTTAAATTGAATCTTGTGTCAGCCAGTGTGTGAGCATACCAAAGCAAGAAGCATCAGGCTGATGTCAACTTGTCCTTTCGGTTTCTTGAGGAGGTGAGCAAAGCAGTGAGTGCTTTTCTAACCCTTACATAGCTCATAGTACCCTGAAGCATGAGGATTTAGTCAGAACAGATGATTGTCAGGAATAGGCAAGTACTTCCAACCAGCAGAAATGAGAAATAGCACTTTACATTGCTCTCACCCAACAAGTATGTAAGAATACAGAACAACTCTATAATCAGTGACCAGTACAATAGCATTCAGGTGGTTGTGCTGCATGCAGAGTGACTGACAACATTACAGATGTGGCAGAAAATCACTACAGAACTGCACACTTCAGAAAATGATGGATACTGTTGTCATGGACATAACTTCTATAAATAGGACTTGCACTCTACGTAAGGCAGTATTTTGTTAAGCTTCACATGTTCAGTGCCAAGTGCATAAATGTCTTCTGAAGAGGTGGTATTTTGCTACATTTTATACTGTTATGCTGGCTTTAGAATGCACTTTTTGCTGTAGCATCTGTTCTTCTAACAGCATGATAATTAATGTGACTAAAATCTCTGAGGTGTTTGCTCTGTATGCCTTCCTCCACATGGGGAGACATTTGTGATGAAATGTTTGTTTTTAAAACATATAAGAACAAGTTGCTTTCTGTCTCCCAGAGAAAAAAAGGTCAACATTAGAGGGACAGAAGGTCATAAACACTGTGACTGTCACTGTTTTTTGGAAGTTTATTGTTGCTTTTGGGCTGGCACAGTCAGGGAACTTGGCTTCAAAACAGCCTCAAGGTATGTGGATGTAGGTGATGCTGATTTCATTTGGTTCCATTTTAAGATGACAGTCTGATACTTGTGGTCTTACTCCAGCTGTAGGACGATCACCTTAGCAAGTTCCATTTGAACTTCATTTGGTATGATTTAGTTCAGAACAGTAAACATAATTTCAGTTCTTTTGCTCTTTGCTGTCACGAAACACCTATGGCCTTGTAACTTATCTTACATAAAATTAAATTTGACTTTATTAAGCTCTTACATAAGTTTGGTAGAAAATTCCAGGAACCCACTGGACAATTGCCAAAATCTTTACAGATTTCTCCTGGCCAAAAAAGGCAACTAATGACTACTTTCACAAGGCTGGGGAATCCACAGCCACAGCTAAGAGGAGTAAAAATAATGTAGTAAATAAACAAGTCCATACACAAACCCTTCCTCAGGAAACCAGCATGGGAAGCACAGACATTTAGAATGACAATCCAACATGTTTTGCCAAAGAGAGACTTTCCAAAACAGCTGTAGAAATGGTTTCAGCTTTGTTGAGCATCCATTTGAATAGCATGATAGCCTCAACTGTTTATATACTAATCTAATAGTTTTTATACTATCAGCTGTATTTATTGCAATTGTGTGAAGTTTTAAACCTACATAAAATAAAGTAACCCTTGAGAGGAGAGGCAGACTTCAACAAACACTGCTGTTCATGAACCCAGTTACCTTCCAGTCTCTGTTCATTCAGGTACAGTTGGTTTTGAGGGTGTGATGAAAGCTGTTGTTCAGTCTTCCTGTGGGATACCACAGTTGCTTCATTTGTTCAGAAAGCTTTTCATTAACCGTCCCATGTCTGGAGCACTCAGGAGTGAATATGTTTCCTCTCTTTGAATAATGGCTGAATTCCCAGTGGAAGAGGAGGTATTTAAATAACTGTGTTGCCATGTAGAGTATCTCATGATTTCAATCCTCAGAGTCCCCGAGCTATCTGAGCACATATTTATAATCAGCTCTGTGAATACTCTTTCTGGCTATTTATCAGCTGTGAGCCTGTGTTTCCATTTTACAAGTGCAACTCTAAAATTTAAGCATATGTTATGTCCTGCCATTAACAGATTTTTTTTTTTATCTCCAAGAACAGAAAGTTCCCAACATAGGCCAAACCTTCTTTATGTTTTATATATATATATATATACACACACACACTTTCTTCTCTTTGCTTTGCGACTTGAACTGTGGAACATTGTTGCTAAGACACAAAAGAATTTCTGTGTCTGACCCTCAATGCCATGTTACTGAGTTTGGATCTAAACATATTTGAAATTGGAAGGACCTGTGTCCATACTGTTCAACTCTCCTACACTCCCAAAACCCAGATTGACTTTCGGAAGCAGTCTCTGGCATATACTAACTTCTGAGCTGTGGGTAGGAATTAGACGTAACCTAGCACTTTCCCAAATGCTAGCTGACCTAGACTACAACTGTGTCAGGGCTGCCCTACCACTTTCACAGGAAAGGGATCTGACGTTGCTTAATCTAGCAGAATATGTCCAGTTCTTAGCCATAAATAGACCCATCTGTACTGAGTAAAGGGAGTAGTCAAGTTCCTTAAGTGAGACTCAGATGCCTAAATTTCAGTTCAGATTGAGAGTTTGCAAGGCTATCTGCAATCATCATGTTTTTTGGTAGCCCAGAGACACAATTTTGTGAATAAATTTTTTTATTATTTTTAAGTAGCACTGCTTTTATTCAGAAGTAACACCATTTTGCCAAGATTGAGGGTCCTAGCATGGTGAAAGCATCAGCAGCAGTTACAAAATAGCCTTCCCTGATTTGACTTGTCCTGAAGGGTTGGGTTTGGTAGGTCTGTTTGTGATGGCAACAGTGGTTTGAGCACAAAAACAAGCAGCTGTGGC
The DNA here is from genome assembly GCA_013399895.1 of Serilophus lunatus. Classification (NCBI taxonomy): domain Eukaryota; kingdom Metazoa; phylum Chordata; class Aves; order Passeriformes; family Eurylaimidae; genus Serilophus; species Serilophus lunatus. The sequence continues at coordinate 1,636,786 of VXBA01011249.1, read as the reverse complement.
TGCTTCCATCTAGGAGTGTGGATAGTGCTGATGGCGCAACACTGAGCTGTGTGTCAGAGCTTCTACTAAGACATTCAATGCTGTATTCTTCACCTCAAATAAGAACACCTGGGGCTCACCTATAAGTACTTGGGTTTTCTGTTGAGTGGGGGATATTTAGGATCTGAGATCCTAAAGAGGCTGTGGGTGTAAGGTTCTAATTGCCTGTTTCCTGCAGAAGCCTCCTGTCCTCTGTGCTATAACTTAGGATGAATGATGATATTAACACTGGCTGCTTAGAGCCAGGAAAGTGAGCTTGATGTAGCCATGCTAACCCTAAGGGGTGTGTGAGGGTCATGAATACTGAAGGAGTTAATTCCTATGATGAGCGGTGAGTTTAAAGAAGCACTGTAATGTAGAGAAACAAGGAATTCCTGACAGTCTTGTCCATTTACCTTGACCTACTGGATCAGTCTCTGGCTGCTGGGGATCCTACCTCCACGCACCTATGTGCTTTTTGATCACGTGGGAGTTGTAACCTGGGCTGACTGTGCAATATGCTCTGGGAGCTGGGCTCGTGCAGCAGAAGTGAGCATAACATGACCATATGAGAGTCCCACTGAAGATGCATGCCGCATCAGTAATGCCTTAATTGTGAGGCTATATGCTCCAGACTGGACTGATTACGTGACTAATATTACTGTCCTTGAACAGGCAGGGGTCACCAGTGTTGAGGCCATGCTGCTGAGGATGCAGCTGCGCTGGGCAGGGCATGTCTCCAGGATGAAGGATCTCTGCCTCCCTAAGATTGTGCCCTATGGTGAACTCGCCATCGGCTGCTGCAACAGAGGAGCCCCAAAGGGCAGATACAAGCGTTCCCTGAAACAAGATCTCAGTGTTGGTCATATTGACTGCCATCAGTGGTCCACTCTGGCCTCCAATCGAGAGACATGGAGACATACATCCGTGACACTGCTGCCTCCTTTGAGAATGCACGTAGAATCAGTCTTGAAAAGAAAAGACAACGCAGAAAGAACCATGCCACGCCAGTACCACCTAAGGAGACTTTCCACTGTGCCTTTTGCAACCGGACTTGCCTGTCCTTCATTGGCCTTTTTAGCCATCAGCGCGCTTGCAACAAGTGTGGGTAGAGCCCTTCCCATATCTTCGTTTGCGAAGCCTAGCCGTGATGATGATGACGACATCGTGTTGCTAGAAATAAAAAGTGATGCTTTGAAGTGACAATGTTTTTGTCTGTCTCAGCTGAACTCATGTTAGCAAACAAGGAAATTCTTGAACAAAAGCTGCAGAGGCCTTCATGTTCATCTATTGACTCTGCATAATTATCAACCCCTTGCAGCACGACTGTGTTTTACTTGTCTTGTTAGCCAGTCTTCCCCTTATAACTCAACAATATTTGTATCTCATGTTTTCTACTGGATAACCACCAAGCAATTGCTTCAAGACAGGCTTTGGACTAAGACTGCTTTATTGGTAAAAGCTTATACACTGTTGACACCAGTAACTCCATAAGATATCAGAGAATACTGAATACCCACTTTTTGAGGCTGTAAATTGACTTGCATTGGATAATCAGGAAGGAGAATCATTCATTTTTATAGTTTAGATTTACAGTTACAAATCTTCACACTGCCAGCACAATATTATATACGGAGGGACTGTTAATCAAAAATTAAGTTTAAGAACAACAGAAATTATTGTGAAATGTGGACTGACTCAGAATTTGTAAGGACATGCTAAAACATTATAGAAAAAATAATAAAAGTGCACAAAATTATACTTGCTTGTTATCTAAATAAGAATTCAACTGAAGCTAAACTGATGTAAATTTCTGTTCAGACATACCTCAGTTGGTTCACATCCTTTCTAACCTGAGATAAGATGCAAACCAGATTTAAGAGAAAACTGCTGAACACTTTGTGAAGAAAAACACTTCACTAGGGTGAAGTAGTGTATTAGAAATGACTGGATTTCTCATGAAGGAGTCTTTAGTAATGAAGTTTTATTCCTTGACTGCCCTCAAGAGACCAGGCAGATCTGATCTATAAGGAGTGCTGCTGACTCAGACTGGTGCGGAAAAGTGTCGAAGGACAACCAGGGAAATCTCTGACCTTCACTTTGCCGCTGACTGTCACTTGGGTTTTCCTGCCTGGAAGAGAGGCAGAGGGTTGGGTAGCTGGAGAGGAAGCAGAGACCAGAACCCTTGACCTCAATGTAAACACAATACAGAAAAAGACAATAAACTCCAGGAGGAAAAACATAGGAGTGGTTTACCTATGAGGAAGTGAAAATATTAAATTCTTTCAAGTAATTTCAGGAGGTGTAAGAGAGGCACTCTATTGAAAACATACAAAGAAAACATCTTTCTTTAGCCAGCAAGTCCTAGAACACACAGAATTACTAGATATGTACTATATAACTAATATTTTACAACTGATTAAATCTGTGAATGCTGTCGGATTATTGTGATTGTGCATTCGCATTACTTTTCTATGTCTGGAAAAGTAGGGAGTTCATAAATTGTAATAAATTAATCCTAATTTTTCTGTTTATCTGAATATCCACTCATTTTGAAAATTGTAAGCCCTCTTCTCTAGTGTTGACAAAGACTTTTGATGTGGGTCAGAATGACCTGTAATGAAGTTTTCCTTAAATATCTGCTTTACCTGTTTTATCTAATACTGCCTCCTCTCTCCTCCCCTCCAACATGGGCCTCCCACAGGGTCACAGCCTCCTTCTGGCATCCACCTGAACTTGCGTGGGCTCCTCCCTGGGCTGGAGGTAAATCTCTGCACCCCCATGGTTCTCCATGGACTACCGGGGCACAGCTGCTTCACCATGGTCTTCACCACAGGCTGCAGGGAAACCTCAGCTCTGGCACATGGAGCACCTCCTCCCCTTCTTCTGCCCTGACCTTGGTGTCTGCATTGTTCTTTACATGTTCTCACTCTGCTCTTTTCTGGTGGCCATCTTCATCTGACACTCAACTTTTTTTTTTTTCCCTCTCTTCTTAAGTATGTTATCATAGAGGTGTTACTGTCATTCCTGATTGGCCTGGCCTTGGCCAGTGGTGGGTCCGGCCTGGAGCCAGCTGGCACTGGCTCTGCTGAACATAGAGGAAGCTTCCAGCAGCTTCTCGAAGAAACTTCCCCCACCATTACCAAAGCCTGGCCACAGAAAACCCAATACACATGGGAAAGTGTCTGGAAAGCCAGACTGTAAGAGTGGGCAAGTTATAAATAGTAACTTACAGAATCACACTATGAAGAGAAATTCTTTTTTTTTTCATTACAGTATTATATTACGTGGAGTGTTTTCCATTTACTACAAGCATATATCATATCCTTAGGTTCCTAGATATAGAGATCAATTAAATATGTCAAGAATAGTTCTTACACTCTAACTGCACCTGGCTAAATGACAACATCTATACATGTGGAGAGGACAGAGTACCAGAACTTAGATATCTTAAAGGAATTGTTTCCTGTCAGATGACAAAAATGAAATAATGGAAAGTATTCTCTTTCTGTCCAGTCTGTTGAGTTTGATATTTTTGTAACTCTTAATCCAGATTAAATCTTCTAGCATTTTGAATATGAAGAAAAATTGAAATTTTCCCTTCTATAAGGTACACATTTAGTAAAAAGGAAGCTAGAAAACCATCTTTAGAGTAATTCCTTCTATAAAAGACAAAAAGAACCAATTTATTCCCCTGCCTCTGCAAGCTAAACCTTACCAATGCAATTTTATAATTAAAGTGAAAATAAATTTTACTCCTTTTTCTTTATTGATGCCATATTACCAGATAATATTTTACCATATCAGGGTTTACTTGATGTTAACCATATTGAACAATGGCTTTATAAAATAGGGAACTGAGAACAGCTTTGAAAAGAATCATTACTTAGTTTAATGCTCTGTTGTCTGGCCAAAAATGAGAGTAGAGTTTAGCATTCTATTTATTGCTTGTTCAGTGTATATCATTAAGGCTACATGATGTGTTTGGGGAGCCTAGTTCTCATTCCCATAATTAAAAGAATTCCCAGGTGCAGGAATGCTTCTGGGAAAACAACAGAATTAGATCAGTAGAGAAGATTTATGTGAACTATTGTCTCTCATATTCAAGAAGATTTGGATGTCAAATGCATATGGATTTTGTAACAAGTGATTTAGAGTCAGGTGCCCTGTGGATTTAATTTCACTGAACAGTTTGTTGCCCTTCTAATGTCTTTAGAGTTGAGGTAGTCTGCAGAGTCTAGTAAGTGATTAAACCTAACTTACTGTGTGTGTCGCCTGTGATATTATGACCAATTTAAAAGCCTTTGGAATGTTCTGTATTTCTTTAGAGAATACAAAGTTAGTTTTCACCTCTGAGTTATCTTGACTCTGAGTCTTCATTCAGATGAACTCCACGTAGTAGGAATATTTCTGTAATTGCAGGGTGACACAATAAATAGGGCTAAGAAGTTTCTAAAGCTGTATTCTGTTTCATAATCTTGTAGTGTTGTATTTTTATTGTCCATTCTGGTAACATTTGCTGTATAAGGGAGTCTACGTTAGCTAATGGCAGACTTAGCTGTAGCAGTGTGGCAGATGTGTAATTATATACTGAGATTGGAGAATCATCGTGGATACAACCCTGGAACCTATACCTATACCTAATGCTAAACCCAGCACCTATGGTATTTCAGTGAGTTGCTCTTGAACGGAAGGAAGGTGTGCGGTGAATCTTTGTTAAAGCAGTACTCCAGCAGGCCATGTGCCTTCCAGTAGGATCTGGGTGGATATGGGGAGAATGTTTGGTAAACTAATAGACAAAAGGAAATTTTGTATGCTGCCAGTTGGCATCTACTTCCAATAAGAAATGAGAAAATAGGGGTACCTGCCAAGGCTCCAGGCAGTCTTTGGTGTTTGCCTTTCATGCTGTGCAAGGTAGAAGTATATAACCTTAATATGTAGCTTTTATATTTTTGACCTGCTCTGTATTTCAAATGCTGAATGAAGAACTGTGTTACAGGGAGGTTCTGGAGAAGATAAAAGCAAAACAACCAAACATTAGAGGTAGACCATGTAGAGAATTTCATATTTTGGGGCTGAGAAGCTAATGTAGATACATAGCTGCAGCAGTGAGATGGGTAGTGTGTGCATGACCAGCATTTCTAATATTATTTTATCCTTCTTAAAACTACTAACATTGCTGAACAAACTCTGAGTAACTTCAGCTTTATTTTTAATTGTTATAACTTTTTCCTTTATATAGTCTAAAATTACTTACTCTGTGGATTAAGCAACAAAAGCCTAAATTTTAAATCAATCCTTGCTGTGCATGTTAAAGAAACCTCCTTGTAAACCAAACATCACACTGCCGGAGAGCACCACTGGCACTTGCTGTGTGATGTTTGTTCTGCTAACAGACTGGAGCAGGACAGGGAGTGCATGCAGACTCATTGGAATATATCTGAAGAGTAATGGCTTATAAAGACTTGCAATAAATAATAAGTGCCCAAGGTAATATTCTTTCTAATGAACATTTTAATGGTTACTTTTCCCCAGTAGGGGACTTTCAGACTTCTCAACAGAGGCACAGAATGGATTCTTTGTGCTGCGGCTGTCTCTCTCCATCACTTTTTGTGTTCGCCTGTCCCTGCTTCACTCTGCCTCCAGCTGTGAGGGTAAAGTTTACAGCGTCTTCAAAACCTGCTCTTTATTTTCTTTGATTGGGGTAAAGCTTGATGGGGGACAAAGCAAAATGCCTCCCCTGCCCACTGGAATGCTCTTGGCAGCATTTCTGTGACTCAGCCCTGCTCCCTACACCAAGCATGGACTGGGAAAGGAAGAACCAAGCGTGCATCTGCAATAAGACACTGTCATAGGCTGTCCTTGTAAAATGATGAAGACTACCTGAATAATTTTTTAAACAATCATCCAAGGCAAAATTCAGACATTTTTCAATGGAAGCAATGCAAAGCAAAACATGGATGCTGTCTATACAGCTAGATGCAGGTTTCTCTCTTTTTTTACCACATTTTTTCCCAAAATTTTCGTAGGCACCCTGTATGATGGAAAATAACTTCATGTTCTGATCCAAAAAACTCCATAATAACAGCAAATATGGGTATTAGTTCTCTATCAAAGTGCTTTGTGTTGAAATTCAGTCCTTCTGGGACACTAGGCATAGCCACCTTTAAATGGTTAAGAACTGTATTTTTAACTGGAGTTAGAATATTTCCTAAAGGAACCTATAGTCTGGGATAGAGTCCAGATGTACATTTGAGATGGCTAAAGCGGAAAGTCCTGATTTTTTATTAGGCATGCCATTCAGAGTGCAAAATGAAGTGTGAGGAAAGAAAATATGTTGGCATGGCAACAGCAAGTATAATTTTATGCAACAGGTTTTGATTCTGACCTGCAAAAGGAACTGTTTGTCCTGACAGACAGCTTGTAGCCCATAAAAGTTTTAGAATACAGTAACTTCTTTTCACTAAAGGTCATCAGCTGGAGAGATGGATACCTCAGAGGTTTTTAGTCAACAAAATAATCTAAATATTCTAATGGCTCTTATTCTTGCATAGATGTGCAAAAAGGAATTGCTTCAATAATGTGTCTATTGCTCACATGATAACCACCTGCAGGCAACCTCTTAAGCACAGAGTCTCTGTTATTTTTAATAGAATATGTGATATTTGTAGAACTGTAAGACATAATGAGATTAAATACTTTGTAGAAAAATACACAGTTTCAATTACTTGGATTAAAATGTTGGTTATAAATTCTTATCTCTCAAATCTAAGGAATCCACAATTAGGTGCCCACTACTTGTTACAACTATTCAATCAAAAAGACTGAGAGAAGCAGCAAGTTTGGGAAAGCAAGCTGTTTTCTAGTTTAGTTTATTAAGGCTGGAGGTAATTCTTAAACTGCACATCTGATGCCAGGTATTTGGTATTGAAGGATGTGCTCATTTCCCTTTCAAGATTAGCTGCTCTGGATTTCTGAGAGTGGAGGGGGCTGCACAGGACATATTCAAAATGTATGACTGTCTAATTCCATTTACTGCCACCTCATCTGTCTCCATGAGAGGAGGGAAATTTACAGAAGCAAAAAGAGGAACGAACTACTTTCCATTGTTTTGATTTACAGGAAGAAATAAGCTACTCAAATCTTAAGAATATCTTTGATCTTCCAGGATTTGCAGTTTACCCTCTGGACTAAAGATGCTTGTAGAAGCTTGGCTAAGTGTAAGGTATAAACTTCCAATTTGAACCAAAGATTCTAGACATGACTCATAGATTCAATAAGGAGAGGACTTGGGTCACCCTGCTGGAAGACAGGCAGGCAAAGCTTAGGCATCTATGTGCCTTTTTTGACCTGAGGATCCTTGTATTGTTTTCACTTCATTGTTTCCAGGTGTCTTCACAGAACAGTGGGCAAATGGATTTGTGCTTATGAACCCCATATGCACTGAAGGCAATAAAATCTTCCAGTGCTCCTGCAAAGTAAAGCTTCTTAAGTCTTCTGGCACACCACGCCATGCTCTTGCTAAAGCCAGATTTTAACAGCTCAGGGCACACACAGAAACCAAAGTGTAATAGCCTTCTTGTTGCACCATGATTTGTTTTTGGTCAAGACTTCTATGACTCTTTCACATCATGAATCCTTTCTATAGTGGACAAAAATCATTATAAAACAAACAGAACTTGAGTTTTAGTGCATTTCTGACACTGTGACTGCCGGCTGTACTAGGAATAAGCATCCTAGTTAACACAGGCCGATCCTGACCTATTTTAACAGTACTTTTTGTCCAAATATTTAATTTTTTCTTTTTTTCATTTCCCCCCCCCCTCCTTTTATGTGAGTCTTCTTTATCTGGGCTTGGTGAAACTTTTGGAATTTTCTCCTGTTGATGAGTTGTTTTGTTGGTTTTTTTTTTCCCCCAAAAGCAAGTATACGTGAAATTTTGTCATTTAATAATGCTGCCTAAATCCTCCCTTATTGCCTGCTGAACTTAATGAAAAGAGTCCCATCTCATCAGTCTCTTGGAAAGTTCTTTGCAGTTCTGATATTTTTCTGATGGGTACATTTTTTTTTTTACAAGTATTTGGAATATAGTGGGACCAGTGGTACCTATAGTGGGACAAATTTCATCAGTCACATGCACTGCAAATTGCTGTCCAGTTAGGATTCATCAGATAGATGGTACCCTTGGCTTCATCACAGTGGGATGCACCACAGGAATGCAGTGGCTTAATAAAAATGCTAAAAAGACAATATTCTTTCCTTCTATTTAGAGTATACATTGCAGTATTTCCTTTGGAGGAACTGAGAAGTAATTATCATCATACCACCGTTTCCTCAGTGACTAGATTAACAACAGGTTATGGGGGTCCAGAGCTGGGGAATTTAGCCTTGTTACCATTTATAGGTTCTCTCTGCATCCTATAATATGCTTTCCCATTAGCTAAAAGTGCCATTTAAAGGAAATTGCCTTAAGGGTTGATTTGATGTCGGGTGGGGGTGAGGGAGAAAAGCAGTTGCCCTGTTTCACTGTAGCTGTAAAGAGTTACTTAGTAAGAAGCAGGTATATGGTTTTCTTATCTGTCAATTCTTTTCTATTTATTGTTCAGTAGGATGGCATCTTCAAGAAGTTCACACAGACCACATCATCTCATTCTTTTACAGTTCACTAGTAATAGGGCAAAAAGAGTGAAGGGATGGTAATAAATGACCCAGTTGTAATTTTCTAATTTTGGCATTTGCTAAAATTTATTAGACTGGAATATCAGCTGTCTTAGTATTGATTAATTATAGCTACATGGAAAGATATTTGTCTCTTATCCTCAGGACTGGTAATTGTACTGAGATTATTTTCCTTTTGTGCCATTACTTCTGCTGAAAGCGCAATTCCTACTGATGTGAAATGGAACAGCTGACAGTCCTGAAGGTCATGTGTAATGCGGATGTTTATAAAGACCTCAGGTAGTTGTGATCTGTGATTTGAGATGTTTACTCTCTCCTGGTCCATATTTATTGAATTTTGAAATTCTTTCATGTCCAGCAAGACAGTGCCACAGGTGAATGTGTTTAGTCTCAGATGCCAGTCTCTGGTACATTTTCTCTTACCCTTTTTTTGTCCTTTTTTTTGTCCTTTATTTCCTCCCTCCCCCATTACTGGAAATTAATGAGGAATATGTTATATTTTTACATAAAATATTGTAATCCTGAATGAATGAGATTATTGGGTGAACGAAATCTAGAATTGAGAATCTGGATAAATTTGCAAGTAGAGAACCCCATAAATTTGCAAGTAGAGAACTTCCTTGAAGAGACGATATAAAGTAACACCAGAAGTGAAAGGCCAGCGGGGGTCTTATGTGTCATCTATGAAAGACAATATAGTTTTTCACTTGGACTATTTAATATGAATCTAGAATAACTCAATTTTAAAAGACATAACCCAAGGGAAAATTTTCTCTATACAACTTGTGAAATTCTACTTTCTAACTGCTACTTAAGTATACTTTCAAAAGTTAAGATGTTCTTCCGGCAATATGATTTACACAAAATCATCTGTGAACGTAAAACTTCAGCAATGTTCTGGATCAAATACAACAGATCCTGGAAATACTGATCTACATGTTGATTTATATTCTCATTTAACTTAAAATGAGCAGTTAATTTTTGCTTTTTTTCCTTCTCCTGTTAATGCAGACAAAGTCCACACTTAGATATAGAATAGTGACTATTGTTAGGATTAGTGGGGGTTTTATTTTAATTCTTATGTAGAGAGTTGTTTATGTATAATGAGCATTTTTATTTTATTTTGCATAAAGTCTAATAAATCAGCATCTTTATTTTCAAGGGCAATTCTGTTGGATTCTTACATCTGAATGCCTCCTGATCTTCCACATGACTTGACATCAGATGAAAAGTAAATGATCTCTTTTAGTAGTAAATCTGATCAGGGATGTTGTGCCACTTCATTTTTAACTCAATTTTGATTCAACAGATGTAAATTTAGATGACAGATATATATTTAGATCACCTGTTTCATCTGACTGATGCACTAAACCTATTTCCCCAAAGAAAACCATATATCTTCTGTACCTTTTCCACCTAATTTATGCATATGTACAGATAGGACTGGCTATTCAAAAGATATTGATATGAAAATGATGACAATCTATTTTATAATCAAAACAGAGCATGACTGGAGCAAATCAAGTATGCTTCAAAGACTGTATGCCAGACATCCTTGTCAAGAGCAGGTGGTTGAAGAGTCAACAATATGACATAAGTGCTTTTGAGTGTGATCCGAATGAACATAATTGATTCACAACCACATGGTATCCATATACTTTGTGAGGGCCTTTATTCCACTGAATACTGCATTGAGACATAAATCAGCATAGGGGGATGTTTCTACTGTGCTGATCAATGAGATACATCTTTAATATGAGATATATGGTTCTATTTTTACTCAAGACCTCTTGCAGATGCTGCCCCTATAACAATGAATATTTGAAGAATGTTATGCTGATAAAGAATTCAAAAGACCTTTTTATTTTTGGATAAAATTAATTTTTATGATATTACATCCTGATACTTGATTGTCAGTTCTTACTCAAAGACAAAATCACTAAAGTAACTGAAAAATTTTTGCAACAAACTTTCTAACCATTCATAAGCAACTAAAGCACAGCGCGGAGAGAGGCAATATCTAATTTGTTAAGAGCAAACTAACTTCTTCCTATGATGAAGTAACAGGTCTACAGATACAGAGGACAGAACAAGCTTCTAGATCTTAGGTTGTTTAAATTTTAGGACTCTTTTGAATATTCTTCCATCAGAAAGTTAAGGAAATGAGGTCTTGTGAGTAAATGTAAAGCTGAATTAAAAATGAAACTAGATAATAATGATCTAATTATATTGTTTAACTGAAATATACCGAGAAGTTCCTGCAGGGAGTTGTTGTCAATTAAATATAGTTAAATATTCTTGTGAATTATCTGAATGAAGGAATAATATGCAGTAAATTTGCATATGACAGGAGATGGAAGGTTCTGAACATGTGGAAAGCAGAATTAGAATCCCAAATGATCTTGACAAATTGGAGAGATCATCTGAAAAAAATGGGATTAAGCTCAATAGGGAAAAATGCAAAGCACTAGGCAGAAATAATCTGCACAGATACAAGATGAGGTAACACAATAGACAGCAGTTCTCTGGAAAAGATCTGGGAATGTGAATCAAATTAAACATGAGTTGATGAATTATTAAAATGTTGTGACCAGCTAGTATGTATATGAAAACCAGAATGTAGCCTGCAGAATAATCTTCTAGGAATTTATACCAGTATGAACTCATCTTAGAGCAGTGTAGCTAAGAAGAACTTGAAAAGTTGAAGTTATTAAACTCTCAAGAAAGAAGATAGAAGGGTCAGGGCAATAATTGAGATGTAAAAGAACCACACAATCATAAAGAGGAAAGAGGTAATACGTCCTTTTATTCATGGCAGACGTAATAACAAATAGGAAGATAAATTACACCAGGAGATAGTCAGAATAATTATTAGAAAAATCTAAGCATGAACATATCTAAGCCTGGAGAGGTGGTGAAGTCACAATCATTAAGAAATACATGTGTAACAAGTGACAGGAATATTGATTCTACCTTGAAGACAAACTAGATGACCTTTATAGTCCTTTCCATCTCTACTTCCTATAATTTTATAACAAGACTGGAATAGGTTTTGCAGCTCTGCTTATCTCGAATAGCACCTAGTTCCATAAGGAGATTTAGTGAGTCACAGGAAAGATTCTTGGTCAACAAGAACAATACTTACCTGTGTACAAGAACTGGATTTGTTGAAAGTTATTGCTTAGCATTCTTGCTGTGTGATTTTTTTTGTTAAACTTATATTGATTTATACCAGTAAGGATTTTAAGATCATTATTAACAGTATAATAAAATAAATTTTAGCTTCTGAAATAATTGGATACTTAGGATATAAGGGTGAGTATTCAGTAAAATGATGTCTTACTCAATCGCCCATGGAATATTTTGAGAAAAGAAAGGTGACTGACTCATGCCATCTTTATGTGTCCTCCTATTGTTTTGGACTGCAACTCTCAGGAGCTCACGGCTGAGAGACCCACACAGAGCACTATGCTCTGTGCTCTGCTATGCATAGTGTTCGTGGCCTGAACTTTAACATCACTCCCAGCAGAATGGGAGAAAGTAGTGGTATAAAGCCAGTGCACTTGTTGCCAAAACCAAGTTGACTTTTTATCACCTGAATTTTGTCTTCGATTATTCTTCCAGAGCATATTTTGTGCAATGCAAATGGGGTGATCAAGGAATGAATTGTATCAATTTCATTCCTGTGTCTATCCAGAACTCCCTCTTTTGATAGGAACTTTATGTTCTGAAGTGTTACTTGAACACTGCTCTCATTCTACTGTTTGTTTAGGCTGCTGATTAAAGGCTTGAAAGGTGTAGTGGAGAAATATTTGCACTATCCAAAAAATACATTGGTTTCTGAATATTTAGAGAAGCTTGTGAAACTCTTCATACCTTTCTGCTCCTTGAAGTTTGTGGTAACTCTTTTCTATGCTGTTTCCTTCCAGCTTTATGGTACCAAATATCTGTAGCAGAGATTGGGAAACCTCCATTTAGCAGGTCTGGTTTATGGTTATGCTATAAATAGATGTGAAACATGTAACTTATTTCAAGAACGATTTCTTCACTGAGATCATAGGAGCATTTAAAGCTGTCCAAACACTTAGGCTGAGTGGCCAGATATTCTGGACATTTTTTTTTTTTTTCCAGGAAATTTGGAAGGGGGACAGCTTACTCACTATAGATGAATCATATCTTTATATCCTAGTTTGAAGTGGTTCACCACACCATGGCCACAACTTCAAAAGTGTCAGATGATCATCAGACATCACTCCTGCCTGTAAGACTGATTGATTTTCCTAGCTTTCTAGAGTTTTCGTAACTTGCTAACCTCTGTCCCCAAAACCAAACAATTTAGGTTCAAGAACAAGCATTAGGAAACTGTTTACGAAATAATGAATATACTAACTTCTCCAACAGACAAAGCTCTTAAAGCCAGAGCTCTGGGGACTCAAATGCAGAGATACTGACCTTCTCATGGATTGTTAAAACACTTTTCCATGTTCTTTTACGAAGGTTTTATCTTTTCCAGTTTTAAATCTTTTTGTCTAGACAGCAGTAAGTAACTGGCATACCTTTCTGTCAAGAATGCTATGGTTAAGTCTTTCAGACAAATATAGCTGGATATTTAAATATAAAAATAAATGTCTAAAGCTCTACTTATTAGTAGCATCTGTCTCATGCTTGATGTGTACTTCTCAGAAATATTCTAATACCTACAGGGGCTATATTTAAGCAACCTTGCTTCTGCTTTGGTGATCACATGTCATGCGCTGCCTATATTGTTGATTTTGTTGCTAAGACTCACAGTGAGTTCTAGTTTCCAGTGTTTCAGGTTACATGTTTAAACCTGGCCTTCCAACTGTTTCACGCTATCCTGTGCGTCCCCGTCTACCAAAGCTGATACTCTGGAGGCCCTCTCTTTCCACACTGGTCCACATTGGCATGAAAAATTAAGTGGAAAGAGGAGTTAGGATTACGTATTTTTTTTTGTTTATGATAGTTGTTATTTTTCCATTCTGGAAACATCACTAAGAGGAAGACCTAGGAAGTACATATTGGGTGTATGAGATCAGCAGATCAGCCTCTGTCACCTTCTCTGTTCTCGAAACATTGCAGCCATTAAGTAACAAAACCCAGAAAACATGATGAACCTAGCAGACATCAAAGCTGAGAAACCAAAGAGGACTAGAGAGCAAAAAATTTTACTTTTAAATTCTTTCCCACAAGTCTTTGATTTGACATTTTTCCTTAGGACAGATAAGGAAAAAATTGATCTTATGGACACTTATTTGGAGGATCATATTTAAGTTCACTTTTTTTTACTGGAAAAGAGCTCCACGTACATCTTTGAGGTTTTAAGTAATTTACAATATAATGCATCAGTGACTTTCAGTGGGACTTGGCCTATCCTAGTTAAATGGCGTGCATGATGACATATCAATCAGCACAATAGGACTTCACTTCTGCAAGTAGAAACGCATCATACACTGTGTTGTGGAAATTACTGTTCCATGCCAAAAAGCTGTATGTTACTCTGTCAGGCACAAATCCATTCCCCTGACCCCCTTCAAATACTTTCTGTATATGGCTATAGGTAGTTTGTGTTTCTTCAGGGAAATAACTCTAGAGTTTGTATAAACATTTTAATGCATTGTAAATTTTTTTTGGCAACATATTAATACTTCTTTCATTAGAACAGCCGCTGTTGTTTGTTTTTATATTTAGAGCAAAGAAATGCAAACATCCTTACCATCAAGAAGGTTAGGTGGGATAGTACTGAAGGCAGGTTGTTTTGAATTTTTGTACTGCTTGTATTCTAAACTTAATTTTATCTGTGCCTGTTTTGCCATCTGGTCCAGCAGAAGCTACTGTTTTTCAGGATGCACTAGAAACCATTTTCTGAAGACCTGTTTTGGGGGAATAAGGGGCAGAAGAGAAAAAAAAAAATCCAAGCTGAACAAATTCATACACTGAAGTTGTCTTTACCTTAGAAGAGTTGCTTGGATTTTCATACCCCCACACTGGTTCATTGATCTACAAGCCAAAAAGAGCTGGTTGGTTTTGATTTACAGATTCCACATTGTTTAGGAGATTATACTTGAATTCTCCCTTTGCTGTGACTAGTCAGGGCATGAACTGCAGTCATAATGTTTCTTGATTTTAGCATGCTAGGCAAGGAAGTCACTTCAAAGTAAAGCTGAAACACGTGAAGAAGTAGTTGTGGGGGAGAGAGCACTGGGAGGAGGAAATTAGGTTGACCTTGACTTCTTAAAGAATAGTATTCACTAATGAATTGGTGAATTTAGGCATCTCTAAAAAGAATACTACAGAATGAAAATGATATCTGGCTTTTACTAATAGAGTTGGTAGGAAATGGCAAAAGTAAGAAAAATGTAATTTGAAAAAGGAATCTATTTCAATGGGAAAATACTTTGTTGTCAATGATTGTTAGTATGATTTGTGTTGGAGTTGTGTTCAGGGTCTGCTTTGAGATGAGAGCACAGGGAGGAGCCACGCTGGACTTTTCACTCTGCATGTGTCTAATAAGATTCCCTGTCTTCAGTGTTCACAGCTCCCACAGGGGTGGGATAAAGGGAGTTCCTGCTTACAGAGAGCAGTGAGGGCAGGAGCTTAACTTCAGGACTTTGAAATATCCTTGAAATTACTTGGTAAAATGTAGTTTATGAATGTGTAAAGCTCTTCTGGGCATTCTGGTTTCATTCAGGTTTTTCTGGGGGCTTTTGCATTTGTGGTTTGGTTTTGTGTGGGTTTATTTATTTTTTTTTTTTTTTTTTTTTTTAATCTTCCCCCTCTTTGTAAGTCTGACCTGAGATCTTAAAAGACACGACAGTTTAGAGCTTTGTAACATTTTCATGACATTTTGCTCTTTCTAATCACTTATTTTAGCTCACTCAGTATGCTGTTTTAGCACAAATGAAGTATAAGAAGTCCTTGACTGGGACTCTGGATACTTCTTTGTAATAGACATCTTATTTGCTATATTTTGCCTCTTTGTAGCCAAACATGATCCTCTTTCCTTTGATTTTTAAATTATTTTCTTAATTATTTCTGGGACTAATTTCTGTGTTGTTGCTTATTCAAGACGAGTCTATTGTGTGGTCTAATGACAAAATTTGAGCAGATTAGGCTTGCTAGTGCTTGCTTGTATCTCAAATAGATGAGTGTCATTGTGAGGGCTGAGTTTCTGACACAATATTTACAATTATAACCTCAAAAGTTGCTTTCTGTGCATTTGCTTGAATAGTCAATTAAGAATCTTTGTCCTGGATTCAGTCAGAAGATTTGCTCATTAGAGTGTTTTTATGTAACAACTTTTTCATTGAGACGTCTGTGGAAAAGTGTCAGGGAAAGGTTAGCATCATAAACCAAACATTGAAATTCGAAAGATTTCAATTTGTGCGACATTAAAGCTGTTCTTGCTGTAAAATAATTTAGACCTTGATTCACCAGTTCGTCTTCATTCTGGAAACACTTCAGCTTGGGAACGATACAGAGATTTTAATTTAGTTGTGTACCTCTGCCCTGTTGAATCAGCTTAGTATTATTTTGCTTACCTGGAGATCTACTTCCTCTAACAGATGGAGGCTAAGTTTGTTTTATAATTTGAATATTAATATATATCATGAAACTCATATTTCTTAGAGAAAGTTTGATTCAAACTGAAAGCCCAGGCACTTCTAACTGGATATGTTTACATTGCAGCTGTACACATGCACATTCCTTACTCCCTGGCAGCGAAGAATATGAGATCAAGCAAAGATCTCGCAGATATTGGCATTGTGGAGCACCCTTCTTCTTCCTCTGCTTCTCTCTTCTGCCCTTTAGTTTTGATTCCAGGGGTCAGAGAGGTTCAGTTAGAGTATTGAATTACAATGCTGGCGCTATTTTGGAAAGGAAAATGTTGTCTGAAAACCTGAATGCTTTTTTTCTCCTGTTTTGCACAGTGAACATGTCCACACGTAAAAATATGTGGATGCAGCTGCAGAGCCAAATTAAATGGTATCGAAAGCATGATAGCTTTAAAATTGTAGAGCAATGTGGAAGACTGTTTAATCTTTTACCTGCTGTATGTGATATAATAATATTGATATATGTTTGAGCAGCCGTTTGGGATTTTACATATCAGAGAGACTGTGTATTTTGAAATTTAATCCTCATGAAATATTTGACATCCTGAATGGGATAATTGACACAGGGACACTAATTAGGGAGTTGTAATTCAGAAGGTTCTGATCATGGTACTTTATACTGACATGTATATTGTTCCCCTGGTAACAGTGTTAATGGTGCTTAGACATGTGCATCAGGAAAAGAAAGCATACTCCTGGGAGCTCTGGAAATCAATCTCCTATGTAATGTCATTTTATAATGCTCTAGAAGGAGCAGATTTACACATTTTTCCATTTATTAAGCTGATCATACATAAAATATTCTGTCTTTGAAATAGTTTAACTCAGCATGTGTTTTCATTCTTAAAAATCTGCAGTGAATAATGTCTTCCCCTGAAACTGAGCTTTTCTCCTAAACTGCTTTGCAGTTCTTAGTGTTCATTTTAAATCCTGGGTAAATCTATTCTGTTCAGCTGAACTGAGTCCTGTTTATCTTATGCAGGAATTATTTGATCAACTCCTGAAATGCTAAACCTTTTGTAGCAAGGGAGAAAAGGGTCTTGTGACTGCAGCTCTGAGCTAAAGAACACATTTTCTCTAAGTATGATTTCATTCAGGTAGTGAGAGCAAGAGCTGCACTAACAAACAAAAAGATTGGCCTTAGGCAGGCAGGTGAGCTCAATTTTTTCTCTGTTTTCCTCCTGGCTTTGTGATCATACTACACACATAATCAGATTGTCTGCTTGCCCCAAACAGAGCATTCCATTATGGCATTTCAACAAATCCAGGACCTGTTGAACTCATCTTACCAGACTTTTTAAACTTTCTGCATGATCATAAGGCTTATGTCAGGAAATACTCATTTGTTATATGGTAAGTGAATATAGAGTCTTGTTAGTTAAAACTGTTTAAGGTGCAGTACTCTAGCACTGTAGAAAACAGAAGAGCAAAGGACGAGCTAAAACCCACTTAAAATTGCTGGGTATTTCACAAATCTAAGATCACCTCAGTCATATTGATCTCACTCTTTAAAAATTTGTAGAAAGATTTTTAACTTTTTCAAAATCAAGTATTTTTTGGGTCTCCTGGTGTGCAGCTTATACAGAAGCTGGGACTTTCTGCAGTGCAGATGTCCTCTGATGCTCATGTTTGGACATTGCTTCAGCAATGAGTCAGAGTTCCAGCTATTGTTTCACTAATATCAGTTCCTGCCGTGCTGAGGGTTTCCCCTCTCATCAATTTCCCAAATTGTCGGCCAGATCCAACCCTCTTCTGTTCATGAAATTCGATGAGAGGCCGCACATTGGACTAGAGTGGCTACAATATACTATTCATGCAATTCTAGCATTGCACCTACCCTGCAGAAGAAATAATGGTTAAACATTTTCATATCTGACATAGGAACCCAAATGCTTTGAGACACCAGTGAGAGAACAGTCATTACGATACATTGAGGATGACAGCACTCTGTCAAAGACAGCGCTTTGGTAGAAGTAACTCCTGTAATCAGCGTATCTTGCAGCTCTTATGTGGCTTCTCTGCAGAATAATCATGCTGTCATTTCAGTAGTTCGTTTGAGGGGGAAAAAACTGGCAGATAGGCTTACAAGTTTTAGGAATTAGCAGTGTAAAAGATCTGTGCAAAGCATGAGGAAGATTTTTGCTATTCAAAAAATGATAGAGAACACTTGAAAACAAGAAATCTATCTTGAAAACAAGACACGAACAGAGAGATGGCATGTGTGCCTGATCTTTTGGTCAGTATCTTCTCCCTGTTCTCTAGACATGTGGCATTCCATTATGATTACAAATCACAGAAAAACTTAACAATAGCAGCAGTGTGGAAATCAATCCATGTATCCACAATTTCTGAGTGGTTCCAGAAGATGTGGCAAACTCTATTGATGGAAAACCTGATTCATTCTATTATTCCTACTCTAAAATTTGAATGAACAAAACCACTCTAGTATATTTATAATCTGTCCACTGTCTAAGCCAGGTGCTAACAAACAATACCCTTGACCACATTTTTATCAGGAAAACAAAATTAAATATTCATTACTCCTTGAAAACAGACAGGAACAGTAGTGGAGGTGCAGCTTATTGAACTCCTAGATTTGTTCTATTATCCAGGCTATGATGATGAAAGTTCAACTTGTTCATGACCAGGCATGCACCTGGAGATACCTGTATAAGATGCCTCTTGTGCCCTGTACCATGTGCTCTGTTCAATAAAGGAGACTACTGTGAAAATGAGGTTGGGATTCAGCCACAAGCACCAAAGACAAAGCTCACTCACGCTAAATGTTGGATTCCTACTGCCCTCAATGAAGTTTTTTTTTTAACAGGTGTCTGTTTTTCTGATGGACCAGCTTTTCAATAAGTGGAAACTACACTCACAGCTTGACATTGTGATTCAGTACCTAGCACTTCTAACAATGAAGTAGCACAAGAACATAACTTTTCTCAATGCCTGTAGCTTGTATGAAACAAAATATATTATTAGCATTACCACTTAGAAGAAGCCAAAGTCATTGCAAAGAGGTACGAAAGTTACAGATGAAAATATACAACTGCTGTAGAAAATTCAGCTTCATCTTGTGTCACTCAACATTCCAAACTAAATTTTTATATTATAGCTAAAAATATCAATGACTGAGTCCCTAATTCCCCATGGCTGGCTGCATATCAGCCAAGTGTCCTTTATGGTAGCTGCTGCAAGACCAATCCAGTGACTCCTCAGGAAGACTTTAGCGTCCTCCCACCTGCTGTTTACATCCCCATCCATTCAGCTACAGGGTTAGGCAAGGGAAGGAAATAGTCTCACACTACCTACGTCTACGTGACACAGTGCAGTGTGTTAGAAATAAATGTTTTACTGAGGATTTAAGTTAACTAAGGGCCTCTGGTTAAATCTGATCAAAGCCACACTGTGTGTTCTCCATGGGTGAAGGGAGCAGGGGACAGGATCACTTCAAAGTAGAAGTCCCAATCTAAACTTGAATTAAGGCAAATGAATTTGAGGGAAATAATTTAAAAAGCAAAAACTGCAGGGAAAGACTCCAGGTGACATTGTGTCCATGGAAATTTTAGGACACATTTGCTCTTCTCTGTGAATGAATATTGATCAACAAGCTCCTTTCTTTAATCAGCAGTGGTGATGGTGATAAGGTGATTGTCATTATATTTTGATTATATGTCTTTAATGAGATAAGTCCTTAGACTGTTACAAGTGATGAAAGGTGTCAGGAACAGCAACATTAAGAGCTATGGAAACATGTACCATTGTATGTTTTTCTGTAATGTGGGGAGCAGATGTAATTTTCAAATGTTTAGAAATAATTTTAGTCATCATGTTAATAATAATTAAAAAAAGTCCAAACCTGTGATAACCTCAGTATTCAAGGAGATAAAAATACAGCTATGGGTGATAGGGTTTGGTCTGGATTACAGCAGGAAGTTGAAGAATGCAGCTTCAACTCCAGGGTCTAATAGGCTGTGAAAGAACAAGAAGTCAAAGATATGTGCAAACAACACATGTGACAAATTCCTTTGAGAAAGTTATTACTCCTCTTTTCCATTTCATTTGGAATGAAAAGTCAAACAGCCTATTCTGTTGTGTTCACATTTGCTAACTGTTTACATTTCTCAGTTAATTACTTTCTATAGTTTAATGAAAAGAAAATCTCAAATACCTTATTTTAAAAGCTTACCTTTGCTATACCAAAGAACTCACAAAGATCATGTTCATTTCTAGCTTTCAGTCCCAACGAGGATTTTCAGGGAATTTAAAAAAAAAAGAGCAAACACCAAAATAGACTTTAAAATGCTGCTCATACTGATATGACATCAGATAGGAAATGAAAGTTTAACAGTTCAACTAGGGAATATTTCTTCAGCTTCTAGGGCAACACAGAATTGCTCAGGAAGTGTGGCATTTTGCCAGAGCAAGGAGCCTCCAGGAACTGAAAGATAACAGTACTGGTGACCCTTTGCTGCCTTAAACCAGCTGTTGGAGAGAAGGCAGGCACTGGTGTGTGCCCTGCTATGTGAGAAACAACAGTACATGAAAATTGTCACATCAGCATAAGGCTGGGAATGTGTGTCTTTTCTGGTGGGAATATAACGTTTCCAGAGTTGATTTTTTATTGTAATGTTGTTTCATAATCTATGCCTACAATGACTCAATTTTTTCCCTTAGAATTCTACCCATATTTATGCACTTTCCTTCAAAAGAATGTCTTATGTGATCACAGAGAGTGAGTGTTGCAGTTGATGGGATCTGTCCTTTAAAATTCCTTAAGAAGTTTAAAGGTGTACTCTGTGGACTTGGTTTCTCCCTTTCCACTGTAACTAATGAAGAACATAGGCTAAGGAAGAATCACAGCTGGGAGCTGTAGTGTTTTGGGGACCCTAATGCTCTTTGCCCAGACAGGGTAATTTCTTGTTTCTGATTGGATCTGCTCTGTAAAGAGACCTGAATTAGGGACCAAGTGTGTAGGAATTCCACCGACTAATTGTTGGATATCTGCTTTCTCTACTAGCTGAGTAGAAGGGAAGGCATCAGGGCTGTCCCTGCCTGTGCTAAACACAATCCATGGGCTGCATAAAGCCTGTGAAGCAATATGTTTGCTTGCTGGGCAGCCCAGAATTGTCTTGGAGCATTCGCTGCTTTCCTGAACACCTCTCAATGTACTTTTGCCTCTGGATTTGAAGGCTAGCTAAGAAAAGCAAAAATTCAGGTGTAATTAAGAGGAATGGGAAATTTAAGCCATTCACATGGTCTTATTGCAGAGAGGTTCACAGTGAGTATGAGGAAGGGAATATTTCAGCTGGAGGAAGAAAGGAAGAGGCTAATGTTCAGTGGAGGACACACTCTCGTTTAACTTGCACAGTGCTGACACACAGTGGAGAGTTCCACAGTACCCTTTCTAAAATTCACTCCGGTCCCCAGTAGAAAAAGAAAGTACAGATAGATTTCGAGTACAGAGGAGGCACTCAGCAACCCTAGCAGCAGCTGTTGAGCTAGCTACAGGGAGGGCTAACCAGAAAACACTGAATGCTGAGATCAAACAAATAAGAATGCATGAAAGAAACGGCAGGAGGCCAATGTGCTGTCTTGAACTCTGTTCTCTCTTAATCCATAGTGACCTGGGTTTTTTCCTAGAATGGGAAGTTTTCCTAAAATATTATTAGACATAAATCGGTATTTGATTTCATTTTCTCAATTTTTACTTAGGTGCCTTGATTTGTATTACAGAGGAAACTTGTTTTCAATATACTTTTACATCTAGAAAGTTATAACTTCCATACTGCTATATAATTATATTTTTGGCTGGGAAGGGTCAAATCCACTATGACAATTTTTTAACACTTCATGTCTGTATTGCCTGGATAAGAATTCCTGAGCATGGCCTCTTTTGAAACTCTTCTCACCTGTTTGGGCATGATGCTGCTATCTTAAACGTATTTCCTTCTGTTTTGGAATAAGCCACGTGAGAGGATACTCCTAATGTTCTTGGCCAAATTGATAGTGCTGTGTCCTGCCTTGGGAGTCACGAACATTTGCTGTGTGCTTCAGAGACATGTATTTGCAATTAGTCATCCATATGAGGGAACTGTTTAAGACAAGCCTTTCCCCCAAAGCAGTTAATTCTTTAAAATGAAAATAGTCAGATAATGATTTCATTTCCGATTTCACATTTAATGCCAAACATTTTTGGGTAAACAAGATATGCTGGCAGAGTTCTGCTCTCATTGTATGTTTTTTATTAACTGGGAAACAGACAGTTGATTCTTATCCTCTCTATCAGCTCAAATAAATTACACATATTTTAGAATGGGAGACTTGCGCAAACTGGCTGGCTGGTTTCAATGTGGGAGCCCATCAGCCAGTCTGTGTAAACTGCACCCAGACCCTGCTAACAAGAAATGAAAGCCTTCAAAGATCCAGGCTGGGAATCTCCCTCTTCATGGAAACTTTTACTACAGCAACACATATTTCTCCAGCATGAAAATAAGTAACGCAGCAGGGAGCCTACCTCTGGCAACTTTACCAAATCAGACAGGCCTGGTGTCTGAGCTGCTGTGCTGTTCCTGTTGACAGCCCCGTGGCAGTGTGAGGGAGCCCTGACCAGCATGGGTGCTCCCACTTGGCTCCAGACAGATCACTAGCTGATGAAATCACCTGCTGTTCACAGTGCACAGGATATCAGACATTGCTTGGTATTTTGGAGCTATATTTTAAAGGGATTGTGGAAAGAGGTGAGAATATAGCAAAGCATGGGGCTAAAAAAGGTATTAAATACTGGTTTTTTTCTCTCTGAAGCTCAGCTTTGGTCAATGGACTTGCTGTGGTTTTACAGACCTGTCAAGGAGAACAGAATCTGGGCCTAAGTCTGAGGCCCCTGAAGCTTTCAAAAACAATACTTCTTCCCAGGCAAAAGCTGAAAAGAGATAAATTGAAAAGATTTATTGGGAAATGGTATTTATGACATACTCTATGTCAAAAGCTTTTAAAGAATATTGTTCTTAAGATGTTCCTAATTTTAGCAAGAGATCAAAGTATTTGCAATAATTTCTAATTTTGAACATTGGAGATTAAAATTCAGGTTAATGTCTAATGTTATTTGTTCAGTAATATTGCACAAACAATATATGTTCTATCTGTGTACAATGAACTTCAACATATCATGGAGAGACCAAGCATTCATAAACAAAACAAAATAAAACTGGCTTCCTTGTTGATTCTTTATGTTAGCTTAGCACTTACGTTGATAGTTCTAGCTCCTGTCCAAACCGAGAAGATAAAAACAACCTCTGCACTTAAAAGCTAAAAAGCTCACGGTCTGAACATGCAACAAAGAGTTGGGAGATAACACAGACTAGATGTAGGAGTAATGACACAATGATACGGATTGGCACAGCCTAAGCCAGAAGTAACCACACTATAGTTAAGGTTTTAAACAGGTATTTCAGAAAATGAGTATTTCAAGGTAAGATTTGAAAGAGAGTAATGAGTTTATTTTTATAGATCTTTTTCAATTTTTTAAAATAGTGAGAAGCACTGTCAGAGAAAATGCTTTTTCTGAATTCAGACTGCATTTTTAGGAAATCATAATATGCCCCAGAAGTCTTAGATTCAGATGGTGGACAGGAAAAGAGATCAGTAGAGTTTATTGAGATGATTGCTTTTTCTGATCTACAAAATAACATCCATGACAACAGAGAGTGTATCTGAGTTATGTAGATGCAGCTGGAATAAGATTTTATCTTCAGTTTGCAAACTCTAGACAAATCTCAGATTTGACAACTTTGCTATATAGCTTCTGAGGACCTGTTGAACAGAAGTAACCCAAGACTTTGCCAGGGTATGGAGCAAAGGGAGTCTGGTGTTCACAAAATAAAGCCAATGAAAATTGTGATTTCTGGGAAAAGTAATATTAGCAGCATGGGCTCCAGACAGGAGAAGCTGGTGTGTTAGTAACATGTGACTGGAGACAGTCTCAGCAGCACAGCTCTTGCTGTCAAGAGAATAAAAGAGTGTCTTGAGAGAACTGCTCCTTTCCAATCCTCTCGTTAGAGAGGGAAAAGTGCAAATATTTTTCTTTCTGCTGTCATTCTGAAGATGAAGCCACCATTTCGACTTTCCTAACCACACTGTTTAGCTTTCAGATGACAGAAGTACAACAGTTCACAAGAACTCAGTCTCGGCCCTCACACGTGCTAGTTAACACTTTCATGGCTGAGTAAGATGCTAGGTAAAATCCAAGCTGCTTAAATAAGAATTTGGCAAATTATAACCACTGCCCTAAAAAAACCCCCTATCTCAACAGAAAAATATATGTATCTCTTTCCTTTTTAAAGGCCTTCTCAGATTATTTTATTTTCTTTTTCAGTAAAAGCATAATTTGGAAACATATTCTTTGGAGGCTGTATTTGCATAACAGCAAGTACACTCAACCTGTATTGTCCAGTGCTGAGGAAAAAAGTACCTTCACCGAAAAGAAAGGCAATTTGCTCTGTTGTGAGTCATCAGATGCTGTGTGCTAAAGGAAGGAGACATTCTTGAGGAAAAAGTTGCTGGCCTAGGTCTACTGCAGGGGAGAAGCAGTACTGTATTATGGATATGGTTTTGCTCGGAAATTGGGTATATGCTCTGCTTTGCTGTTCTCAGGAGGCTGTGGTCCCTGGCAGACTGATTGTAACAGTTGTTTGTTGCAGTGTTTCAGGGTTGCTTCAGCCACTTCAATCCTATACTTAATGTTTGTGTTTAAAGCAGTTTGAGTTTGCTTTGACATCTAGATATCAACCACTTTTCCATACAAGCAATGACAGGTTCTGGGAAGGTATATCCTTAATCAACAGGTGCCTTTTGTCTTCTCCTCTGAAATTTCTGGTTCATGGCTATTTTCTCAGAAATTGTTTTGTATTCTGTTGGTCTCCAGTTACAGCAACTTTAGAGCTGTGTGGTTTTTCAGGGAAAAAAAGCCTGTGGCGAAGGAACACTTAAGCACCCACTTCTCTGCAGGGTCCTTTGAGGAACTCCACTGCAAGAAAACTAAAGTGTTATACTTGAGCGGAGTGATAATTTTCTAATGAGTCTTAATGCTCTACCATCCCTTTTGCCAGCCTGTTTCAACTGCAAAGGTATATTTGGCATGAGCGCCCCATAGTCATCAGACAGGAGGTTCATCACATAGTAAAACAGCACGTGGTATAACCTTTTGTTGAATTCTATACCCTTGTCACTCTAGAATATATATGTATGAGTCCTGAGTAGAAATAGCCCTTTTAGACTAGTCTCTTGCTCTCTCTGAGGTCTGCTGCAAAGAAAATGTTTCACTGTTCAGCCAAGAAGCCCCCCACCTCCAGGAGAAATGTCTCAGGACCATTGCTGTGACCTTCAACTGTAATGTGTAGCACTGGTTCAAGTGTGAAGCCAGTAAGGACTTTCTACCACAGTTTTTGAACATATTTCCAAGTATGGCAGGGTGCAGTGGCAGGCACATAATAGAGCTTTTGGCATGTATTATACTGTGCTCAACAACTCCACTCTCCGATCCAAACATGCCCACCAAAAATAACTTCAGTGAACAGCTTTTATTTTAATTATTCCAGTGTGGGACTCATGAAGTTTTGCCAAAAATCTGGCTTGTAAAGCTTTTTGTATCTAAGCACAGAAACCCGTACTGTGTAGTCAATCCCCCGCTGGGATTTTCCTGATCCAGTCACAGGTCTATTCTGCAACCTCATCTTTCTTTACCTATCACTTGCTTTCTTAATGCTGTTCGTATCATTAACTCCTTGAAATCTCACCCTTTCTTGGCTTCTGTGACTGTTCTTTCCCAGCTATTCCCCCTAATCTCTTTTCTGATTCAGCTTCACATTTAGTGGTTGTTGGTGGGTTTTTTGATGGTTCTGCAGTAGTTCTGATCTCCGATGGGATTTCAGTGAGATCAGTATTTAGAGTCTTCTCTCTACCCTTTATACTCTCTATCCAACCTGCCACATGGTGTAATAACAAAGTAATTGCACTTCTGCCAATGACTTGCAAACCTGCTTTTTCCTATATGATCTATTTCCTTTCATTACTGAGTCTTTCTGTTTTCTTCCTCACTTTTCCTCCTCTTCTCGTCTCTTCCTCTTCCTCCCCATATAATAAATCATAAAGTAAACATTAGAAAAAGGAATGTCCCTGTGATTTGGTGGATGAGCTACTAGGTTTCGAGGAACACTTCCAGGCCCTGAGCGGACTGATTGTGGTAGTTCCTCTCTCTTCTCTGTATTGGACCCTTCTTTCATCAAACTCTACCTTGCTTTGTGAGGAAATACATGCTATTTAAGACACAAGTATTTAAAGAAGTATTAACTGTTACTTTGTAAATAGCCTCAGATAGTTAATAAATCGCACCTCTAAGACTATCAAATGTAATGGAGAAAAATAAAAAAGAGTCAATATGGTTTTCAGTTTAGACTCGATTAATTTCCTAAGCATGCAAAAAAACCCCAACAGTAGAGGGAAGAGGAGGAACTTTCCAGAGCAGAATAACCTATAGCATGATAGTTTTCAGCACAGGTGGAGATAATACAGATCCCTTCATGCCTAGAGGGAAGAGAGTCCAATTCTCCTGCAGTGCGAGGGAGTGTCCAGTTGTAACCTGATTGTGTAAAGCGAGCCTGGCAGCAACAGCACTCCTCTTACTGTTTTGGTGAAGGAGGTCTGGATAGCAGTGAAGGAGGCTGGAGAACCCTGCATTGAAATAGATGACCAAATTACTGAGAGGCTAAAGCTAATTCTAATATTCTCTACATTTCCTAACAGCACACTTGAGCAGCTCCTGCTCAGCCCTGTGTTTGGGATCCTCATATTCTCTGCTTTCCAAACCTCTAGATCCAGCATGCAAGCATACTCCTCAGAAGCTGAGATTTTCAGTGCTGTGGGGCCTAAACATTGCTTGAGTCCAGAACAAAATATTTATCTGCATTTATGTAAATGCTTAGCTTTGCACCCTGGTCGCCTTTGATAAGTGCTACTAAAAATAACAATATGGACATTAGGACATTTATATGCAGCGTTTAAATAACATCTGTTACATCTGTAACACCCTGCTGGAATTTATGAAGCAAAACCAGGGAGAATATCTTTGCACCAGCTAAGGACAGAGAATACATATACTTTTGTAACTTTCCATTCAAGATATTTTCAAACTACTACTTACTAGCACGCTACTCTGTGTTTGACTAAACCTGAAATGCAGTATCTAATATGAGAATTTTCATTTTGTCTCACATCTGGACTGTACTCTGGTTCTGCTACCGTAAGTTTCTGTGCATACATGGTGGAGAATATAAAATGGCATCTAAATGTCCTTCAGTGTCAAATTACTTTTAGAATTCTAGTTTAGCATTTCTATAAGGCCCCCAAGTATTCTTAGCTATGTACAACAAAGCATTTATGTCCCAAAGCATTTAAGATACATTTCAGATGTGCTGAGAATAATAAATCTAAAAACAAGGAGAAAAAGGAATTAAATAATCCAGGATATAGTGAGAAGGCTGGTGATTATTCAGGTTTGTACTATTTTATTTTGAAGACTTGGATGAAAGGACATTTCACTTTTAATTAGTTTTTATTTACTTACATTGTGACAGTGTAAGGAATGTTTCTAGAAATCAGATTTGAATTACAGGGTTTCACATGAAATCTGACTGTTTTTGAGAGAAAGAGTTGCAAACACTAGACTTCATTATCTTATACAAAGATTGGAAACAGAATGGTTCCTTCATCTTCTTCTCATCAGCTACTCTTTTCCAAAGATACTGATTCATTTGCCCATCTGTGATTAAAAATATAGATAATGGAAAATTTTGCCTTATGGTTAGTGTAAATAAAACAGAACAAAAGCCTCTACTTTACTGTAAGAAGATAGATGCTGCAATATTTGAGCAAGTATCAGCAAAAGGCTGTTTTTTAAAAAAAACAGAACTTAAAAAAAATCAAACCTGAAATAATGAAAAGAACTTCTACTTTTAAGAATTTTAAGCTTTTAAAAAACAACGACCTTCAGTCATGTAGATTTGGTGCCTACTCACTGGAATGACACCAAATCTCACTTGTTTTGCTTGGGCCTCACTCAAACATAACTGGCCTCAAGCTAGTAAGCAAGCCAGCAAATGTCTTGGCTTGTAAAGAAATCTGATCCAACTCTGTAAACCAAACCCAGCCCAAGAGCAGTGGCAAAGGGAACATATGGAAAATTAATGACAGATAATAGAATGGTGGGACAGACTTAAAAAAATGTTATTAAGTTTATACAGCAATGCTAGCTAATAATCTTTTGAGTTAAGAAAATTACAGAGTAGTTGAGCACTGCTTTTGCATTTGCCAGCGCTTAAGCTCTAGAAATGGCTGCTGTGTTGCTATTGTCCTTCTGCAGCCTGAAATTCCCCTTTGCACGTATTTAACTGATACCTGTAGCTGCTGGTTCAGCTGCATCACAGCTTTGGGAAGTAGAGAAATTCTGATCACAGAATCACAGAATATGCTGAATTGGAAGACATGCACAAGGATCATCAAGTCCAACTCCTGGCCCTGCACAGGACCGTCCCCAGGAGTCACACCATGTGCCTGAGAGTATCATCCAAAAGCTTCTTGAGCCCTGTCAGGCTTGGAACTGTGACCACTTCCCTGGGGACCCTGTTCCAGAACCCAACCACCCTCTGAGTGAAGAACCTTTCTCTAATATCCAACTTAAACATCCCCTGACACAGCTTCAGGTCATTCCCTTGAGTCCTGTCACTGGGTTACCACAGAGAAGAGATCACTGCCTGCCCCTCCTCTTTTCCTCATGAGGAAGTTATAACTGCAATCAGGTCTCTCCTCAGGCTCTCCTTCTCTAGGCTGAAAAGGCCAAGTGCCCCAAGCTGCTCCTTATACAGCTTCCCCTCAAGGCCCTTAAACATCCTTGTTACTCTCCTTTGTACACCTTTCTTATATTGCAGTGCCCAAAACTGCCCACAGTATTCAAGGTGAGGCCACACAGTACAGAGCAGAGCAGGACAATCTCCTCCCTTGACTGGCTGGTGACGCTTTGCCTGATGTCCCCCAGGACACAGTTGGCCCTCCTGGCTGCCAGGGCACTGCTAACTCATATTCAATTTGCTGTTGATCAGGACCCTCAGGTCCCTTTCCACAGTGCTGCTTTTCAGCATCACACTCCTCAGCCTGTATGTACAACCTGTTTAAATCAAGAGAAGCCTCAGGAAAAGAAGTACATTGGAATTTGCTTGGGCTCAAATTGGGCATAACAGCAAAAGCCAGGTTGTGAACTACAAGCCTGGCCAAGCACTGGGAGGCGGAGGTAAGGGTGGTGTGTGTGTTTTCTATTTTCCTCTGCAGACCTCCAGGCATTTTGCAGAGATGAGCTGCTTGTGAGATGGTGTCACCGATGGGGAAACAGTCCCAGGGAGCTAAGAGTTTCACAGCCTGTCTCTGGTGAAGGGGTTGGAAATGAAACCCATGAATGGAATGGAAAGAAATGGATGGAAAGGAAAGAGTAATTTTGATGAAAGTATATGTATTTCTGGAAAACACAGATCACACGCTTATTTGGCTGATGGTTATCCAGGGTAGACTTCGAAATGTGGCACCACACAGTAGCTATTTTTTACTCTTATTCCTTCATTTTTGTTTTATCAAAGAACAGCTGAAATGATAATATTCTTCCTGCCTGGACCATAAAATGTCTTTCACTCATCCTGTGTTTTTTCTGAAGAATCACCTGTTCACAGTGGAAAGGCATCAAGCTGCCTTTATCTCTGAATAGCTCAGGTGTCTTCATTCCTTCACCATGTCCACCTTCCTGCATTTTTAACAAACTGCAGGCATGCAGGATTTTAGGTGGTAAACTGGTGCCTCTTGTGCTGAAGGTTTCCTGTATGCTTGCAGAAAACCAGCAAGGACTGTCAAAGGGAGATGGCAGCAGTAGGCTCCATCTCTCTGTTGCTGAATAACATACTAGGGTTGCTGGATTATTGTCTTTGTCTCCTGGTGAGTAACCTAGAAGAAAGAGCACAGCATACACTGCTGTGATTGTAGCCTCTCTGCAGGAGAAAACTTGTTGTTTAGTCTTAAGCTGGTGTCTTGTCCTTCTGTGATCAGAAATGAGGGTTGTATGCTGCAATTCTTGCAAAGCCATTACCTTTTCCAGTGGATATATGATAACAGTAGCTCAGGATCTAGAGTATTCCCAATTCCTTGCTGACACCTGTAGTGTGTAATATTGCTATTATCCCTGCTGTCATGCAATAAGTCAACTAAAACGTCATGTTCATACATGGCTGTGGTACAAAAGGAGACCCTCATCCAGCTGAAGAGTAGCTGTATTACCAAAAACATTTCTGGCTGTATTCATCCTGCTGCACAAGCAAATATTGGGATTGATTTGTCCACTCAGAGACCCTTTAGGTCCAAAAGTTGTGCAACTCATTTGGTCATTTGAGTGTTTTAAAAAAGAAAAACTCCTATGCCATTCAACATATTTATTCTTTCTTCCTGGATCTGTTGTCTCTGGGCCAACACAATCAATAAGGGTCCTTCGCAGAAGAGCCTTGAGGAGGCTCTGAAGAGGACTAGATTCTTTGGATTCCTGAAGAGCAATTGCTGGCTGTCTCTGAGGTCAGCTCTAAACTTCCCTCCCTGCTTAACTGAAATGGATTTTCCAATAAAAGCCGTTCAGGTGACTGTCTTACCTTTATTATAGTTTAAAGAAATATACTGGGATCAAGGCGTCAACAGACTGGTGAATTTTGTAGCTTACACTAAATAGATGATCATATAAAACGATCATAAGGAATCACGCTAGGCATAAAAATTAGTGTCTATAACAACAACAACAGAAAAACAAGCTAACTTGTCCAGGAAAAAATGAATATGTAACACAAAAATATATAAATATGCATTATATATACACATATATAGTGGTAGTTGTAGTACCAGTAGTGCAGCAGAAAGCCTTAACTATGCGTGGAGACTCGGGGATGATTTAACAGGCAAACTTTTTTTCCCTGAGAAGTAATTTTTAAGACATTTCACATAGCTCAAGGGCTGTGAATCAGTATCAGTGGGGAAGGAAAGGAATAAGAAATGTTTAGAAATACCAATGTTTCCAAACACAAATATTTCTATTTCTGGTTTGATAAAACTGTTTTTATCCTTTTGAGTTCCTGTAGAAGAGTAAAACAGCCTAAAGGTAAGTCTTATGATGTAAAAGAGTGTTTACTGTGACCCTGGCAAACCTATGAACTGATCAAGACAGGCAATGGCTCCAGAGTGCACAGTGCATGTCTTACTTTTCTAACATCTAGAAAATTCAATATATCAGAAATATAGCAAAAAAATTTCCTGCAGGGCAGTGGAGATGTCCTACTGACGAAAAGGAGCTGTATTCTTTTCCCATCACCTCATAAACAGTGGGGCTCTGACCGAGGATGTTAGGTAATGCTTGCCACATACAGAACTCAAAGGTTGTATTACTTTCATTGTATAACCTTTTGAGATCTGAGGCAGTATTGTTTAACTAACCATATTGGTTTTCCCTCTTGCTTTTGCTGAGCTTCGATGATGATTGTAGGCCTTGACAGCTGTGTTTAGACTTGTGTTACATCTCTTGTACTGAGCGAGAGAAGTATAAATGTTTGGGGCAGCAGGCAACATGAGCTGTGTGGAGGGAGTAGAGTCAAGATTACCTTGGGAAATTGTGGGATTCATCTGCAATGATGAACATCTTGCTATCCTCCTTTTGGGAGACTCCTTAGAGATGAATGGGATGCTGGTTCCTTACGCTACACTCGGAACTCTGTGACTCGGGAACGGGACTCATGGACATCTAACACCATTGTAGAAAGGTGTGAACTTCGGCTAGGCACCATGCTTCAGAAGGATTTCTATCTTTGCTTGAGATTGTGACCAAGAAGACCTTAAGAGACTTCCAGGAATACTTGATTTTTCCTATAGCTCTCTTTTTTTGTTGCAGTATATTTGTATGTGTGGCAAAATAATTAGGGTGAAACAATATCTATTGTGAATGGCCTCTGGAAAAAAAAATTGTTACAGATATTGTAATAAATAAAGACAAATAAACTTTTTACTATTACTTTCAGATTCCTAAAATCAATTCTTTTAGAACTGTATAGGTTTATGGCATAAAGAAAGGTGCAAAGAGTTCACATTTATTCAACAGATGAGTTTATAGGGCCATCTTTGGATAATTATGGATATCTTGTACAATATCTAAAGACTATGGTGTTCCACCACCTATACAGATACCAGAGGAGGTTGTCTTGGATCAATTAGTTGAACTGCATACAGAAAAACAGAGATTTGGGCTCAAATAGAAAACAAGAAGGAATCAAAGGACATTCAAAACTCTAATAAAATAGAGGTCAGGCACAATCCTACACAAGGTCTGAATAACTCCTCTCTCATCTTCTCAACTTCTGTAAGACACCATGCAAGCAAGAGCTCTTAATCAATTGTGCATCATAATATTGTCTGGCTTTCCTTTAGAAGAATGTTTCCATGGTGTTTGATTATGTCATAGCACTCTGAGGAGAGGTCTCCCAAGTTTCGGCAAGATTGTATCTAAAGGAAGATACAAAACTCCAGGTACCTTCAGATGTTTCTTTCTATGATGTTTATGTGAATCTTAGGGTCACAGTGGTATTTGTCGAAACACCACCTGCCCAGACCATGAGCTTGTCTGTTTTGTAAATACACTTCCCCCACTCTGATACTGATTGTCTTCAACTTTGTTTTCTCACCTCCTTTACAGAATTTATTTTGCTTTGGCAGCTGAGGGATGTGGCACCCGTTGCACACACTAAATTAATTTTTAGTGGGGTATTTGAAGCAAGGACAATTTAATGGCTATAACTGTTAACCATTTCACAACTGACCAGTTTAGCAGGAATGTAAGATCACTATACTTCTAAGACAATATAAAATTGTTTGTTTCTGGTCAGTATTGTTTGTGTCCTCTATAAATGAATATTAGCAGTTCATAGGCTTTATTTGGGGACTGAGGACAGAACCTGCATTTATTTTCACGGAATTAAACATACTACAGGATTCTCACTTCTAATTTAAGATGCCAAACCTTATTCTCATAGCTTAGCCCCCATATTTCAGTCATCTTAGGAAAAATCTAAAAATTCTTCATCTATTATGCATTAATTTGTCAGACCCAAATTTCATTGCTTGCAGTGTTCTTCATTTCCAAACCACTGTGTCTGGTAGACGTGTCTGGAATGTGGAGCATTGTATTAAAAAAATAAAGCAAAACAATCTTTAATAACCACTCTATCAGTTAGTTAAACAAAATCCCACATCCATACCATTCTGAAAGGGAGGAGTGGTGAGGATGGGAGAAGCAGTGGAAAAGAAAAAAGAATTAGAAGAAAAATTGTGTATACAGTGGCTCGAATTAAATACTCTGAGGTTTGGAACAAAGATGAAAATAAAAATTAAACAAAACTGTCTTTATCCCATAGAATACTTAAAATGCTAGTGACAGAATTCAAAGGGCGCAGTGTTTAGTTCCAAAGAAAACTGTATGAAAGGCCAGAAGGCCACTTGCCTTATACTAAGGATCAAAGCAGAAAGGTATCTTGTTTCCATGTATAACTTTGAAATATTTTATAAAGAAATTCAGAAGTGGGTCTTAAGTGTAGTTCTTACCAGGCTGTATTGCATCAGAAGACTGAATAAGAAATTGTAATGTCTTTATCTAGAAGATGTACCAATACTACATTGTTCAGCAAACCTCTTCATCTGTCTCTTTTAATTTTTGGTTTGTGAAGGTAAAGAAAGAGCCAGACAGATTTTTTATTGCCTTGCGATAATTCTTTTTTTTTTTTTTTTTTTTTCCTCTGCTCTCATAAACATTCCATATGCTTCTACATCTATGTCTTGTTTTCAATTTTAGTGAAGGTTTTTATTTGGAGTCTCATAAAATTCTAATTTATTACAGCTTTTTTGTATAAAATGAAAAGGGGAGGTGGGGAGTATTGAGATAGCATGTGCAAGGCAGTCCTAAGGAATGCAACTGAGAATTTAGAATGTTGGGCAGTTTATCCACCCCTGGTTCAGCTATTGGCATCGACTTTTCCTCACTCTCTAACCTATGATTTTGTGTTCTCATTGTTCAGAAAAACTAAGCGACTATCTAGACTCTATCCCAGCTGAAACTAGGGCAATATACTAATACATATTCTTTTCGGAAGGCTACAGAATTCAACTGCTGAACTTCTAAATCTCTTAAATAGGCCATACTGATGCATAATGTGTACACTGACAAGTAGTGAGGAGAACCTGCCCTCCCAATGTACCACATCTGGCACTGTTTCATCATAACTTCTCATGCATTTTTTTGCATTATGCTCCTTGAGATCTACTTAAATCAGGATAAAGAATGTCAGCTTATTGAGTAGTTGCTTGTTTCACCAGAATAAAAGACTGTATCTCTAGCACAGGGAAAGGCCTAGTCTTTCCTCTTGTAGGGCAGAAGCCAAGGAAGAAAGTCAGAAGATGCCTAAGATACCAAAATCAATAGCATGAGAGGTCTGAGGAACATTTAAAAGCACAGTGAACTACCATATCCGCCTATTTCATGTACACATGGACTCCTGAATGCAAAGAGATGTCAAATGACAGCCTAGCTAGATACGCCTGATGAGCATGCTTAAATGGACATGCATCACTTGTTTTGCATTTTACGTTTTAGTCTTTACTTGGATAGTACAACTGGTTTACAAACTCATATCATCTATTTAAGTAATAAAGTCTCCTTTATTACTTATGCAAACTGTCTGAATCCACAACATAGTGAGGGGAAATCAGGCAGGAGAGCCTCCCCTGTACATGATGTGTTCCTATAGCAGTCAGTTCTCACTGTCATTTTGAGGATTGATTTCCATCTGTGCGCACTGTTTTTTGAATACTCATAAGAAATACCTTCCAAGATAGCAGTAGCATATCCCTCTGGAAGCTGCTGATGACAGCTGACTCTTTCCTAGATTAGGGACAAAAGGTTTGCCTATGAGGGAAGGGGAATACATCCAGGCTTAACTCCTGCTCTGTTCAAAATTGACCGAGGGGCTAAACTGAATAACAGGAAACAAACTGTATTTATTTTGCTTTGCCCCTTTCTGGCATTAAGTTGACCAATCTAAATGAAAATCTCATACTTCAAACAGTGAAGAATTGTCATCCTAATGCATTACTGTGGTTCAAAGTTACTGTGAAATTTCAAGTAGTTCCTGACTTCAGGAGAATGAGAAGAGCCTTTTTTCAGCAAGAAACTATATCACTACATAACTACATGGTGCACTGTATATACCTGTGACGAGGTATGCAGTTAAGGGTACAGTGCACCAACACAACCTACACAAAAAGTGTCATCAGACAAAACAAGGAGTTTAATTTTTTGCAAATGATGTGTATACTTTTGCATGTGTTGTCTGTTTGATATACCTGTAAACATATACAAACACACATATGCAGGTATTTTCTGGGCATATTCTTCTTTGTGAAACCCTTCCTGCACTGTACACATTGTTGTATAAGTTAAATAATACAATGCTCGCGTAGTTTAAATGCTTTGAGAGAAGACCCTCCTGGAAAAAGTTCATAGGGGTGGGTCAACCTAAGCACTGAAAGGGAAATTCAAGTCTTGTAGCATATTTGAAATCTATTCTTGCAGGGACTGTAAGGAAATATGAGAGCTGCTCTGCTGGAGAGAAACTGCTGGGCACTGGACTCTTTTTTTTTCTCCTCTAAATAAAACATAGAATAGGCTTTTAACTGCCTTTTCTCGATAATAGCTACTTAACTGTGTTCACTAATGTTAAGAAAAAAAAAAAAAGAAAATTCCAAGAAAAATTCCTATTCAGAGT
The DNA here is from genome assembly GCA_013399895.1 of Serilophus lunatus. NCBI lineage: Eukaryota > Metazoa > Chordata > Aves > Passeriformes > Eurylaimidae > Serilophus > Serilophus lunatus. The sequence goes on along the minus strand of VXBA01011249.1, from coordinate 1,600,521 downwards.
AAAAAAATATAAATTAAACCTAAGTGCGCAATGCACACTCTCTTCTTTCCTTCCTGTTTTGTTTGGTGTTTTCTAGCTCTGCTTTTCAGACAGCTGAATGGGGGCTGGGAAAGTGTTTACAATATTTTCACATGATTGAGATGGCAGAGTTCTTGCACTCTGTGAAAGGCCTTCTGTTTTCAGATGGCATTGAAAGTTTACCGTCTTTCCAGACAAAAGGAAGAGAGCCCGTTGCCAGCGGATGAGTAATGGGCATGGCCTCTGCACAATACCTCCTATCCAGTCCTAAATCTACATGGTGTTCTTAGGCTTCCCGGCTTCTCCAAAGCAACCTTTGTCTCTGCTCTGGGAGACCAAAACTGCTCACTGGGCAAGTGGGGATGCAGCCAAGAGGGGAAGGCTCAGTGACAACAGTTGCTCAGTGCTCACTGCCCAGTATCTGCCTTCTTGCTATGCTACTATAATAGTTGGGAACCCATCAACAATTGAGCAGAGCATCTTCTATACAAATATGTTGCAGACCATCTGTATAGTTTTCAGTTCCAGAAGATTCCAGTAACTCACTAAGTTTTAATACTTTTTTCTTCTTGTTAATCTGATGCGTTGCCCTGAGATAAGTGATCAAACCAAAAGCCTGTCATAATTACTTTGGAGCTAAAACTGCACAGAAGTTGGTAACTTTTGTATTTATTTCCTTGCAAGAAACTTGAAGAAACTTGAAACATTTTCTATTGTTAACAATATTTAGGTTCAAGCAAGTATTTTTTTTATGGGCAGAAAAATATTTTGGTGAAAATGATTGCTAACATAACTTAGAAAATTTTAGAACAGACAATTTTGAAGTTTTTCCAGAGAATCTGTGCATTTGTTGGTGTTTTAGAAACCAGTAGGTAATTCTTTTCTTGTTTCTCTTACAAAGATTCCTAGAGCTTGCTTGTTTGGAATTTATCTGTATGTATATATGTGTATGTAGACTACCTTTGTGTGAGGCATGTATGTGTGTGTAAGCATGTCTCTCTCTGTGTACCTGTCTAAAAGAAGTTGTATTTCACTCTGCTGTAAAGGACATGAGGAAAAGCTTTCTAAGAATTAACTAAGCATTCGTTAACTGTGCTTAATTTTGACTGTAAACTTGGTTAAAATTGTCAGTATTAAGTTCTTATTCTAATTTATTAATTTATTAATCTATTGCTAATTGGGTGTTGCACAATGACTGATTTATTGTTGCCAGGAGAATACAAGCAAAGATATAAGAGATGTAGGATTTCTTAAGGGTTGGTTGGAGCTGGTGCTGACAGTCCTGGGTACACAACCAATGCATTAAAGTTATTAGCAAAACAATTTTCTACATTTCCTGAGTGAGGCTTTCAAGGTAACAAATTCTATTCTTTGAAATTTTTTTTTTTTTTAGGAGTTAACTGTCTAAACCAGCATTAAAATAATCTCGTTTCCTCTGCTGAAAGAGCAAGTCAGCTGGAATTTGGACTTTTTGCTGAAAGGGGTGGGGGGGAAACAGGTAGTTTTTGTTGTAAAGAGCATGACCATACACATTCCACTCTGGGGCCTTTAAAGAGGACTTCCCTGTTTTAAATGCCCTCAAGCAGAGAAATACCAACACCTCTTAATTGTTTAATATATTACAACCTAAAGCATTTACAAAAGTGCTTTCCAAGTGTTTCACTGTTCCAGGTGCTTGGTCCTGCACCTCCTAAAATAATAAGCTTTTTCCCCTCAGTTTTCCTGTGCTTGGTGCCACAATGAGACATATGCTCTGTATCAAGGGAAGGGGAAGTGAGGGAAGTAAGTGGGACTGCCTGACATTGGGGCTGGTGCTTGCTGCATAAACAGACCTCTTGGTCTTGCGTCACACAGCTTCTAAAGAATGAGAAAATAACATGTCTTGTACTTGCGCTGTAAGATCCAAGGAGAAAAAGATCATGTTGTTAAGCATTTGAATGTCACTCTGCACAACGACCCCTTATCAATATGTTCTCTGAGCAGCATCACAAAGAGAATAATAATTCTGTTAATCAGGAGTGCTGAACATACACTGGTCCATACACTGGTCTCTTGCAGCTGTCTTAGAGCCATGCTCTAAACCATATTTGTTGTTGCATGGAGGTGACATGAAGCCAAATTCTGATGGTTGTCACACACAATCATGCTTGAGACTGAGGAAAAATATCATTCTGAAAAAAAATTACACCTTCTTTTGATTCAGTAGGGGCAAAGTAAGATACAATTTTCTTAGCCTGTGCTTAACTAATTTAATTTTCAATTTGCTTAACCAAAATTAACTGAGGCTTTCCCCTGCTTGAGAAATAAATCATTTAATACACAGCACTTAGGGCTCCCCAGGTTTTGTGAGACTATACTCCAACATAACAGGATCCAAGCTACTCTGTCAATCTTATTATCATGTCTTACCTCTTCTAAGAGTCTCAGATGCCACGTGCACACAAGCTGTGTAGTTCAGACATGCACATACCATGAGCATGGATAACTGAGTACACTATGACTATGCACAGGCATGCAGTGAAACTGGACAGTCAAAAGGACTTTGGAAATGCATTCTCAAAAAGTTCCTTTTCCTTCTTGAAAATCCTCCCTACTGTGCAAACGCAAGCTAACACAAATGGTTGAAGAGCTGGAGTCTCCAATCCATTCTCCTAATAGTTCCCTGCAAGGGACCAGCAGCTGGACAGCTTCCAGTAAGGAGCTGGAGGAAGAGTGGCTCTGTCTGGCTCGAGAGAGGAGATAATGTGAAGTTAAACAATTCTGTGAGAGTGAAGGACTGAGTCTTTCTATGGCTGCAGTTTCCATCACGCATTTCCCAGCAGTTGCCTGCCATCTCTTTGAACCCACATCTCCCATGTGACAGAGTAGTGATCTGGCTGCTGAGCCACTAGACTAATATTGTTCTTTTAATCTCACAAAAATGTGTTATAAAAGAGTTGGATTCACATGAGAAATTAAGTATAAGATCTGTCCTCATAAAGACATTATACCATGAATGCTCTCTTTCTGCTGTCTGCAAGAATAGGTGGCTCAAGGGTGAAAGGGTAGCATTTACATTTAAATACACCTATTGGATTCGCACAAACAGAAGGCTAAAACTACAGTTCCCTCTCTGAATACTTTCAGAGTTTGATGCTTTTTTTTAACACAACAGCATTTTTTTAAATGTTATTTACATAATCAAAAAAGGGAAATGAGATCCTTAAGATCGCATAAAATAAAGCAAAGAAAGTTTTTGTGCCAGCAGGATAAATGGATGAACCTTTTCAAACTAATCATTTTACCTTTTTCATCTATATGTGCCTCTCAGGAGGTTAAAACCAGATTTGGACCAGAGCATTCTCTGCTGTTACACTAACTGGTAGTGCTGGCTAGGTGTATGCTGTTTATATTTCCCAGAGAAAGTGAAATGCACATTTTATTTTTTGTATGCTCCAAACCCAGATTTACCCCATGATAAAACAAAAATCTCCTTAACACAAGAAGAAAACAGAAACTGAAACAGGATGGAAAGAGAACTTGGTGTCAGGGTGGCCTGGCAGCCAGAGTGCAAGCTCACTGAAACCCTTGAAATGCACCCTGTTGACTCAGGCCAGGGTGTATTCCCTTTCCAACATCTTTCTCCCCTTTATGCAGTGACAGAGGCTTATGGACTGGAGTTGTAAAAACTCTGGGCTTGCCTTTGTTCTTTAGGGCATCTGATATAGAAAGAAAAAACACAAACCAGGAAGCATATTTTCCTTGAATTTTTCTTCACGTATATTGATGGCTCTTTTATCATGATTTTCCACCACCCACACAAGGGCCGAAACCAAACATGAATAAATGACTTAAAATTGCAGTGTAGCTGGAAATCAGAAATCAGGAACTGCACACTGAACAATATTTGCACACAATCCGCGAAGTGTATTAAATTGCTACATGACATATAGCTAGTAACACAAATAATTAAAAATATTCCAGATACCTCTGAACAAAATCCAGATCTGGATGTGGCAGTTTCTTATTTTATAGTTAATAATTTTCTTTGAATATGTATGTGAAACTGCTATCTTAATATATAAACTTGGACAGTGGAAAACCCTAAAGTATTTTTTCAAACACTAATGAAATGATGTGGACTTTGGAATCTTTATGGAGTGAAATGATCACACCATCAAACCGAGCACATAGGAAGAATGGAGGAGTTCATATCTCCATGTTCAGAAGCCCCCTATGAGTCTTTTTAAAGGGCATATCTCATTGTATTTTGTTTGAGTTTTTAATAGTTTTGGCCTTTACAACACTGCATGGCTGCATACAACAAAGCAACATGTCACTTAGTCTTCCAAGTCTAGCATGCCTTAGTCCTCCTAGTATGCCTTCCTAGCTTTTACATTCTATGAAACATTCAATAATACACTTTCTTGAATTTTCTCCTTGAATTTTATGTCAACAGCTCATCAGTCATCTTTGTTTCCAAACCGAGGGATCCTATGCCATCTAAACTCTCCATGTAGAGAAGCTTTTCTACATAATCCTTGTTGCACCCTGATTTACCTCTCCTCCTTCTCTTATGCCTTTTTGGACGTGAGGAGATCAGAGGTGTATCTCTTCCCTTCAAAAGGACTCTTGACATCCTGTATGCTGTCTGACTGCTACTGAGCACTGGGTTGACATTTTCATGGACTTTAAAAGTCCATTTTAAGAAGGAATTATTCTCCAGCCCCATGGATACATAGGGCCACATTACACGAATTCTGAGGATTTTATGTCCTCTGCAGAGCAGTTTAGACAACCTGAATTGCATTGTACTTTGAACTTGTAGTGCAGTGAAGATGCCTCAGTGTTTTTGAAGGAGAAGTCCCTGCCAGCTAGCCAACAGTCAATATGGCACACCTTAAGCCTTTGAAAATATAGACAAAAATTATCTTCTGAGGAATAAAATAAAAAGTAAAGCCTGTGAAGGGGATAGTAGATATTCTGAGGTTTTGATTCCTGGCCTCAGTTTTCTATTTCCAAGAGTAGTGTAACATAAAATATTTTTATTCTCAAGAGAAAGAATGAGAATTAACGTATCACCTCTATCTGATAGGTAAATAATTTTTCTTGTTTCTGGAGAAACACTGTGGTCAAAGAAGGAAGCCTGTAGTTGCTTTTAAGTTCTCATATCATTAAACTGTGGTCAGAAGATGGTGCAAGTGGCAGTTTGAGTTTGAGGTTAGAATCAGAATCTCCATTCAAATTCAATTTATTAGATATAGGCCAAGAAGTTTATGCTAAAAGTTTAGTGTCATTAAGTTATATCAAGCATAGCTCAATTACAATCAAATACTGGTTTCCTGGCTCCTTTCATACTCTAAATGATTAAAGTACAGCCTGACCAAACAGGTTGTGAGACAAATGTAAGCTCTACTTAGAGGTTAACAACCTGATTTCTCTCTCACACCAGTTTTATGGTCATTTAGCTCCATTGACTTTGGTGGAATGAATCCTGATTTACAGCATTGCTTCAGTGCATGTTTAAAGCTGTGCTGTACAATAGCAATGCTGGTGCCAGGTCTCTGGGAGCAAAGCATGTTTGCACTGTGCCTGCCACAGTACTATCAGTTCTGAGGCCCTAAAAAAAGTCTTTCTTAACTCTTGATCCATGGAGAACACATTTTCAAAAAATTATGTTGGTTTCTCATTTGTGACATTGCTTCATCGTTTAATATCAGTTATGAGGGATTTTTTACCCAGTGACTTGTTATTTACCAACAAAATCCCGAGTTTTCAGATCAAGTATATAAGTCAGAGGTTTACAAAGTCCATATTTGTATGCATTTTTGGTTGGAGCAGACACCATCAATTATATCTCAAATATGCTGTCAAATTTAAAAACAAGAGCCCAACATCTAAACAGACAGAATGAGTTACTTTAGGGATGACCTGGAAATTGGTTTACTTCTTGTCACCTCTTCCAAATGTGATTTTAAGTTTGCACAGAATAGACTACCATTTCTTCAGTTTTATGCACACCACCATGGGAGGTCTCCTGTGCTACTTCTTACCTAATACTGACTTCCTAGAGTAGAGTAGGTGGGAGAACATATCTGAGTGAATGCACCTGAACAATAAATGAGGATCTATATTCTTAGCTTGACTCACATTGTCACAAAATATTTTTACTATGGGAAAACTAAGCAAGCCAAACATGATAAGCTTTCAGTCTGCTTCATTGCTAGGTAGATACAACTTTACCTGCTGGAGTTGTCCTTTAAGAACTTTAGCTCATGTACACCGAGGATATGAAAAAGCACATGTGCTTCTGAGGTCTCTCTAGTGTACTGTTTAAATTACTAGAGTTCATTTTTCGCAGTCCTTAGTAACTGATCTGTCACTGAGAAGCTATAGAAGGATCTTCTTTCTGAGCCAGGCCTTGTCTCCTTATCCAATGTAATGGCCATGATCTTTGGAGAAGAGATCATCTCTCTTCACTTTTCCCATAACATAACCTGAAGTGGTGTAGAAACATCAGGAGTGCAGGGCAGCATGAAAAAGTAGGATTTGTTTTCTGAGACATGTCATTGTTTCTCAGTTCCCAGCAGTAGAAACTTTAAACTAATGACTTCTCCAGAACATGTAAGACAGCTGAGCCCAAGACCCATGTTCATTTTGATGATTTGACATTGTGTTATGATTTTTTGTAGCAGGGACAATGTTTTGCAACGTCATATTAAAGATAAAAATAAATAACCCCATACTCCCTTGTCTCCTCAAAGAATAACCACCATGGTTATTTACTCAATGGTTCTTGGGGGCTTTAAGGCCAGATGTCAGGGATAGTGCAAGACAGACTTTGCTGAAAGAACCAGGTAGCTGTAGTGCCAGCTCTCTACTTCTCTTTCTTCCTGTTCCCAATCCTAACTTTAGGGAGGGGATAGAATTTTTTTCTTATGTGCCTGGCTTGCTGAGTGAGCCACATAGCTGTGGTCTGTTTGCTCAACATTAGCTGTGCTGCCCAAGTGTGAAAGCAACCATGGAGTGTAGATTCTCGCTGACTTGTGGGATCTGGAGCGGATCCATGAGGAATGCTACTGTTTTCAGCACTTCCCTTGCTCTGCCTAAGACCAGGCACACTGAGATATGAATGTTGTTACAGCTGCCACATACTATATATAAGCCACATGTTGATGATTATTACTTTAAACTAGAAGGTCTTTGTTTTAAATGTTTTCTTCCATCTAGAAACTACTAAGTTTCGTGTGATTCATAAAGTAAGGGTTTCTATTTTTAATGTTGTTAACAATATACCTGGAATTTAGATAATATCATGCTTTGTATTCAGGAAAAAAAAGATTATTATTTATTTATTTATTTATTGTGCAGACAGCTTTATAGTAACAGAGAACTAGCCCCTAATTAATTGAAACAAATTGGCCTATTCATTTTTCAGTTGTTTGAATCATTTTATGTTGGGAGTTTGTTCACTACTTCTAGGTCTGCTTCTGTCTGCTCCCCCAATAATAGGGCATTTCTTTAAAATATAATGAACTATGGTTCATTTTGGAATGCTGCATGGGCAAATCATGTCACTCTTGTCATCCAGAAGAATGCCGTGTCCCACTGCCAATGTTTGACTGCTGGCTTCGGCAAGACTGGAAGGGAAAGGAAGACCTGGACGTATTGACTACAACTAAACTATTAAATAAAATTATTCAGAGATTTTTTCTGGAGGCAAACTGGTATGAAAGAGCTTGCATTCACACAGCTAAACTCTCCTGCCCTCCAAATCACACTGATTGCATCCAAAATATCTATTGCAGAGGATGCCTGACCCAGGTTAATATCCAGGCTGTGCTTTGGCATTCTCTGGAAGAACACTAGCAGGCTTTAGCCAAAACTATGCCACGGACCAATTTAGTAGTATGGATGGTTTCAGGTCATGTATTGCTAGTCTTCTTTTGTTTATTTAGTGTCAGAGGCAAACCTCAATAATTCTGCCAGGAGGCAACAGGAAACTCCTATTGGCCTCAGTGACCAGAAGCTGCTGAGAAGTAGGTTTTTCACCGCCTTCACATTTGGATTCTTTTTTCATTCTATTTTTTTACCAAATGAGCACTGAAATGCACATTTTTAAGTCTCATACAGTAGTAAAATTGGGTTGTTGTCTGCAAAATCTTGTTAGTTTTTAACTACTGAGAGGTTTTTAACGTAAACTGACCCTTTGTAAAAAACAATTTCAGCTCTCCTCCCTGGTAAAGGATCTCATATGGCTTTCAGCAAGTAACTAAGAACCTGCGTGACTCAGCACCCTGTTTGCATAATGGGGTAAAAAGCTGAGAGATGTTGAGATATAAACACAGCAGGTGCTTGAAGTCACTGATGTGAACGTAAAAACTTCCTTTGATTTCTGCGGCAAGTTTTTTTCTCATGTCTGGGAAGGGAATTTATTTTAAATCCTGCAAAAAGAACCTGAGTACATTGACCCCGATGTCATAATCTTTTCAAAGTCAGAGCACCGAGGCTGAGTTTGGATAAGCCTGACCTGTCCTATGTAGAGTGTGAGGTATTTTAGGGAGCTGGTGCTCTGTGTTTCTAGAACTAACTGTGCACTGGTACCCCAATTATCCCATGTAACACTGTACTTCACAGTATTATGTTACACTTCTGCCTGCAGCAACATAGATCAGAATCAGGCAATGCATGCCATAATCTTCTTCTCTGTTCTAAAGATAAATGGCAGTGAAGGCCAAGTAGTTTTAAAAAGCTCATAGTACAAAATTATTATATTAGGCCGTACTGTATTACTGAGATTACAGAAAATTACCTGCATGTATTGAAATAAACTGTGATTTTCCAATGATCTCAATAGCAGCAGAATTGTGACATTTAAATCATTGTGTTATCAGTTTGGTAGGTAACTACTATCCTGAATTGCTTCGCAAAATGAAAAAACTGTGTTCTTTTATCCAGAAGGTTTCTGGTTTCCAGCACTAGCCTTTACTTTTCTTAGAGCTCAGACATATGATTGAATTACTGAAGCTGACAAGTACTGATTTCAATGACATTTAAGGTAATGCATATTTTGCCTCAGGTTTGCTACAAGCTGAGTGTGCTGTTAATTAATTCAGTCACTTGATGTGCAGCACCTTGAAGAACTATGGGAACTTGATTGTGTGTTTTCACCCAATATTCCTTTTAGGGTAAAAAGACTCTTTGTTTCTTAATTGACCTATTAACAGATCAGTCTCATAAAAGAGGTTGTAGAGACCGATATGTACATAGCCATACCTGGCCAGGCTGTGCAAATCTTATTTAATGAGAATGTTATGAAAAAATAACCAAATTGTTGCCCAGAATGGTTTACTTAAAAATGGATAATTTTTTTCCCTGAGTTGGGGAAAAGCAGAAAGTATGGCAAAGCAGAGAAGGAACATTTGACCAAACCTACCTTGCCTCCCTTTTCCTTCCCTTTCTATGTTGCCCTCAATCTTGATGCACTCTCCCATGGATGCTTGCATATGGCAGTGGCTCTGCTCAGACCTACTGAGACCATTGCATTAGTTAGGGTTTGCGAGGATTTATTTTTACAATCTGATCTTACAAGAAATTGAGGAGGGCTTGTGTCTCCCTCCTACTGATAGTGGTGGTGTTGAAAGTGCTCCATGCATTCCAGGGCAAAGCCTTGAAGGCTGTGGGTTAGAGAGCCGCTAACACTCCGTTGGAAGTACATGCAGATTCCTTTGGTCTTCACTGGGGGAGAATCTGGCTCCCCAATAAAAAAGAAAAAAAAAAGAAAAAAGAGCAAAAACTAAGATACAAACCCTCAACACAATAGTTGTTGTGGCCCAAATAAAACATAAATACCTCAGTTTCAGCTCAAGTACTCATTCTGGGGAGCTGTTGGATTAAAGGCTTGAAGCTTGACCCAGGGATGAGTATCTCCATTGTCTTTTTGTGGATGGAAGGATGCAGACTCTGACGACATGTGAGTTGGCTATGGTGTGCCAGGACGTAGCCCAGTGGCCCAGGCTGGTGCTCCCTGCCCACTGGTAGAAGGTATCATCACAGACTTGGTGCTTCTTCACTATGCATAGACTCTGAGCTGTGCTATGCAGCCATCTCCCCAAGCTTCATCTCAAGGTCTTTTTTATCCTCTTTGACCATTTTAAAGCTGTGTCCTTCCAGCTTATATTCTCTCTCTAACAATTTGCTGTCTTTTTTCCCCCCCTTTCTATCTCCACAACTGAACTTGCATTTCCAAACTCCTCATCCTACCATCTATCCACTCTATATGTTTATATTTTCCTATTGCTGAGGCATGGCATGCTGACCTGCCTGGACAGAGCTCCTTTATCACAGAGATAAACATGATGTCCCCCTCACATAGAGTTTCTATCATGTGTGACCTTTCATCTTGAACTGCCATGACCTTTTTTTTTTTTATTAATGCTGTACTGTGCAGCTTGCAGAAGCCAGGAAAGAAAATCTTTTGTTTCTAGATAGAATACTGCTAAAGGACATGATACGGTCTTGTTTTTAATCCAGCTAATTAAAATCTGCATGTGCAGTGTAACTGAGAACGCAGCCTTCGCCCACCACTTTCCCACAGGCAGGGAATAAAGGCCTTTAGTGCAGCAGCAGCTAGCCACCCTCGGATAACAGAGAACAGAGCCCACAATTCATCCCAGCTTTCCTTATCATATCCGCAGAGGGCTTTCCCCTCCCTCCCCCTCTCTCCATGGAATCACTTACTGTAGCTATGTGCCTCTATACATCACTTCAGAATGTAATCAAGTTAAAAATATGTTAGCTTGCATTTATCTATGCTCCAGTGAGCTCAAATATTATTCATTTCTAGTAAAAATATAAAGAAAAAGGGGGGGGGGAAGACAAGGAGAAGAAAGAAAGAAAGAAAGAAAGAAAGAAAGAAAGAAAGAAAGAAAGAAAGAAAGAAAGAAAGAAAGAAAGAAAGAAAGAAAGAAAGAAAAAGTGTCTATTTTTAATCAAACATCAACTTTATTTATTTTAAAACTGTTCTGCCAAGAACTAACTGAATATCACAGTTTACCAGTTTACACTTTTGTATGTTCATTATGTTGGGTTTTTTGGATTTGCTGGATGGTTGTGGTTATTATTAAAGCTGCCTTTTGTATGTGTGTCAGGGAGAGGGTGCCATGGAATTTTTTTCTCATGAAACATTTCCTTGGTTAGTTTTCACTTGGTTTTTGTTGGGTAACTGAAGTGAGGAGGGAAGAGAAGGAGGGCAGCCTGGTGGGAAGGAGCAGTGAGGGCAGAATGGGAAGTATTAAAATTGAGCCTCCACCTGTTTTCTCTTCCTTCAAGACGTGTTTTATATGAAGATGATGAGGTCATCAGGAAGCATAAAAATGTGCCAGGAGATTCAAAACTTGGAAGGAGATTGTACAACATAAGCAGAAAATACATTTCAGGGCATGTACAGAAGCCCTTCCCCCAATAAAGCACACAAACAGGCTTTCTGTGGGCATTCCCTGGTAACCCACACAAAGAGCTGCTCAAACAGCTGTGCCTTCAGCTAAACACCATCCACACGGCTGCTGCGGAAAATGCTGATTTTTGGGCATTAACTTCCCTAATGCAAATCCAGTGAAATATACTTACAATTATTAAAGAAAGGGATTGTGAATCCTGAAAAAGTATGCAACATCTGAAAAAAAATGCAATAATTATTTCCTTTATTTATCAGTAATGAATTATTCATATGTGTGTTGTAGTCAGGGAATGATTAAAGAGATATGAAAAAGTGATGTTTTGAAATCTAATAAAGCTTATTAGGTAACACCAGCTTAACTAAAGCACCTAACATCACATTTTTAAATTATTTAAGTATTTTTTTAAGTATTTGACTACAGAATGAATAAAAGACAGCAGTACTACGCTGTTGATATATTAAAATATGCTATGCTGATCAATCACAATAGTGTTTCTCACCACAATTTGATTGTCTTCTGATGAACTTTATGAACACAAAGATTTGTACACTTTTCTGCTTTTATTGTCTTTGGAAGGACAATATTAAATAAGAAATAGCTATTATACTTTATAAGACTCTGATGTATTATATTTGTATCACACATAATGAAATTAAATCAAGCATAAATTTTTATGTACTCTAGAATTAGTGTCTAATCAATAGAACAGTGATTACCAAGAAGACATTTATCTGTATTTTATATTCTTAAGGTTTTCTTTTTTTCATATTTTGAGGAATATGTTTAGTAATTACTCTTCAATAATGACATCTACTTTGACACAGTAAAAAGGTTGTTAATGTCAAGTCACATATTCCTTTTAAGTAGGCTAATCCTAATAAATATGGAATTTTTTAATTGTTACATAGCAGCCTTCCTTAAGCATTAAAATTAATTTGTATTTTGGGAGCCAGCTACAATTTTTATGGGCAGATCCAATGCTAAATAAGGTCCTGTAATTCCATGTAACTCATAACATACATTAGTGTGGTGATTATTATTTTTGTCACTAATAACTATTGTTGTAGAGTACTTCTTAAGGAGAGGGTGCATATCAGCTGAAAATCAAACACATTGCTATGTTAGTCACACGTGGCAAATAGCATGACATAAATTCCCTTTTAAAGTTACTGGAGGAAGTTGAACATCAGGGCATGCTAAAGGTCAGGCTTAATAATGGGGCATGAGTCTCAGATCCCCAAAGTGAACATTTAATGTGCTGAAAATTAGGATGCCTTTACTAAGTTCCTAAATCACTTCATGCACTCAAAACTGCATCCAATAATTTAGCTTATTATAGGACCCAGAAGTGTTTAGGAGGTTGTTGTCAATACATTTAATGAAAAGGGGATCAAAATGACATTGTGCAGTCTTACATACAGAACCTGAACCTGCACTTCCTACATTCTGTTTTATCTGTGTCATCAGCCTCTGTTTACAATGATTCCTCGTTGGTGATATCATGGAAAATAAGACTGTGACAGGAGGGCATACCTGAAATTTTTTATCAATTTTCAGTTTTCAAAGTTTTCAGAGTTTATATCTCTACTTTTTATGCCGCTATTAATTTTGTGCACAGCAGATGTATACTGATCTTCCAGAATTAAGAGGATATGCTACATTAAACGAAAATTTAGAAAACTAAAGAGGCTGATATGTCATAGATAACAGTTGTTTTAAATGTTCAGCTATGGCTGCAGAAAGATCCCTTTAAAATGACTGTTCTTTCCTATAGTAGCATCATATCAAAGCAAGTACTTAAATCAGCACCAAAAGAAGTGAAAGGAATAATTGTGATTAAATTTCTTTCAACACTGCAAATTCCTCTCACAAACTAATTCTCAGATTTCACTGCATCCCTTCCAAACAAAAGCCAGCTAGTCCAATTGTGCAAGAATGTTTTATAAGGCTATGAAACGAAGGGTCAGTTAATCATGCCCTTTTTACAAATGCTAAAGACCATGGCAGTATGGCAGTAATGCTTCATCCAAACTGATGATTCAGGGGGACAGTAGGAGGCAGCTGCTGAATTGCAAACAGATCATGAGTCACCCCCTCTCTGACTCTTATATAAAAACCTAAACCTAAACAATAATATGATTAGAACATACTTTCCCTACCCTCAGAGTTGAGGAAGAGAGTGGCAGCAACCTGCTCTTGCAAAATAACTAGGTAGATTTATTACTAGTGGTGAACGGAATGGTGTAGCCACATAGCTCTGGAAAAGAAGAGTAATGCTAACCAAATAATCATGCCAAAGTCAGGTTTTACCTACTGAGAATAATTCTGTGTGAATAAAAAACGACTTGAGAGCTTGGCATTTAGCGTACCACTAGCATAGTAGTCAGAACAATAATTCTAATAAGTAGTTATTGCTAATGGGAACAAAGTACAGTACTTGTTAGTTAAAAATAATTAGTTATCAGTGATGGAAAGCCTGCGGTAGTAGCAGAAGCCCAAGGCTGGTCATCCTGCAGATACCTGGCGAAAGAAGCCCACCACTGTGTCTCCTCCCCTTGGCAATCTGAGTGTGGGGTGTAAATTAGTGAAACAGAACAGGGGGAACGACTTATTCATGGCATTGTAAAGACTTCTTTCTACTCACTTATCTCTTGTCTGTCAGTATGGTCCCAATTTTTTCTGGAACATGAAGGAGCAAGGTGAACTTCCATTCAGTTCAGCCGAAAATTAAAAGTGAGTCCTTGCAAGCACTTCTCCACGTGTTGTAAGAAGCCTGGAATCCCTTTAAAGGAAAACAAACTGAAATCTGTTGTTTCCAAATTCGAGCCTCATGTTATTCCCTCTCATGTTGGTTGGATCACTGTGCCTATCTACTGTAATATCTGGTCCTCAGCTTTCCTGCAAGAAATAAAGTCCTGGACTGTACCTTCTACCCAACATCGGGAAGACAGTTTTGAACAGGTAGAGTATCCAAAGTTCAGCTTTCCGAAATTGTGCCAATAAGCAACTAGACAGAGTTTGGCTCTCTGAATTTATGCACTATCTATGAGGATGACAGTATTATGACATTTAATTAACACCAATAAAATAATCCAAAGAAGATCAAAATAACATCTTTTTTGCATTTTCTTGTACTAAAGGATTACCATTCAGTACTGCTGCTGTTATTTAGAAATATTTACATACATATATGCCGCCTTTTTAATTTTCTCACAAGAAACAGAAACAGTATTATATCCAAACAATCTAGCTAAATATTTGCTACCATGACTAAAATAATTCACGAATCATTTCACTTTTACTTTTTGTATAGTAAAGTTTGAATAATTTCCCTTAGAGAGACAATTTCTATGCATATGCATGGTCCCACATGTCTACCTTGCACCCTATCACCCCTTTTTTCAGGTAGGACATTGGTAGCAGCAGACCTTTTACTGCCACTGCCACACTTTTTTGTGTTACCAATAGCTGAAATGTGGTAGTAGCATCCCTGACAGCTTTAACATATTGAAAAAACATCTCTGAAAGTTTCAGTTCAAAATTTAGCCGCATCAGATCTGGCATTGTTTTTCAGAGATGGACATGCGAGTGCTTAGAAGGAAATAGTCCTGAAGATATGTAGTTGTTGAAGTTTACCTCTGATGACATGTTTGGAAAACACACTGAAACAACCCACAGGGACAAGGCATGCATAAAGCCCAGAAGCTCTTTACCAGGTGGAAAAGTCATTCTGTGACAACTAAGAGATGAAATAAAACAAAAGAGACTGAGTTCAACACACATGAACTTTCTGGATGAAGGCAACTAAAAGGCCAGGAGAATAAACTGAATGATCAGCAGTGTGGTAAGGCACACCAATAGATAATTTCAGGTGTTCTTCCAATCAGTTGCTTTTTTTGAGAAAACAGCCTTTCAACCTTATTTTTTGCACCTGAAAGCTACTTACCTGGATTAGCCTGTTACTTAACTTGTGCTCTGTCATTTTGCTTTTCTTCCTGCTTAGGGCTCTCTGTGTTGATGCCTGGCCTTAGCGCATGGAGCTTGGGCTCAGGGTGCCATATGCTTTTCTTATACATTGCAACATTCATGTTCCTATTTCCTCGGCTTTGCTTCCATAAATCTATCAACAAACCTTTATATCTCTTTATTTTTTGCATTATCTGACTTTTTTTATTCTGTAAAATGATACCTGTCATGTATTGAAGCTGAGTAACTGTCCTTTATATAAAACTCCAAATTCTGATCAAAATTCTTTGATCTCTGTTTAATCTGTCTCTCTGAATTGGTTCTTTTAATTTTTAGTTACAGTATTTTCCTCATCTTTTGTCTCAAATGCTTTTCTTCAGATAGTAGGATATATAATTTCTACTTTCTATCTCTGTTCTTTTTTAAATTTCAAAGTGCTCAAAACTTTCTGATCCTTATAAAAGTCCTTGACTTAGACAAGCTTCTTCAGAAACTCAGCTGGTCACACCATGCTTTTTCTAAGATTTTTTTTAATTTTGGGATTTATTATTCTGACAGATTAAATTTTTGACTCTTCGGTTTGAACCTGGTAAGTAAATCTAAAAGTTAGATGGTCTTTTTATCACTTGTGAGGTTAAGATTTCATTTCTTTCCTTGTTCATGAAGAGCCAAGATCATCATCAGTTTCTATAGTGAAGATGATATGTTGCCACTGGAGCTAAACTGGGGTTCTAGAGGAGCCATTGTCTTAAAAGCAGTAAATTTAGTAGGTAAATGCAAACTTTCTTAGTGTGATGAAACATAATGTGCTCCTGTGAAGGATATTTAAAAAAAATGAGAAGTATCAATTAATCATGCTTTGAACTTAGTATATGAGTAGACTTTTCATCTGACTTAATTAGCTGTCAAAATACTATTAATTAAAATAATATTTTAAAATTTTTTTTAGAAATCCTTTGTAAGCTGCCTTGAAGAAGATCATAGCATAAATTTACGCAGTTTCAAAACTCTCCCTTCTATTTTTAAGCATTTATTCCTGGAATGGATCCTGCTTAAGTCCCGGGAGTAAGGGCACAAAGCATCTGGTGCATGATCTGGGAGAGCTGGTACTCTCATTTTGCCAGAGCACTGTATGGCCTGGTAACCTGCTTCATCTCTGTTGGGATCATTATGGAAATAAATTATCCTTTGTCAGAGTTTTGTTGGTAGCTTTAGAAAATTCTTAGCAGATTAGTGACACATAGGTTTTCTCTTCAGAAATGCTGATGTGACTCTGTCATACTGAACATCCAGCCAATCTATTATTTTACTTTTAATGACCATTTTAAAGTAATGCCCCCAATAACCAGTAGAGACTCTTCTAAATAAAGGGATAGCACTTGCTATCTCCTTCTGAAACAGTTGGTGTTTACATGCAGTCTGAAATTTTAGTTTCTTCACAACTTGAATGTCTTTTGGGTCTGGTCATTTCTTTAAAATTTCATGTATTGGCAATTCAAAATCTTGGGCAGCTGTTCCTCTTTATGCAAACCCAACAAAATACCTCCACACCCATAAAATCCTCCCCCCCAAAACAAAATCCCAAATCAAGAAGATTTGAGATAAATAACTCCCTGATTTTCTGAGCAAAGAAAACTGATGCAGGTAAATAATTTTGCTCTCTAATAAAATGGCTCACCACTTCTAGTTGCTTTCTTTAGGACCTTCTGATCTAATATCGTGACTTAATGTTGTATTAGCTTTTTATTTCTGATGGATTTACTGATCTTTTTTCCACTAGGTCTCAGCTTGTGATAAACCCTCCAATGCATGCCCTAGCTTCCTGTTCCTGATATGCAGAACATATGTCAGAACAACTGGCCTAACTAGAGATGAAAAACTAGAGAGAGAGATTATGAAGTGTAAGACAAGAGAAGTACAAACATCAACTCAGTATGAGCTTTAGGATGTTAAAATTGACATTTTGGAGATTCTAGTGATTCAGTTATTGTACAAATGAATCTGAGATTTCAATTTTTTTTTGGTGCTAGTATAAATTTCTTTGGCTTGTAAAAATTCAACGAACACATGGCTGTTTCTCATTAGTGGTGGCTGTCAGTAAAATTAATATGTTGCTGAGTGTTCAGTTTCTGGGAAACGTGGTTGAAACACGAGCAGCTCTCTCAATACAGAGCTCAGAGTCAGATGTTTTCAGAGGGGATGTTCCCCATTAAGTAATGACAGAAAACCATACGGAACACATTACAAATCGAAATACTGATTGATGAAGTGCCTGTGGTCAGCTTTCTACAGAAATGAGAATTTTGAACGTATTATCACGTCAGCATGGAATTTATCTCATGTAAAATCACATTTTGTTTTCATTTCGTTTTTGCTTTACAGTCTCACACGTGCCGTTTCAGATCACGTTTATAGTGAGCAGAACCTCAGACTGAAGGAAATAAAGCATCAGTTTTGAGCTCTGATGTTTCATTGATTTAGCCCATTTCATAGAAGCCAAATAAATCTGAGTGTGTACACACAGCTGGTAAGCTATAAACTCTTTCTCCCTATAGCGAACTTCTCCCCTCCTTCCCAAGAGTTGGGAGAGTGAACTCAGAGTTTGGAGCATGCAAGCATTGGGAGGGAGAAGTGGAGTCACCTGCTCAGGCAGAGTGGGTCCTGTACAGGTTTGCATTTATCAGACTAAAAGCTTTTCTTTGTCTTCCCCAGAGTAGATGTTTTCTTATCCCCGCTTAACTCATTTGTGGGGGTTCAGTGAGGAAAATCAACTGGTTCATGCTGACTTTAAGGCAAGATTGCTTGATTGTTTCCATTCAAGGTACTTATTAGCTGCAAGTTCAGGTTTGTTTCAGATACAGTGACCTCTTCTGTTTTACACAGAAAGCGAACAGGCTGATCATATGAAATGTGTATAGCTATTCACTGTGTACACAGATCACAAGTGAATGTATGTCTGAGTCACAGCATATTTAAAGAAAAATATACAGTAAAATGGTAAGTTTAGAAACGTAAGTCTAAGAATCTAGCTCTTTTTTTGCCAACCAGTTCTTAAATGGTTCTTCAGTAAAAGCTCGAACTGGAATAGACTCAGACACATATTTAGCACAGTGTTATGAACACTGGAGAATTTCTATTTCTGAGATCCCAGCATGAGATTATTAGAGTGATAAGGCACATCAGGTGTGAGAGCCAAGTCTTGCTTACACCTTTACTAATGGAAAATCAGTCAAGTGAATAGAGTGGCTTGGTTTACATTAACACAGCTGAGGCTAAAGGTTGGCCTAAGACCTAAAAATTTGAACATAAGGAGAAAAATAACAATCAAATATCTGCTAATGCCTAGAAATGTGAACAGTGGACTGGATCTAAAAATTAAAAACAAGGAGAGAGAAATATCAGGTGTTCATGTAAAGCACATAGATAAACTTCAAGGTCTATTTTTTTCATAATCATTGGTTTCAGACAATCAGACTTGATTATTGGTCAGAATGCACAATACTTAGCAGAATTGTCTGAAAGCAAAATCTTTGAGGCTTACAGTAAAAATTACAAGTCTTCTAGTCTTCTTAAGTCTCCTAGCCTTCTTATATGCATGTGAGTGTTTGTTTTTTTTTCTTTTTCTAAGAGTTAGCCATGGCAAACTTTCAGAGATCTGATTTCTGCCCTTCAGACTTCTACAGGTGTGCTTGAATATGCAGAACAAATGTACCTTGTTCATAAGCAATTAGTTACTTTTCACTTTGGGTTTATTCATTACAAAAATTTGTATTCATATGTAAGCAAACAACAGTTTTAAAGTAATTCCTTAATTCAAAGAAAAAATGTAGAATAACATGATGAAGCATTTATAATTTATATTATATATATTTATAATTTATATTATTTATATAAATGCAGGGATATCAGCTTTTAAGTCCTCTGTAGCCTTCCTAATTATTTTGATACTCTTGTGTTATTAAAAATAATGCAGACATCATAGTGACAGTAATGGTCTCACTGAGCTGTTATCTTGCATGAGCTTCAGATCTCATGAAACCTACTAGTCCTGGAGGATCAAATATTCCAAAGTCTTCACCTGAGACTGTTTCATCAACCTAAGATGAGCAATAGTCACAGTCTTTTTCTGGACAGGAGAGCATCTCAGGTGGGGAGCAAGAAACATCGATGGCATTTTCTCAAATCTTGTGTATTTCAAGGAGAACTGTAAGTGTGAGACATTCATATAATACACTGTTTGGTCTGGGATAAACGATTGAGGTCTTGGTACCAGAAAGAATAATTAGTACTGGACTGGGTGCACTCGTGTACATTTCTGACAGTGTAGCCAGTAGATAGGTTTTGTGATTCTAGGCATGTTTGCTATGACAAGAAACAGAGGTGTGGTTCCTGGCTCCTAAAGCTGCTTCAAACAAAGGCTGAACAGGCTTGTCCTGCAAACCCCTGACTATGCATTTGAACTTCTCTCCTGTGCTGGAACTAGCATTGATATGAATGTGTGGTGAAGAACAGAGCTGCAGAGTGAGGTCAGTCAAATTGGTTATCTGCAGGCTTGGGCTGCCTTTTTTCTTTCCAGCACTAGGCAGCCTAAAACTGATAGACTACATCAATGAACTTGAGATTTCTCTGTGGATCAGGCAAAGTGAGATTCCTCTTTCTCCCTCCACTAAAAGTTTCTAAGCTTCTATTGGGATCTAAATCAAAGAATTAAGAATCTAGGTATTATTTATCTTTTCCAGGAATCTCTTTGTTCTTGTATACATGAAGAAAAAAAGCATAATTTTGTCTCTGATAAAAATGTTCAGACAGCATTATATGAATTTCTATAGCTGTGACCATTTTCTACAAGTACAGCTTTTGGAGAGAGAAGGCTTGCCAATATAATCAGCCATAACAGAGATTTCTATTTCCTTTCATTATTGTATCTTATACATTTCATCAGCCTTAAAAAGAATATTTTCAAAAAGCTTAAGTAACTGAAGACTTTCTCTCTTCCTCAGATCTGATCTGGTGCTTACATATGGTCCTGGAAATGCTATTACCTGCCAAAACACTGGTGAAACTGGTGTGATACGTCTAAGGCTTCTGAGACTCTTGGTCTCATATAGAAGATCTGGCACTAGTACAACCATTTATGTTACTGGTATGTGTTTTTATTGAAAATCATCCCAGTACGTCTTTTTATAGATAAAAAGACATCCTATGTTGTTTCTCCCCTGTCCTGATATTTCCTTTCTAGATTGAAATAGGTGATATTCTAAGAGTAACTATAGATCTGTACCGATATTAAATATTGTATTAACTATATCTGACATCTTGTTGAAAGTTATGACAGGGGCTCCTAAGTGCTAGTCTGTTCTGAAACCAAAATTTAAGGTCTAATTCCAAACAACTTCTTTGCTTTCTATTTAGGACAGAGCTTTTTGTCTGTTTGGTTAGGTTTAAGCTGCCAAATCAGATTGGGTTTCAGACTTTGGGTAGGACTTTGGGTGTTGTTATTTCTGTCTCATAATAATGATAAGACAAGGATTAGGAGCAGTGTGAATGAAGAGTAAGGCTTGAAGCTTTTGGAGCAGAACTAGCTCTCACCAGAAATGAATCCATCCTAATGTTGCACTTCTTTTATGGGGCTTATTTTTGCTTCCATGGAATTTTTCAGGCAGTCATCTGTGATCTAAACAGCAAGTCTGCCTAAAATGTAAACACATTCTTTTGGATGTGGTGAGCAGATCACATTGGATATGGGTTTCAAGAATGTGCAAAATTAAATCTGCTTTATTTAGCAGCAGAACAGTTACTGCACAGTGGTACCACCACACGTGACTCATCTCCAATGTCACAACATTTAACCAGAGAGATAGGAATACAGAGATGACTGTTCTTGGCCTTGCTGAGAATACTAGTAAGAAGTCTGCCAGTCATGGTGTTTTCTCAGCTCACATACTGGTCACATACAGGAAAAAAAAATTGTTCCCTACTAAATCACACTGAATGGCACCTACGTAAGTATTACAGCTGCTGGATTTCCATTGGCCACACCACGACTCCTCCTATTAGAGTACCACAGCTGGTTGATCAGAGCTGGCCATTAAGGAGCAACTTTGGGTCTGCTGACTCAACAGAAAAACTGTTTTGGCCCCAAACTTCCTAGATGCTATCATGTATTGATCTGCAGTTTCAGTCCTTAAGCTATTGATCATGTAACACTAATCATTATGGTTTTCCAGAGTGACATGAGATTTCCACTACCTTTTGCTGTTCTGGAATGATGTGGGGTGCAACCCTCACTCCCCCCAAAAAATCCTCAGACCTCTTGTTTTTCTGCTCGTCTCACCTGGATGGTGCAAACCCACCTTTGCTAGAAGGGACAGCAGTTACTGCAAAGACGATACTGGCTTTTTTTATCCCCGTGATTTTTTTTTTCTGAATTGTCTGATTACTGAAACCATAAAATACAAAAGGAGGACATAAACCAAAGGTAGGATTTCTTTCTTTTTCTTGGGGCCACTGAGCTCCCAAGAGCTCTGAAACAGAGGACCTTTCTAAGTCCCACAGCAAGAGCATGTTTTTCTGTAAATGCTCTCACATTCTCTCCTGCTCTCACTTGCTTTAAAGCATACATCTGACACAAATTAATCTGCAGGGTTTTTAGTCATTTCCCATCCGCTGCTGGGGCAAATTAGACTTGCTGATGTTGTTTTGGCCTAACCCTGAAGCAGCATGAAAGGAATGGCCCAGAGGGAGAGCGAGCGTGTTCTCCTTGGCTCTTCTTCCATGTACTCTTCGGCCTGTTCAACAAAAAAGTGAGTTCAATTGCCCTGAAAGGGCCTGGAAGATTGAAACCCCCTCTGTAGTACCTTAAAGAACCGAAATTACTTAGTTAATGTGGAGACCATTATGTGCGGTTACCATATGAATGAGTAAGTGGACTGCCTGAGTTCCAGAGCAGGAAAGAGGAAAGGATATCTGAGGTCAGACTTGTCAGGGTAAAGGAATCCTAAACAATGAGGGCATTGGTTTAAGATTTGAGGAAGAATTTGAAAAAGAGCCCTGAGAGTGAAACTAAATGAAGCATGGGAGAGTATTAGAGGAGATTAGCAGTGCTGTGAAGGAACCCCGAGCAGACTGCCAATCGCCCCCAAGCACAGGCAGCTTTAGCGGGGCTGCGGCAGGCAGGGATCGGGCAGTACGCTGCGCAAGCCTGACTGAAAAGGATTGTCTTAAGCAACGTTAAAGAGTTTCTCTTCCACACGCCCTTTCTTTCATTGACTTCTGAAAGCGAACGTGTCCCCCTCACAAACTGCATGTCAGGTTTTCTGTTGGTTGTGGTGTGGGTTTTTTTTTTGTTTTGTTTTTTTTTTCCCCAGACAGACTTATGACAAGAGTAGATAAATCAGTAAAGATTTGAAAAGAACTCGGGCACTCTGTGTAAATGTGAGATTCACTTAGTAGCATGGGATTGTCATTGCAAGCATGTTGCTTCAAATGAGGAGAGGAAATTAGCGAAACTAATGAAATTAATGGCTGTACTTGTAGTTGAAGTCTGTGAAGAAACTGACGAGATGTATTTAATTACTTACTGAATTAAAGAGATGGATATTGGCTTAGTGAAAACCAGATTATTTTTCCAAAACATGAATGCTTACAGTGATTTAAATTTTTTCAGATCTCTTTGAGGCCATTTCAAGATTTTTCTCCCTGGAGTTTCTCTTACTAGCTATAGTTTTCAGAGAGAAGTACCTGCAATAGAACAATTATCCATATGCCAAGAACCAGCTGAATGTGGTAATATTTTGTCAGGTGTTGACTGCAATATTTATTTTTTTGGCTGTTTTTTGGTCACTTGCTGTCTTTTTGAAACAGTATTAACTTACATGTTCTGAAGTAAAAATCCTGACTGCCGGATAGGAGTTCCTAGCACTTTTCCTACCAGCTATAAACAAAATTGTTGCTGAAAGCAAGGGGAAAGTGAATCATCTCTCTGAAAATATTTTTACTATGTGTTAAGTTTTCCAGAAGACAGTGGACTAGATCTTGAGTAACACTTACAAAACTATCCACAGAATCCCAAGGTGACACCTGCCTGTAGGAAGTCAGAGGTCATATTTAGACCATATCCTTCAGATATAACTAATGCTCCCCATTGACTGTATAGCTTGGTAGGAACTAACAACTTTGGAGAATAGTAATTCAGTGCTTTGGTATCGAATGCTGCTGTACTGTCATGACGAATAGCTGGTTGAATACCTGGAAGAAGCTCCTTATTGTAAGGGTGGTGGAACACAGGAAGAGGTTGTCCAGAGAAGCTATAGATGCCCCATCCCTGGAAGTGCTTAATGCCAGGATGGATGGTGTTTTGAGAAAACTGGTCTAGTAGAAGGTGTCCCTGCCCATGGTAGGGGTATTGGAACTAACTGCTCTTCAAGGTCCTTCCAAACTAAACCATTTTGTTATTCTGTGATTGTATGGACTAATATCCACCTTTGGAAAGCTGTATTGTATCCTTCTCTACATCTTTAGCAATAAATAAATAATCTAGGTAATCTATTATTTTACAACTATAAACCTCAATCACTGGGGCTTTGCCTTCCAAGACAGCTCCTTCGTTCTCTTGGAACATCAAGACAACATGTTTGCCTAAATTGCCCCTGGGTAATGGACCAAAATGCTTATGTTGCCTTGTGAAGAGGTATTCTTAAAACATCACTGGTTTATGTGCCTAAAATATTTAGATGCTTCTAGGAGAGGGGGAGGACCTTGGCCATTAGCAAGCCTAATGGTTTTCAAGTGACACTCAAACTGCTGTTTGGCTGGTGTTCTAAAACAGAGTGAATTAGTGGAATCCACACAAATATTCCTTCATTGCATAAACTGCATTTCAGAAGCAGATTGAAAGACATTTTCCAACGTTACCCTTTGCAGCAATTGTTTAATTTCTCTACAAAAGAAAAATTAAAGTATTTGGAATTTTCCCTCAGGATAGGAAAAAATTACCCCCCTTCCAGCCCTTTCTTTATGTTTGCACCTATTAATTTAATTGAAGCAAAAATCGTTTGAAATATTAAATACTATTGGAGGCCTCCTACAACTAAGGCTATAGCTGCATGGGAAATACTTTTCTAACCTGCTAAGCTTTTGTGTTTTCCTAAACATTCCTGCTCTGCGACAAAACCAAGCCCCTTTAAAGGCAGGAGTACTTGTGCTTGTGTTGCTATATATGGTGTTAGCATATATTATGAGGGCAGTATGTAGAAGTTTGAACTTCAAAATACATCATCTTTTTCCTGAATAAAGAAAAGGTTGCTTAAAAAAAAAAAAAAGTGAATTGTTCCACAATTTTGCTCTCTAACCAAAGGCTGAACAGGGCACTGCCTTCAGCTGAGTGCTCTGCAGGTTAAAGGCCATGAGAAATCAGAAGTTGGTAGCAACCAACAGAGAACACGGCCCCACCTGTACTTAACCAGCCTGCTTTCAAAGCTCACCTTGCCAGCCTGGCTGAGCAAGGATTGAATTCCCTATGGAAAACAACGTGGCATTAGGAGACTTGTTACTCATTACTCACTCGCTCTACAGCCGTCATGCAGGACTTCAGTTTTTCAAGCTAGGCCTGACTAATATTTTCCACCTGCTCCAATGGACTGTGTATGAGTTGCTTAAGCTCTACTTTGCAGAAGAGGTGAGTTCAGGCAGCAGCAGGTGGAGCTGGGAGGCAGAACTACCCGTTGCCACAGATAAGTCCAGTACCTGATGGCGTGTGAATTTGGACACAGCAGAAAGAAAGTCAGAAAACCCTCTGGAAAAAAAAAACCCTGACCAAACCAGTTAGGTGTTGCTGCATTACCGGTGGTTTTGTTGTTGGAGGTTTGTTTTGTTTTTTAATCTTTTTTTTTTTTGAGTTTTTTGTTTGGGTTTTTTTTCCCATAAAAAAAGAAAATGATATTATATAAATGAGAAACAACAATGAAGCTAAGGTTGTCTTGCTTAACTCTAGAGCTAAAAAAGCTGAGAGAAATTGCATACCCTCTAAACAGGCTGCATTGCTTCTGCTAACAATAACACATGATTATTCTGCTGCTAATTCTGACTTGACCATGGAGTTACTCAATATATTGTCCTGCACTGTAGCACTGATTGGTCAATGTATGGCCTAATTAGAGTTAACAGCTGAGTTGACTTTCTGTTAACGTAATGTATAATGGCCAGATTTTGCCAAGTATTAATCTAATCTACACTGCAGGAAATGTTTAGTTAAGAATACTTTTTCTCTGAAATATGTTGCAGGCAATATATTCCTGATCCATCTGCATAACACACAGTAACTTTTCATTGAAAGATTTTTGTGTTACTTCAAGCAGACTTTACCTTGACACTCCTTCTTAATGAAATCTAATTAAAAAAATGTGATATCATTTTAAGAGGGTTTTCTCTGTCCTAGCTAGTTCATAGCAATTAGAAATCTTTTCCCTTAGAGCCCACATAGGAGAGAGACTTGTATTACTTAAACTTTCAACTGTTTTTCCTGTGTGAACCACAAATATATTAACTTTCAATGATTCACAAATTAAGCTAATAAAAATAAAGGCAAGGAGGCTGGTAGCTTCATACTTTCTTGGAGTTTGGGACTTTTTTATTATTTTAAAAAGCTGAAAACAGCTGAAGTCAAGAAAAAATGAGTGATACATGAGACCAAGAACTATATATTCTTGTAAAGGATTCTGAATCACTAATCCATCATTAAGATTCCGTTTAATGGCTAGTGCTCCTTCTAATTGGTTAAACTACTTAAGAAAGTATTTCAGTGCAATCATTAGCATAGAAAGCCCAATTGTTTATGCCTTTTGATCATTGATGCTATCAGGGAAGAAGTTGGGTTTTAATATTCTTGAGAAGGATGTGTAGAGTTCTGACTGCCATCCATGCTTCTTGCTTGTAATATTATATGTCTAAGATCCTTAAGTTGCATATGGATATCTTATTTCCTCTCTTCAAACGTTTTCATAGTAAATGCCCATTTTGTACTATTTATTAAACACTATTCAGGGAGCTCCTTGGGAATCACGTAACTTAGAAGGAAGGTGTAGGGAACACATTTTGTAGGTTTTGTGGACTATACATATTATATATGCTTTGGAGATAAATACTAGCTATGGGATTATTAATGATTTATCTGACTTCCTACGATTCTATGTGAGCTGTTGTAGGGGCTAAATCATCTGCCATCTGGATTTCATCTGTTCATATTTGACCTAGGTGAACAAGATCTACCAGAGTAGAGTTAAAGGTATTTATGCAAAGAAATGTATTCACTAGTTTTGGTTTGTCAAGTTTATTGGCATGTTTTTGTTCTGAAAATCGAGAAGGAATCCTTTCAGGTGAAGCTTTTCTACAATATTTATACTGTTTCCAGCTTTCAGACACTGTTGCTTTACTGGATTTTGCTTTTCTTTTTGTTTCACAAATCAGCCCAGAGCCATGATTTGTGCCATGAAGAATGTCAAATTATAAACTGGCTGGTCTGATGACGTACTGAAAGTACCCAAAATAGTCCATGACATTTGTCATGGGCTAAATAAATTCTTAGCATCAGCAGGTACTCTAATAGTGCTTGGTCCTTAGTGACACCTGGTAGTAGAAATCAAATTATTATTATCTTTAGCCTAAATTTCTTAGAAACTATAATTATACTTTATGGAGTTGTACCTTTTCTGAGTTGAAAGCAGCAAGAACTTTTTGTTAAAAGAATCCATTATGTGTGCACACATGAAGCTGAAATTTTAATCTCAAGAGAAAATCTTCTGGTTGTGTCATCCTGCTGCCGCCTTGGACAGTAGCCAACATTAAAACTGATTTTGAAAACTCTATCAAAGCTAGTGTTGAAACATTCTTTGTTAGGAAGGTAGGGCATTTTATGTTAATCTGCTTCAGAGTGAGGCTAGAAAGCAGTTTTTAAAATCACATATTTTTCTGAATTCAAAACCGTGCTTCGTGTATCATAAGCCCACATTGTGCTCATAGGTATGCTCCATTATTTTGAGTTATCTTTCAAAGTGATGTTGGGAGCACACCCACATAAGTTGAGCTGAGTGGCTGATAACACAGTGAATGATTATAACTTTGCTTAGGTTCAGGATGTTTACAAGAATATTTACTTGGAAGGGGGAATATTTTACCCTGATGAGTAACTTACAAGTCCTGGAAGTATAAATTGTGCTGTCTGGCTGCTCTCTGCCTAAGTGTGCTCCTATGCTGCTCTGGCATGCAGGCTGGAGGACGCAAATGAAACCTTTGGTTCTGGAAAGCCCCATAGACCATTCTCCCCCTCCCCCAAGTCCTGCTTCTGCTGGTATGTTTGCCAGTAAAACCCAACCCTGTGAACATTTGCAGACACCAGTCATAAAAACAGGCCAGGCACTGCAATAATTAAAGATTAATAAAAAGATATTAAGAGTCACAGAAAACAGGTAAATGTGTTCTCCTCGCCTCTCCCTCTCAGCTGTTCTTTTAGGAGCATTTTGCTGGAAAGGGAAATAGTTATCATGACTGCTGTTACCGGTTGCTGAATGTTTGATTTAGGCAAAGTTAGCAGATTCAATTCCTTATTTCTGCTTACACAGCCTTTATAGTATCTTCTACAAAATCTTTTTCAAAAAGTCTTTGGATTATTGTAATTTAGTTGAATTGAAACGTTCAGGGCAGTTGCTCATTTCCAGCCATGGCCATTGCAATTTAGACTGTAAAGCAAAAGAAACTTGAGGAGGGCAGCTTTTGCAGAATGAAAGGCATAATAGCTGCCCACTCAGCTGTTTAGTCAGAAGTCTTGTTTAAAACTGTCCTGGGCTACAGGAATTCTGGTTAGCAGCCTGTTGTGCTGTATGCCGCCCAACACACATGCGGAAAGCCTCTGTCAGCAATCATAGGGAGAAGAGACAGTTTCATGAGGTGAGTGGGAGGTTATCCCTAATTACAACTGTGCTATACTAGAATTTTATTTCAAACCCTTCTACTCACATGCATGATTCATTCAATATGCTATGTACCTGACTTGTGAACTTCTGTATCAAGGAGGAAATGCCTAGCTTGGGGAAGTGGCTGTGGCAATAATGCCGATAAAGTTCCAATGTTGATCGAAACAAGAGATAATGATTAACTTGCTGACTGCTCAGGCCCCCATTTTTGTGATGTACAGAAAAGTAGATACACACATTGCACAGTTATCAGAGAGGGATTAAAGTTGAGTATCTAAAGCATTTGGCAATTCTCCTTGGACTCATATGCATCAGTACCATCAATGTAGGAATTATTAAGTTTAATATAGATGAGAAAAAACTAGAAATCTCTGCCGCACATTGAAAACGCGTATGTGGGTCTAAAAAGTTTCTTTTGACTATATCACTCGGCCTAAAAAAATTCTTATTCACCGTTCTCTTTCACATGGGTTATCAATTATTTTCAAATTCTCCTTTCAGAGCAGAGTATATATTTCTGTGTGTTTCAGCACTGAAAAGCCATAGTTTTGAGCAGGATCCATAACTAATAGTACTACAGCAAAGTCTCAACAGTTTTCTGTGCAAGGGAACCCAGTGCCTTTAGTTCACTCTTGATCCCTGTGCTTAAATTAAGGGCTGCTATTAATTTTGATCCAGACCGAACATAGTTATCTTACTTGCAGCAATAAAGTTCAAACAGTAACAGCTCTCCATTACTTTACTGGGTAACCTCATATAAAAATTTCCTGTTTATCATTCTTCTGATAGCTCTCAAAGGAAGAAGTGAAAGAGAGCTCTTCAGAGTACACAGTCTGAAGCATCACAGCTTCAAAAGATCTAATTGGCTTGCTTTCTTTGTGGCCTGAGCTTAAAGAGTGTGTATACCTGTCTAGCTTACTTCTAAAAAAGCAGGCTAGATTGCAGATGCATTACTTGAAAGAAACATATTAATGTTCTGAAAACACATAGAGTGTTCTGTCTATAAGGAACTTGTCCTAAAGCAGATCTGGGGTCTTAAAGGGCAGTATGTGAATTTGATTGGTTTCTTTGTCTAATTAAAGGAAATTATTTACCTAAATTGCAACTTTTCTGGCAGACAGAGCTGCAGGCATCACAAGGGTTTCTGCCAAATGGCTGCTTTCAGTAGGTATGAACCATATCGTGTTCTTACTTCAGCAGGAGATTTCTATTTTTAAGAAACTATTAGGCAGTGGTTATATTTTGTACTGTTATATTTATTTCCCCTTTAAAACTTTGACTTAATTGAATTTTCATAGTCTCATAGGAATTTTCATGGTGATTTACAATGCTTTATATTCTGTAACTAGTAACAGCACTGGTTCCCATCTCCCTTTCTTGCTCTGAGCACCTGATACACGATGCTTTTTTACCTGGCTTGTGTTTGTGCTGTCCTGAACAAATATTTCCAAAACATTTTCTATCAGTAGATTTAACACCATCAGTGTAGCATCTGACACTGTGCTAACTAGCAAGGATCACTTTCAAGGCTTAGAATGCCACACTATTTTGCTGTCACAGCTTACTAGGCCATTTTTGTAACATTGGTCTTAGAAATTAGTCCACAACCATCAACTTCCTTTCAGACACTAATGAGTGCTCTCAGAGATGAGCTGGCACAAATAATCACACTATGTGATAGAAAGTCAGCCCAGAAGGTGCATTTGACAAGCTGGTATTTTAAATTCTCCTTTCCCCCTGTCCAGCTGGCTGGTCACATCTGTTTGGCTTCATCCTTGTAATCTGATGAAACTGATAGAGTAAATTTTTGCAATGAATAATTCAAATCCCTCTGAATTCCCCACCTCTTTACTTTCCCCACAGATTTCCGTGTGATTTGAAGAAACAGGTTTATCCCATAGAACTATTTAGCAATCCAGATGCACCCATCTTGAGCTGAAAAGGAGGAATGTAACTGTTGAAAGTACATGATTAATTGATTAATCTTTTCAGTGAGCATCCTTATTTCCTTCAGGATGAAGACATTAAACTTGGACTCACATTTCATGATATGTAGGAGGCTTAAAAATTTACAGGAAAAGTTATGAGTCTGGTTAATATGGAAGTTTGTAGAGTCTATATTAGGATCTTTTCAAACAAGTCACACCTAAAATTATTGTCGTGTTCATTGCTCTTCTATATCTTTTCTACGACTTTGAATGTAATAAGAAGAGGTTGATAGTTGCATTCCATTTTGCATTCCATTTCCATATCTCAAAATATGTCATTATCTGCTTTCCCTAAAGGATACGCAGAAGGATCCTTTGTCTCCTTTTTGGTCTATTTCCATATTTCTAGATATGCTTTATCACCAAAAACTCTATCCTGTACAGATTCAAGGTATACAACACAGCGCACAAATTGCTACCCATAGAATAAAATCAGGCATGAATGTTGTATCATTAACTCCAAGACTTCCAAATTACATATTATACTAATTACATATAAAGAAGAAAATTACATGGCCAGAGTTGCCTGTTGCTGCTTGTGCAAGTTTCCAAAGCACAGAACTTCCTTTATCTATACCATGATTCTACAGCTATCAGCCTATTGAGGTTTGATGGTTCAGAAGCAACTTTTCCTAAGGTCAATGCAGATCATTGAAGTATTCTTGGAAATATAAGTTATGGCTTTCTTATATTCTGACTCAGCTAAGTTTCTGATTC
The DNA here is from genome assembly GCA_013399895.1 of Serilophus lunatus. NCBI lineage: Eukaryota > Metazoa > Chordata > Aves > Passeriformes > Eurylaimidae > Serilophus > Serilophus lunatus. Next base: position 1,569,429 of record VXBA01011249.1, on the reverse strand, counting down.
TGAGTTCAGACTCATGACCTTTGTTTTTCTGATTAGAACACAGAAGTTGCAAAATACTGTTGGGAAGTATACGTAGGAGAAACATGTTTTCCATAAAACTTTATTACATTCAGTGAGATCGTCTAGGTGCTAGGGCATTTCATTAGAAGTTGGATAGTTTCTGTAATGGAGTCATATGAAGGGAACAAATATAAAAGTATTTTCAAAAATGTATCTTGATGAAGCTGAAAAAATAATTTACACAACATTTCAGGAAACAGTTGGATCTTTTATTTTTTCACTAGTATGTGTCTATGTTACTGTCTGGAAAGTGAAACAACAAACTGCAGGAACATCCAGACTGAAGCGCAAAAGCAAAACTACAACTTTGTGCATATCTCCTTGATCATAACAACATTGAACCTAAATATCTTGATATTATCTAAAACAAACCTGCTTTTCCGAAATTAACCCCAAGGTTGGAAACACTGTAAAGGGATGAATTGCAGAAAGTGCTTGCCTTATACTGTCATTCCAATCCTGTACCTTGCAAACTTTGATCATCTCATGGGGATATAATGCTTACCTGTATTGAGCAGAGAGGAGAAATTTAATGCAAAGATAATTGCAGGGAGAAAAGTATATTTTCTTCAAAAGAACAGTGACACTTTTGGAAGAAACTAAACAGCATGGAAAGGGGTAATAATTTGGAAAGTCGCACATAAAGGAGGAAGGAGATCTCTTGTATGTGTTCAGATTTGTGTTCAAGTTAATCTCACTAAGAAATGAAATGAACGTATGTAACATGGTGTGATTCTTGGGGCTGTCCTGTACAGGGCTGAGAGCTGGACTTCAATGATCCTTGTAGGCCCCTTCCAAATCAGGATATTCCATGAACATTTCTGTGAGTGTGGACTCAGTATAGCACGTCTAGCATGCTTAGCTGTCAACTCTGTTTTCTGGCAGCTAGTTATTACAGACTCCTTTAGAAATGGAAGATCTGGGCCCTCAACCCTATGACCACACGAGGGAAGACAAGATTACCTAAATTAAGTTTGAATAAATAGGAAGTAAGTGTACTAGACTAAAGGCCATCAAAGATCCAACTCCTTTCTCCTAAGAAAAGCCAGCATCGTTGTGTTACCATTAGAACAGACTTCTGTGATTGAAAACACTTGTAAGGCGGTGCCAGCATGTTGCTGTTTGCATCCAAACAATAATCAAGATCTCACACATGATTTGTTGTCAGCTATTTTTTCCGTATTAAACAAGTCTGACACTAGCAGCCCACAAACTAATTAACTCAAGTATCTGGCATGGGAATCTACATTATAGTTATCAGCAGAATATCCACAGAACTGAAGTAACCAGCGAATTGGACTGATGCTCTGGGGAGATGAAGAGTGTCTCCTTGAGGTAGAAAAGAAGAAAGATAAAACAGGATTTCCACTCCCCCACACCCTAAATTTATTTCTTAAGGTTTTGGTTTTTTGTTTTTTTTAATGAAAGCTTGAAAGAACACACCAAACAGAATACTTTAACCTGAATATCGGTCACTTGCACTTTAATTTCCTTATTACTTTTTATTCCCTTTCTCAACATTTCTGGTTTACCTTTAGCCTGTTCTTGACACATAGAAATGGGTTCTGGCATCAGTTTGCTTTTAATATCTGCCTAGGTTCCTTAGGTTCCTTGATGAGACAAGACTGTGGGATGCCTTGCTGCTTAACACTTTTTGTTGCTCCCTTGGGTACTGTTGGCATCACGTGCTCATGGGTCAATCAGAATACAGAAAGAGCAAAAGTTTTAGGAATTCACCAGTGTTGGCAAACTGTTGCACTAGTCTGGAAGAGTTGAGCTGCCAGGATGAAAAAGTAACAAGACTGATTGAATTGGACATTAATATTTTGACACCTTGTCAAGTTGCTCATATTTCACTGGGGTTTTTTTTGTGTTTTTTTTTTTTTTCTGTATGTCTTTTACAGAATTAAAAGAACATTTATCTAGTTTTGTGTAACTCCCACTGTATTCAAAAAGAGAGATTCTCAGCTCCCTTAACAATGAGGCCCAAGTTGTCTTGTGCATTAGTATCTTTTCGCCACTGTAACACTGAAAGTGAACTTCCTTCTTTTTTTTTTTTTTAAAAAAAAAAAGAACAAAAAAGAAAAAAAGTCATGATCCTGTGCCTCATGAGTAAGGAGTAGATATATATAGTTAGGTCTACACAGAAAGTCTAGTTTCATAACGAAATGCAGGTCTCAGGATAGCTAATAGAGACATTAATTTTTTAATGAAAGCAGATTAGTTCTCTTTTGAGCAGACAGGAAAGAGCTGTAGGGTCCATATACTTTAAGGAATTTAAGCATTTGGCTCACAGGGTCATATTTGCACATTAAATTTAAATACTAGAGAGCACTATTTGGTAGAGAGTCACCTTTCTCAGTAAGAGGCTCTTGAGAATCACAGGTCAATCAGAAAATATCCAGAAGAGAGGGTTGCTTCTGAAAATTTGCATCTTTTCCAAGTGTTTCTCCTCAAAGCCACGTGTTTCTCTCCAAAGCTGCAGTGCTGTGATTTGTTCCTACCTATCTTTTGTATAGCAGATATTAGCACAGATTGAGAAGTACTAAAAGGTATTTCTTACCTTCAGAGCTAGAGGAGTTAAAGGTGAATCATTCCGTTAAAACTGTATGTATTTTGTAAAAAAGAGAATACAAGATCCATTAATTCCCAAGACAACCAGAGGGATAAATGACACCCCAGAACTGCAAGGAACATGCATACCTCCTTGGAGCACAGGAAGTCTGAATAGCTGCATTTAAATCAGGAATGAGCATAACTCCAATATGATTGGCTAGATTCAGAATCCTGATATGGGGCTTAGACTGTTCATCAGTTATTGAAGAGGGAGTCTACACTGTCGTTTGAAAGCACTGTTGCAACAAACATCATGTCAGCTTGCTGTCAGTTGATCTAACTCCAGTAACAATAATGGAAGTGAGTAACTGAGCTCATCCCAAGATCAGAATATATAGGGCTGAAATCACCCCTTTGTCTACATTGGCTCTTAAACTGCTGTGAGTTGTCTGGTATTGGGAGCCCACAGAAATTTGGTTCTGAACTGTATATTTTGGCATCCATTTTGGTCAGTTCATTTACCCTTCCAGGATAAGCTGAAAGTAAATGGTTATGTGAAATTGCACCTTTTGCAAATAGACATGAAGATGGCTTTACAGATTTACCCTCTCCAGATCTGAAATTATCTCAGCTTCTTTGCCAGTTTCAAACAATGACTAAACTCAAAACAAACCACCAAATACTTGAACTTTTGATATCTTGCTGCTTTTTAATTAGGAATTGACATGCAAATTTAGTTGTACATGTGTGGCAGTGTCAAATTATACTTATTAAGAAATAACTTTTGCAGAAATGTGTACACTTTCTCCTCCTCACTTTTGCATTGAGCTGTAAGATTTCACTACAGCATTCCGTTCCAGGTCAGTGCTGTGCAATACAAGTGTTAATCATCAAAATAATATCTGCTTCTGCTGAGCCTTCGACAGTATTTTCTCTTTTTGTTTGTTTTTATTTTCCAAATGTTGCTCTCATCCTTCCTTGAGTCATTTACTATTATTCAGTTAAGCCACTCTAGCAGAGTGGCAAATGAGTCTGGCACTGATGATATGCCTGCTGCTGATCCCCAACAGTTTTTAATGTCATAATTATACCAGAGGACTTTGTAAAAAAGAAGTTCATACTTGTAATACAATATGTCTGTTAGCTATATGGAAAGTGATCATTAATAAGTTTCAGGCATAGATCATTAATTTAATTCTTTGTATGGAAATTTGCATTCATCAAACCTGAAATTATCATGTTCAACAAAGCCAGTCACACTGTTATAGTTTATAAATGCATTTTGTTAGAGAACAGCTTCTGAAAACGACAAGCAAAAGAAATGTTGCATGCAACAGTGTTTTTAGAAGGTTCCATTGTTCCCTTGCTTACTCTCTCCTTTGTACATGTTGTATCCTAGATATTTAGAAGTTCCTAGCAGGATTCTGCAAGTCCATGTATAAGAGAGACAAAGGCCTCTCATATAGGTGCATATTTCATATCTCTGAAAGAGATACCACACAGTTTCAGACTAGCCACATTTAGTAGCTATTTATGTAAAGTCTATTAAAGCCTCTAAATAAATGTCTTTACGAATTGTACATCCCAATTGCAATGTGGACATGTGTGTCAGTCATGAAGCATCCTGTGTGTGTTATGAAAGTGGATAAGGATTCAGATCAGTATGCACATCAGGGTAGTAATTGTAATCATGCCTTCATGCACATCTGTGCCTAGAGACATGTTAGAAGTGTCTTCAAGAAGACGACTCCACCAACATTTTCGCAGCATACGTTAAGATTGCTGACAAGCTGCTGAATAAATTAATAAAGTTTTTTTAAGATGATATAACTGTTCCGCAAAAAAAGTGCCACGTACTTAATAGTTTAACACTAAGGAAGGCAAGATGAGGACATGTCAGCTAAGAAGGTCTCATTTTGTTTTGGTTTACTGTTGATTCCTGTCACAAGATCTATTCTGGTATTTTGCTGAAAGCATCCTTTTGTCAGATTCCACTCAGTTTCCAGGAAAATGTACTCTAAGATATGCTGCTAACTTCATCCAGAGAGAGAGAAATAAAATGGATTAGAGCAAAGATGAAGCAGCACAAATTTCCTCTGAACCTAGGATTGTCAATATATTTATTGTGTATCATTGAACATACAAGACTACTGCATTATCGTAATTCCCAGGGTTAGTAGATCAGGATCCATCATATGTCAACATCTTTTATATTTCTACACTCAGGTTTCTGCAAATGAACGACTCCAGATAGGTGAGCTGAAGCCATTAGTTCTTTTATGAAAAAAGTAATGTAAGTGCTAATTCCAGTGTTCCCCGTAGTCTGCAGTTATAGCACATGGACAAATGGAAATGTCCCATCTTGATAATGTGATTGTGTGTAATGCTTATAAATGTTTTAATTGTTCCTCAAAGGGAGAACCCCTACTTCCCCATGTTATCTGCTCCTTGGGGAAAATAACTGTGTTGAGTAGAAGTAGTCTTGGTATGGCCCAAAGCGTGTGGTGTGTTGCAGTCTCAGCACCAGTTTTGCATACAGAGAAGTCAGTGAGAGTGCAAGCTGTTTAAATACAGGGAAAATCTAGTGACTGGTAATCATGTGATTACTTGTAATTACTTAATATAGCTCTGAAATAAAAAATATTAAAATTTAATTATTAAAATTGAAAAATGTGTCACATTAAGGCACTGATATATAACTTTAACACAAGAATGTACTTTTGGCAGAAATGTACTGTAAATGGAAAGCCACTGCCTTAATTAGCTATCGGTCCTGAACTTATGACAATATGCAATCAGAGAAGGAAACAAACAAATCGATAGGAGCTGAAACAGAGAAGGATGTGGGTAGCAAAGTGCAAGCACGCTTTTTCATAGACATGCTGTGTGCATAATATCACAGTGAGGAAGGGGGCCTTGGGAGTCTCCTGCTTCATTTTGTGGCTTATTTAGGCACAACTCCCACAGACTTCTGAAAGAGTTTTCTCAAACAGAACCATAGAGGGCAAATTGGGGCTCATCAAAAAATGAGTCAGCTATGCACAAATGAATTGATGTGCTTCCCACTATACTGGCTTGCTGTTGAAAAAAAAAAAAGAAAAAGAAAGCTTGGGAGAAACAAAAGTGTGGCTTTTTATAATTACAGATCTTTTTGAGTTAGCCTGAGTCCTCCCCTTTCCTTCCTTTACCTTCTGCTTCTCCTCTCAAAATAATAACACATTTTGCTAATAATTTTGAGAAAGTCTCAGGAGGCCAGATGGAATTCAAGAGAAGCATCTAATAGGACTTAATTTCTTTTTTTTTTTCCCCTCCTGATTTTTTTCCCATCCTTTGATTTCCTACTAGCAATTTCTTTCTTTGGCTTATTGCACAACATGGAGGTGGTGATGCAAAAATAGAACTTAATGGTACTACCACTGTTTGTTTCTATTAACGTTTACATGTGAAATGAAGGCATTTTGGAAGAGAACCAGACTGGCCAGTAAAACCTTTCACCCTCGTAAACTGTACATTTGGTTTGACTTTGGCTTAGATCCCAGAACTTGTCACAAGCTTTATTATAAAGCTGTAGTTCAGCTAGAGTTTTGTTAGCTTTATTGCAACAGCTCCTCTTCTCAAAANCGTTTATTCACACAGCCCTCCTGACAAAAAAAAAAAAAAAAAAAAAAAAGGAAGCAAAGGAAAACTAAGCAGGCAAGCAAGAAATGCTTTTGTTCATTCTGACTGCTTTTCAAATTCTGGAGAAAATATACTAGAAAATGCAATTAGCCAGATAGCTGGTCAGCATCAATCATTAGAGAAGAAATGAAGTTTATCTAAAATTTATAAAAATTACACATCACCTCCTTAAAATAGTCCAAGAGTGACTAATCACATAAACAATGAGGCAGTCACCAACACTCAAGCATGTTACAACTTCTGAGAAAGAACAGGCCTAGCAAAGCCAAAGCAGAGTCTACAGATTGACTGGAAATGATATGGACATCTGGAGAGAAGATGCATGCTATACTTTAAGAGTGATTTTTTTTTTAATGTATATGCATTCCCAAAGGGATAATTTAGCTTTGTATGAGTTCACTCAGGGAATATATAAGGGGAAGGGGATGAGGGGGAGGGGGGAGGAAGAGAAGAAAGAGGCATGTGTTATACAATGCAAAATTAAAAAACTGTTGGTCTCATCCTGCTGTTATGCATCCTGTGTCTCTCATGTACTGAATCTCCTTGGTTCAGGATCAAGTACATGTGAGAGCAGTATAGGGTTACTGATAATGGCATTTAGGGAGACTGCTTTATATCATAACCATTAATGAATTTTTTAACCTATTTATTGAATGGTTATAGGGAGGCTATGTAGATCTGCTCTGAATGATCAATTAGTTCGTAGTACCTGGTTGGAATTTGAAACGTGGTCTTGCAGCTAAAGGTCTAATTTGAGATGCAGAAGATCAAAGTTTGACTATTGCTCCTGTCAGTTAATTCATATGTGATCTCTGAATAAGTGATCACATTACCTATATTTCAATTCTCTATTGAAGAAATGGTGACCAGAAAATTTTATTTGAGTCTTGTTTAGACTAGTCTATAAAAGTTTAGATTGATCTTCTAGTGTAGAAATTTTTAATATTTTAAAACTTCTTCAGTCAGGACTTTTAACTGTCTATGAGGCCTTAATTTGACTGGAATTTATAGAAACCAGTATTTGATTCCCAGAAATGAAAACAGACATCAACTCAATTTTTTTCTTAATACTCTGATGCTAAATTACAACAGGAATAATTACAACAGGAATAATTACAACTCTCTGCTTTTCAATGCAGCACCACAACGATGGTGATTCCTTGTTTCCCACTGGAAAATAAAAATTCACAAAATTTTGAAGTTCCTTGGGAACCTATTGAACTGAGTCCTGTGTCTCCTTTAGTAGTTGCTGTCCAGGGCTGTCTGGAACCAGGGTATTCAGGGACCTGGACTATTTGAAAATCTCTCTTCCTATTCAAAATGTTTAGTGTTTGGATGCAAGCAGTATTTTACCAAGTAAAATGGCTTGTAGTTGCTGCAGGCTGCCTTGGTAATGTCTGGATCTTTCCCATGTAGCTCTGCTGAAAGTATGGGCCTGGTAGAGCCATTATCATTTACCTGTGAGCAAATCACTCCCAGACCCTGTCCACCACTCCTTCCTGGAGAACAATGTTGTCTGGTGGTGTTTTGCTGTGGGCGATCTGATGGAAATTTAGACATTCGTCTTTGGTAGTACAATAGTGATGTCCATCAGCAACCTATTGAAATGGGAATTTGTATGGCAGATGAAGGTTGTTCTGAAATGATCACTACCTTTAGTTAAGTACTAGAACCATTTATGTACAAAGTTCAATGTAGGACATTGCTACTGAATTTAAGTTCACAAGCAACACATTTAACTCTCAAGAAGTCTTTAGTAAATATTGATTTGCTAAATTTTAATTGACGAATGGGAATTTTCAAACTATGCTTAAAAGTTTGTTTGAATTACAAGAAAAGAATGTAAGAGTAAAATTATGATGGACTTGCATCTATCAATAAAGGGAAATCAAAATGCATGAGGAAACGGAGAGCCCACTGCTATATGGCATAGTGTGTATTGTGTCAAGTGTTGAGGATGAGATTGTTTTAACAGTCAGCAGGAGTCAGAGCCTCAATACCTCTAAAAAAATCTGTCTCCTGTGCTTTATATTCTTATTGCTTTCTTTGAGGGGGAAGAAGGCTTGAAGGTCACAGAATCGGGCCATTTGTGTAACCAGAACCAGATGATTAATTACTTTTTTTAAGGATTTTCTTTCTCTGAAAATTTTATCCCAGAAAAGCATGAGGACACACAAAGTTTTGTGGTTGAAAGAGAACTATATTAAGATTACAGAAATATTGCACATCACCATCCTGTGGGAAGTGGCTTTTCATTGTTTAGCATAAGAAAAATAAAGACTAACAAGTTAGCGACACAGCTGTGGTTTGTGCTGTGTAATTTGTTTTATAACAAACCTTTAAATATTGCACCCAAGCTGAGAGAACATATATAGGAAAGACTCAGACTGAAAAGAAATCACTTAGCACAATTAACATTGAAACTAGATTAACTGTCATTTTAGCTTTAAAAAACCTCCCACTCCGTTCTTTCATGCTCCCCTCTACAAAAAATTTGGAACTCATCACTGGAAACATCACCTCAAAAATCTTTTTCTACTTTCTGTTATTTAAACCAGAGATGAATGTATTCATTTCAGCAAAAAAAGAATGAATTTAATTTTTTTCTTAAATCCGAAACAGATCCAGATGAGGATTTCAAAATTATGAGAACACTTTTTTTATTTAGATTTCTGTGCATTTTAGTGGTATGTTCTAGGAAAAAGGCTGATTATTATCAAATGTTGAAGACTAGGTTGCAAAGCCCATTGAAACTTCTGGGAAAACTGCAAACAATTTTGAAGTGCTTTGAATCAGACCCTCTCTGGAACAGTCTCTGGACATAATATATGGGATGGACTGAAAAGTATCTAATTTTGCTGCTCCAAAGGCTCTGTTTATCGTGGCAAACTGACAGGTTTGAGCACTGTCATCTGTTTCCTTCTTTGTACTTTGTTTAGTCCAGTTTTGATCTGGGCTGTCCTGCTTCTCCCAGTTAATGACCATACATTGTTTAGGTGACTATTACAATCCTAAGGCTCTTCCCAAGAGGTAGCATAGATGTGGCAACTGGATTTAAGTAAAAAAGAGGAGGGCTGGTTGTGTGAAAGTCTAGATCATGCTAATGGCATTCATTCTGAGCTGGAGAACGGTTCAGGACATATTAACAGGTCCAAAGATTTAGCAGTAGGGAAGGCCCTGTCAAATCTTATCTAAAAATCGCTTTTTTAAAAAATAAAATCTCTATATTCAGCAGGCTTTGCTCTGGAGCACTATTTTTGTCGTTTCTCATTTTCCCACTCAACTTCCCCTAACTATGTTCAGCATGTGAGTTGATCCCAGCAGCAAATGAGTATGGGGAGAGCTAAACAATACTGCAATGGGCAGAATTATATAGAGCTCACGCTGTATTCTGCAGGTCCTGTTCTGTATGTCTACATCAGTTGTTTCCAGAAGCTGGCCACACTGATTTTGGATGAGGAAACACAAAGGGTCTGGTGCCATCCTAGGCATTTGCTTTCCAGATCTTTGTTGACCTTGATTGGACAGTTCTGGGCAGCACACCATCCTGAGCTGCTCTACAACTCCCTGAGAAGAAAGAAATCCTCAGCTATTTTTCTTCTGGACTGCTTTCTGATGATTTTGTCTTACCTTTCTTCTGCATCAGGAGATGGTAGAGTTCAGTATTTCTAAAAGCCTCGCTCTTCATGAATGTTACTGAATGGGCTTTTTACGGGGTAAAGTTTGACCTAAGGCTTTTGATATTCTGAAAGGAATCCCTTTTACAATGAGTGTCATTACACTAAAAGGACAATTTTTGTCTTTCACTGGAATGAGATAAAAATTGGGGTTTCTGCAATTTTTCTGTGCACTGCAGCTTTGCTATAACACGAACCTCCTGATTCTTTTGATGCTGATAAACAAATGTGTTTATATGTTGCTCTTAAAGTCTTGGTACTAACTGAGGTAACAAAACAATAACATACTCTTGTCCATGCAAGCTCTGCCCTGGGAATTGACTAATTAACATAAAGCTCAGCCCTGCAGGGACATTTCCAGGTTCATTTTTTGCTGCCTCAGCAAACTACAGAGTCTGGGTTGTTAACTACTTTCAGATGCTCTTTGTCTTTCAAGAAAGAAATAAAGAACATCCACATTGCTTTAGGCAAGTTAATGATTCTAAAGAACACTTACCTTTTTACCATATGCTTCATGGCAGATTAAAATCCTGAAGGAGCTAAGGATTATATGTCATGTATAGTCTTTTGGCAAAAGAAACATGTATTCTGAACTAAAAATGAATGGCTGAGTGTGACATTTATATTCATTGTTTTTCCAGACCTGCATACTGAGTATGCTTGATTTTACTCAAAATAAGAGCAAAGCAGAGGTTTTGTAGGTACTTAGTTTTTTCAGGATCTCTTAAATTTATGATGAGCAGTTTACAGTACCTACTGAGAAAATCAGAGAAACTTGTATAACCACTTCTGTAAAATTAGAAGGAAATCTGGCCTAACTTTACAAAGAGAAGCATATTCTACTACTTATATTTTAGATGAGATCATACTTATTTACATGAAGTATGTACTTTTGATTCATATTCTTTTTTTTTTTTGGACCACAAAACAAAAGTTTCTGTACACAGAAAAAAACACGGGAAAAAAGGAAAAAATTCAAATTAAATGAACTTTGACTTTCACTGGTATAGAAAATCTCATTGTTTTTATTAATTTTCTCTAGATTGCTAGATTTTCTCTCCTTCTTGTACTATTTGCTATTATTAATGGATGTCTGCCTCTTGCTGTTACTTATGAATGAACAAAATCTCATTCTGTAGCTTATAGAAATCACCAGTAACAGTACAAAAATTTTCTGTCAGAGGCCTGAAAACTCTTTGATAGGTCCTCGAGTGCTGCAGCTAAAAGGACTTCAGAAGTCACATCTGCATGAGCACAGATACTTTCAAAATGCTTTGTAAAAGCAGAAAAATAAGTGTATGTGAGAAGTGCACATTGGAGAAAGCTGATGCCAGACTGCATGCAGATACATGCAATATCCAGAGTTCTGCTTTGTACACATATTTGCTTGTTGGTGCATGAATACGCTTATTTTGTGAGTGTACTTCAGGCATGACTATCAGAAGACCAGGTGTGTATCTTACTCTGTGTGCCCCTATCAGCACAAGTTATTAAGGTTACCCAAGCCCATCTGATTCTGGTGTATAGGTTTCACAAACTTTACCTGTTTGGAATAAAATTTTACATGATGTAGGTCTCCCAGCCCTTTTTTGCCACAAATTTCAAACACAATAGTGCAATGTTTAATAAAAACAGGAAGACAAAATACTAAGAAAACATATATCTTCACTCTCAATCAGTTCTCCTGGAAAGTTTTAATTTGGGTCACTGTGGCTTTTAAGTTTCAAAAGTGGATTGAAGGAAACTCTGAACCGAACTAGGGGAACTTACACCAGTTGGGAAGATGAGGAAAAGTGAAATCTGTTATGCAGCCAGCAGGTAGCTGGGGCTATGCAGCCAAGGTGATACTTAAGAAGCAAGACCTACTGTGAGAAATGAGTGACCACAGGTTGAGATGTCAGAGGCAGGGAAAGAGAAGGTTTGCTACCTCAATATTTTGAAGCGGATGATGCAGCAAGTGTCAGTCTTGAGATGATCAGAAAAAAAGCCAGACTTTGTGCCCCTCTAGCACTTGGAGCTGCACCAAGTGTCTGTGAAAGTCACTGAGGATCTTTATTTCCTCTGATCCCCATCCATGTAAGCACTGGCAATTTACTAGTGCCACCATCTACTATGACAACTTTTGTGCTAATCACAGAGATCTGTGCGATGGATTTCAGTGTTTCCAGGACTCCTGATTCTGGGAGCCAGTAAATGCAAAGATGCCAAAAATGTGCTGATGAAATCTTAGCATTCTCCTTTATTCATATGCAATTAGATATCACCCTCATTATCAGTATAATAACTTTTGATTAGTTTATTATATCTTTATCATTCTGAAAAGCTTAAGAAAAGCTAGGCATAGGCAACTAGGTTTTATTTAACTTTTCCCTGGAGATTCTTTCCTACATGCAGCAACAATGGCTGTCTGCCATACAGCTACAGTATACTAAAACAGAGGGAGCAGTGCATTTTGCCTTTATTGTCAGGAAGTGTCAAAAGTATTAATAGCATAAATTTTGCTAGCTAGCTAAAATTCTCACACTGCAATCCTGTGCATCAGCATTTTTTTTTTTTTTTACCACAGATGGTCATTTATGTAACATGGTTGGAAATTGTGGCTGTGTTCCACAGCAACAGGAAAATGGGATACATCTGCACTGTGTGGGGAAAAATACAAATGAACTAGAAGCTATGCAAACATTTAAATTACAGGGAAACGGGACTGCGATAAGCCCTGGACTGCATGAGCAGGAAGAGAGTGTCAGCCTCACCCATGCCATGAAAAAATGGTCACATTTGTGGGCTACTCTATTGTACTGAGTGGAAGTTTGTTTATGTGGGACCTTCCTTCCCTGAGGACTTCCTCTGAGAGGAAATGTCGTCACTACTCAGTAAGGGTCAATTGTTATGCATTCAAAACTCAAACATAAAATAGTATCACTGAATGTAACAAAGTGAAAAGGAATAAATAAAATTTCTGCATTTACATATTTAGAAACATTTTCAACAGTTATTCTTGCTCACCAATACTTTCAGAGGGCTGAGAAAAATCATACAAGTCAAGCAGCTAGGATAATATTGTTTTACAGGTGTCAGCCGTTACCTCTCTATGGCTGATGTGGGAATATGTCTTAAATGGAAGAAGGCTAAAAAGACTGCAACTTTAAAACTGAGGTCATGGTCTTATGAGAATGCCCAGTCAAGTCTCTTCTAGGTCTCGGCCAAATTGCTCTGAATCTGAGTCGCTCTGGATGAGCACTTTTCTGAGAGTATATTTGCTGCTAAAATGTCCCTTAAGGTTTATTTTTTTTAATTGTGATGAAACAGGAATATTGTTTGAGATAAAAGGAGCTAATATTGTTGTTGCTTTCCCTTTGCCATGGCCATCGCATTGTCAGTCAAACAAAATAACTGGAAGAGACTCTTGGATGGGGAATATGCTGAGCTCTTGGAGTCACACAATGGCTGAGATTGGAAGAGTCCTCAGCAGATCACCTCATCCAACCTGGGTCAGGCAAGGTCAGCTAGAGCAGCTTGTCCAAGACAAGATCACTTGGGTTTTGTTTTCAAGTAGTGGAGACTTCTCAACATGTCTGAGCAACCTGCTCTGGTGTTTGGCCACCTTCATGGTGAAAAAAAAGTTTTGCTGTTATGTCTAGATGGAATTTTCTGTATTTCAGTTTATGCTTTTTAATTGTCCTTGTGCTTTTTCCAAGCTCATAAAATCTATGCTGTTTTGACACCAGCCATATTGGAAAGGTGCTGAGCATCAACCAGACAAAGGCACACTGACAAAAGTAGATGGTAAGCCCTGGTCTGTTCCCAGCTCACAAGAGGTTGTTAGTAAACTCTTTCCTCCTAGGTGAGTAGACTTTGTCTCCAGGTATGTATTGGCTCCACGCTCTTATACCTATTTTGCATTAGGCTGTGGGATATCTGAAAACAAAGGAACATTGGGAACTGACCAGGATCCAGAGCAGTTTGCAGATCAAATATTTTTTTCTAAAGAAGCACCGCAACCATGACCAATGTTGAAGTCTCTTGGCAGCCTGTCTCTTGAGGTGTCATCATCCATGAAGTCCTCTTCCCGATTGCATGGTCTAGACTAAAAGTAAGTTGCTAATCCTCTCTCAGAGAAGTTTCCAGTGGGTGCAGTAAAACAATCAGAGGGGCAAGAAAATGTCATTTAGTCTTTCCAGTGGAAAACTTGAGAATTCTTCTCCCAGGGCAATATACAAAATAAAGCACATCACATTACAAACCGTTGTCAGGCTCATCAAAACTTTGTTAGATAAAGCACCACAGTCAATGAGCAGATTTTATCCTCGCTAAAGACCTGATCCAACATGTTTAAACCAATTCCTTCCTCCTTCCTACTTTTCCCTGCCTCTTCCTCTCCCTACCCAACACACAAGAGGGAAATTCAGATTTTCGGTGAAGGAATAGGCGGAGGGGCTTTTCTTTCGCACACTTCCATGTAACCTTTCCGCCCGGCCATGCTGTCTTGCTCCGGGCCGTCCTGGGCCACCAGCCCCTGCGTCCCATCTGAAAGAATGTCGCCTGTGAGGCAGAAATTCCCACCATGGGAATCGCGCCTCTGTGTCGTACAACAAAGGCCACCGCATTGTGTCCCTGTTAAGCGGGTGTTAAAATGCGCATATGTTGCCAGGGCTATTGCATGCGAGGGTCCATTTAGGAAGCGGAGGTTTTTCCCGACCGCTGGCTTCTCTGAATCCCCCATATTAACACATTAGCGCACATGCGGCCTCTTTACCAGATTAGCTACAGTTGTCACAGATTAGCTCACTCTGTGAAGGAGCCGCAAAGGTACCTTTGACCATTCATTCAAAAGAGCCAGAAATTTTTTTTCCTTGTCTTCAGCCATCAGAGTGCAAAGCAAATTAAAGGGAGGATCTGTCATTCTCTTTCTTTCTCTCTCCCTGCCCACTCCCCGCTCATTTTGGTAATAGGATAACTAAAGGGTAGTACTATGGTGGACTACACAGAGAGACATTAATGGATGTCTAATATTCACCTAGAAAATATTTATTTAACCGCTTAAAAACATTGGTGTGTTTTCTTTCTTCACCAATGTCAATAGTCCTTTGAAAAATGACCTTTTTGAAGCTCAAAGTGCCTGTTTTTTATGTTTTGCTTCTCTCTCTCCCCTTTCTCCTTTTTTATTACAGTTAATTTGAAGTGTGGTTCAGTGATCACAATTCTGCAGGTTGGGAATGGGGAAGAGGAAAAGACTTGCTAGTGGCTTGTTACATTATTTATTTAACCCATCTTGCTCCTTAAAAGGTTTTGATAGCTGGTAAAATAAACAGTGACTCAAAATACCTTTGGTATGACTTGCAGTCTACACAGGCATTAAGATTGAGCCTAGAGAAGACATAACATCTTGGAATGTAGCGGCAGTAGAGATTTCAACAGTCATCTCTGAATGAACTTGGTGGTAAAGGAGGCCTAGAAAGTTATAAAAACATACAGCTGAAATTGCTGGTTAGCATTCACACCTTTGTCACAAAAAAAAAAAATAAATTGTGGAAGGAAACTGTGGTGAGGAAGGAATGCAGCAATTCCTCACACCTCAGTGCTTTCTAGGGAAGGTGTTCCACATCCTTGCTACCAGGTGTAGTGTTACTGGGCTCAGTTGGAGCTTGTCGAGCGCTGCAGATTAGCTGTGCTGCCTGCATGTGGGAGACAGAGGGGACAAACCCAAGACAATAGTGCTTTTCCAGGATTGACATTCCCTTTGTCATACATGTGGGCTGTAAGAGTAGACCTTCAATCACCACTCAAGGGCCTGGCACAGAAGATCTTACCTAGAATATGAGGAAGAAATCAAAAACTGAATTGTGACTTTGGTTTTTTTCCTTCTCTGATAGCAGGTAACCAGACTGCATTATCACTAGTAAAACTTGAATTTCTAACTTTGTTCAACTTCTTTCACAAATACTGGAGCATAGTTTTAGGAACTGTTTACTAGTCTGTTTCTCCACACAATCTTAAACCTGGCTGGTTCCATGCACTCTGCTTGTAAACACTAGAAAGTGCAGTAGATAATTTGTAAGGGCATGTTACCAGAGGCTGGAGTTCCAGTGCTTCTCAGCAAACAGCCTGACTGTGTGTTCTGAAGTATGTGCAACCATACTCTTCTAAGACCACAACTTTAGGCTCAGAGCCCATCCTTTTGGTACTGGGATCATTTCTGAAAGCTAAATCCTATTTGTGGCTCACTTTGTAGATCCTGTCTGTTGAAATTCAACAATATTTCTACTACAGAATTTTTTTTATTTTATTATTTTCAGGTTATAGTGCCACACCAATAAGAAAAGGCCGTGAAAGATGGGGCAAACCTATCCCTTGGAGCCCTATGTCAAGAAAACTTACAGCACCGATGATACCTCCCAGTTCTAAGTATAAACAACTCCAATTTATAATCTAGAATGTGAGGCAAGAGTACTAACTGCAAAGCAAGGGTGATTATATGAAAAACAATTTTTCAGTATTCCACTGACACTTTTCAAATTCACCTACCCCATGAGTCTATCTAGTTTATGCACTGACTTCAGTAATTAATTTGAATTCAGCAAAGCCATTTCATTCATGATCTTTCTGGTTCTGTTCTAAACCAAGAAAATAGCTGAAAAGCTAAAGACTTAAATTTACAGTATTTAAATCTCTTTCTTTCTCTAATAAGCACATTGGAGTCTGGGTCAGAATATGAATCTTCTGTTTCCATTAGTTATTTTTATTATGCCCTCCCAAGTGTCACCTGCTTTGCCAGTGTGAGTAAAGGGTCCCAGTTTGAGACCCTGGATGGGGTTCAACCCTGTTGAGTGTGAAAGTGGTGATTTTCACATAGTCCTCTTAATTTATAGTTGTCTGCAAAAATGCATTTTGGTGTTAAGGATGTAAATTTGATTTTCTTTCAGAACCCTTATTCAAATCCAAATAGTAATTTTCCATGCTCTCAAACCAACATTTAATCTCAGAGTATTAATGTGTGATTTTGAATCTAAGTGATCAAACACTGTCTTGGTTGCCTTGAGCAAAAGAGACTAGGATCGAGACCTGTGGCATTTTATGCTTTGATTTATGTAGCTGGGTCCCTGGCAGCTAACCCTGCATCTCATTTCTCTTACAGCATTATGTCTTTCTCCTCTCCCACAATTCCAGGCAGTGTGGCAGCCTGATCTGTGAGTTACCAATGCAGTCATGACATAGAGCATGTGGGGTCAGAAAACAGTAGGGAGGCAACGCTGTTGGGGATGGAGATGGAGAGCCGCTGCCGGCTGTCATCCATTTGTGGAGAAAGACGAAAGCTTGGATAGCATGCTCTCTGGCAGGAGCTGAGCATCACTGCCTCCCTCCCCCAGCCTTGCCACCTATTTTCTTGCTTTTGTCACGTCAAGTGGTCTGGCTTATGGGCAGAGAAGCAACTTGACATGGCATACAGCTTTGAGCCTTCTTCTGTTCCTCGATATAGCTCATGGAAGAAACTTCTTTGGCTTTGGTCATTTTATGACCTAGTCAAAAGCAACACAAAATTTTATTTGAACTATCCATGAACTTTAAAAAATTAATTTCTTTCATAATATCAACAAACTATTGAATTTTTTGAGTTGCCCTTTTTTCAACAGGCATCTCCTTATTTTAACACACTGGATTAAACTCGGGCTTCTTGAAACATGAATAGTAAATCAATTATTTTAAATACAGGAGAGCTCTTTTGCTCACAAATCTTTCCCATGCTTATGAACTCCTGCAAGCTCCATGGCTGCTGACCTGGTCTGGGAGCCTTGTTCTAATTGATAATGTTGTTCATTGTGAGAACACTGGCTACGCAAATCCTGATGCTTGATGTGTGGATTTGCATTCCAATACTCGGAGCTCTCTAAGGGCGCACAGGACTGGTATGCTGGCTCTCAAAGCACAATGGGAATTATGGATGTGTCTCTGGACCAACAATTATTTCCATGTGCTTGCTAAATGAGTGCAGTGAGGGAAGACTTTCCTCTTGTTTAGTCTCTGTTGCTTGCCTTTGGTGCTGTATTGCATTTTAATATAAACCTCCCACACTAGCTACCTCAACCCAGCCCTGTTTGGTACTTGCCTGGTTTTCATTAAAACACTAGTGCATGAAGAGTTGTAAGTTCAGGGCTGGAGGGCATCTTTGCTGAAGCTGGAATCTTTGGTAAATAGCATACTGCACTTTTTGGAAGTGTTAAAAGTAACTAAGCACCTAATGAATGAGGACCTAAACAATAGAGTTAGTCAAACTACTCCCACCATTCTTTTTTTGATAGTAGTGGTAATTAAATAGTAAATGTTTTTCCAACCACTATATATTGTTGGCAGCTCAGACTTCCCATCACACATGTGTAGGTTCACAGGGCTAAAAAATATCACGCTAGTATATATTGCCCTGTCTAGCTATGAAAAGCAAAGGTCTGGTAGGCAGAATTTGGCTTTTCTTCCATTCAGAATAGGCTGGGCTACAAAAATAACAGTATCAGAGCAACAGCTTGCTTAGTCACATAATGCATTGCTATATAGTCTGGATTTCTTGTTTTCATTTCACTTTCCTTTGTTTTAGAGACAAAAAGGGAAGCCCCTGGGGGAAAAGACTTCCAAGTTTATTGCTTGACCAAAGCTGGCTGACTCTGACATCAGCAGCCGTTATTAACTGGAGCTTTAACATTTCTTTCTCTGAATATAACATTGACACTGGCACCCCTGTTCAGCCACAGAACAAGTACCGAACAGACCCCAGCGCAGGGCAGCAAGCTTTCTCACACTGCCTTTCCAGCTGTTGAAGTGTCATCTGCCATGGACCATCCCTAGGGTTAATAGATAAATCACTCTGTGCAAACTTAGTCTGCCCTTAGACTGCTCAATTAGGTCTTGCTCTGTGCTGTGTGGCTTCTATTTTAGGAAATGGTTTGAGATCACCAAACTGTTCTTCACATGGAAGCAACAAGCATTATTATAATTTTAAATCTGTGGTCTTTATCAGTGATTGGTGGAGCTACCTTATGGATGAGAATGGGGATGAGTTGAACTCATGCAATGGCAGCTCATCTGTCAAGTGACAAGTATTCCTGCTTACCTCACTCCTGCTACACTGGGCTGTGCTGGCTGAGGGCAGTCCAGATCCTGAGCCAGCTGCACCAGACATCTTGTTTCACTGCACTGTTCTTATGGAAAAGAAACAGAGAATTCCTGATGAGGCATATTAATATGTGAAGCAAGAAAAAAGCTGAAGTGAAGAAAATACTCCCTGCACATAACAGAGCAAATTAAGAATTATTGCTGCAAACGACATTTTTCAGTTTGATAATACTGGCCCCAAATTAGATTGTACTGGTCTTGATAAAAGGGCCATTTCTGTTGCTTCAGTCCTTTGATGGAAGGTCACATAAAAGAAGAATGAAATGAAGAATAAACTAGAAATTTGTATGATACACTGTCTTCTTTCTTTTGCTTCTTATACTGCTTTTTATAAGAACAGCTGTCTGGGTTCCTGAGGCAGCAAGTCAAATATTTTGCCTATAAGGTCACTTTTGTTATCACATATGGTGTTGCAAGGAAATTTCCAACTTAGTTTCAAAATAGCCTTGGCAGGACATACAATTCAAGCCAAGAAAGCCTCCTCCTCCTTTTCCTAGCTTCTGTCAACACACAATCAATGATCTGCCAGCTAAACCCAGCTCATATGAAGCTTGCTAGCTCATTTTTTTATTTCTCCGGGGACAAAAGCAGACTTCATTACTAAGATAATGGCCCTCCCTTCCTTCAGTGACTGAGGTCTAGAAACCCTCTTAGATGCATTTCATAATGTAGACTTATGCTTTCTATTCTTGGATTAGACATGCAGCATATATATCAGTTAAAACAAACACTGTACCAAACATGTCTGACTTGTTCTTTTGACATAGTTTCTTGAACAGTATTTCACTTGCCAGCTAGATAGGTCAGAGAAAAGATAAGTATTTGGATAAGTTGCGCTGTGTTAGATACTTACAGTGGCACTCACCATTTGGAATAACCGCTCTATGTTTTTTCTTGAACTTATACCTAATGTGTTTTGCTATAAATTTGTCTTTATAGTTCTTTTGTGTGTCTGCATCAAAAATAGAAACAGGGATATGTATTGTGTTTTCTGACCTATTTCCTGCCTTTGAAGAACCTCTATAGATTAAAGGATCACTAATATTCAGCAACAGGTATATTCAGGACGGTACTCACCATTGCCCCAATGGATCTGGTCACTGACTAACTGTAAATAAGTCTTCATGAAAGATGAGGCCCTTTTTTCCTGCTTAGCAGGTAGCTGAATTTGGATGCGAGTACTGGATCCATGAGCACTGAAGTTTCTATGCATCTGGTCAGGGCCAAGTAGCTTTCTTTAGCCTTTCTAAGACTTTCTGAAGGTCTACTTTTTTTTTTTCTCCTTAGACTTCAGTCATGCTACTGGTGAAGCTGTTCTTACTTGGAGAGATAGCTGTTCATTGATATTTAGGTTTTCTCTTATACCAACAAGCTGATTAATTTTACTCTGACCCCTTCAACAATGCAGCAGTTTCATCAGCTGTATGAGATTCAAACCATTCACAGAATGTCTACTTTTTGTTCACAACTGCCCCATCACTCGACTAGAGGGTCATAGAGACAAAGCCTAATTCTCAGAGAAAGTGAGTATCAAAGAAATCAAGAGGTGATTTTTTTTTAATGTGACATATTACTGATATTGCAGGATAAAACACCACATTCTGTAAAAAAACAACTCTATATGAAAACTGAAGTTCAGCAGCCAAACACTGAAAAAACCTAAGCTAAAACTGAATGCATTACTAAGGAGGTTTAGTGTGAGAAAGGATAGACGATATTGGGAAAGGTAATAGGTAGTGGCCGAGTTAATTTATAAAATGTTGTGTTTTTTTAAAAAAAAAGAACCTCAACCAAAATCAGAAAAAAAAAAAAAAAGGATTGTAGTGGAGAGGGTTGCTATAGTGAGAGTAATCTTACAACCTAATGTGTGAGTGCTCTCAAAAGACTGGATGTTCCAGTTCAGTGAAGCAAGATGGCCCCCTGCAGTATTGTTAGCCCCCTCACAAAGAAATTCTGCTTCTAATCTAGGAACATCACTGTACAAAACACTAACATAACTGCTGTGGTTTACCATTAGTTTCACTCAAAACATGAGGTAAACATTCGTTACTTTTAAAACATCAGTCAAAAATAGAAGTCTTCAGTCACCAACTTTGCTCTCACTGCTTCTGAATGCCTGCTGTGGAGTTCTGGTGTGAGACTGTAAAAAAATTCGAGTTTAGAATGATACCTTTGAACCCCCAGGAAACAAAAACAGTCTCTCAAACTTATGTGGTAAAGACTGTGATAGGGTCATAGTAAAGACTGAAAAGAAAATCTTACTGGACTTGTGAAGCCAGGCAAGAAGTAAAACTTCCTCATGAATGAGAAGATAAACTTCAGAAAAATATCACTCTGCTCTAAATGCAGGAATATTCATGTGTATTTTGTGCATAAAAAGCATTTTATTTCTCCCCTCCCATCATATATATCTGACAGTAGTGAGAATGGGATGGCATACTTTTCGAAAAGTTTTTATAATATATTGGTTTATTGACAATGTTTGGGGCTCTCAGTTTTTCAAATTCCTTTCACTGACAAAACAAAACACTATAAATTATGTGCTTTGTGACAGCAAAACAAATCCATGCTTTAGCACCTGTGCATATTTTGGAATTGTATTTGTATTAATCAATATACATCTATCACTTGTGCCTGATACATATTTGCTGCACATATGCAGTAAAACGCAGAATTTAGTTTATTTAGCAGTTATGTGGGGATATGCAGTTAGCTTCCTTCTGAAGTACATGAGACTTCTTTGACTGCCATCTGCAACTTGAAGCATCCATCCAAGTCACACATTGCAAAAGCTAGGAAAGGGAGAGGGGAACCAGATAAAAAAAGACCCAAATATTTTCCTAGCAATTAAATGCAACAGTTCATAAAGTTCATGAAGTCAAGTAAATTCCTTTCCTAGTCCTATTCTCTGTCCTCTCTCTCCTGCTTTGTATACCTCCATGATTTCTATCACTTATTTGCAAGGCAGTAACACTGTGCTCAGTGCTTGAAGTGAAAGCATTAGAAAAGAAAGCTCTCTCATAATAACTGTAATGCATGCTTTAGCTCGTTCTCATCAGAAAATCAAAAATGGACTTGAGAAGTTTGAATAATTGCAAAATTTAATAAAAACTAATTTCTTCTCTGTCTCTCAATGCTGAACTTAACACATCACTCACAGAAACCCACCCAGGCTCTAAAGAATCAGTGTTGTGAGGTCTGTGTGGCCTTCTACAGACTGCTTTGGTGTGGGAGCTTGGATTGTTTTTGACCCTGTGACACTGAATGGCCAAAAGCTTCCATGCAAGGACAATGGTGCTGTTAGTGCCCATTACTAAAAGACTTCTTGTTTCTTTCAACTGCTCACAGGCCTCCTAAACAATGAAAGAAATCCATACATCATTAATAAGGAGATTTAATTTGAATTCTGCTCTAAGAGAATTCTCAGATATTCCCCTCATTTTTTTTTAAAGTAAAAATTGCTGGAGTATGATGTAAGGCAAAACTTAATGTACAGAAGTGTTGGACCTCATTTAAAATTGCCTGGAAACTAGTGGGAATTGTAATCACAGAGCAAACTGGAAAGCAGTACTGGCAAACTAGTGAGCAGCTCCCACCAAATGAAGGCATGGGGATATGTCAGCTAGTAAAAAAAGTCTTCCTGTAAAATGATCTCTTTTGACCCAGGGTATTTTATTACTTTTACATTTCTAATGATAATAACTTTATTTTTATTGTGACTACATTTATTCAGAACTTCTAATAACCATTTATCACTCAAAATGGGCTAATTTTCATTAGAAAAGGGAATTGCAAAATTCTGACAGAAAGTTGATGTGAAAGAAAATGGAGCAGGATAGCCCATGTTCACTTTAGTAATGAAAGGTCGTTAATAATTCTGCTTTTATTTGTGAACATTCAACACCGTTGAAAATCAGTCAGTACAAAAGAATCAGGGTTATTTTTCACATGAAAATAATGTGAGTTAACTTTGCCTCAACTCTGTCTCTACTGTCACTGGAATCTATTACATGAGGAATGAATGTTGATTAGATATTTCAGGTTTTATTCTGCTGTCATTTTGCATTTGAAACCATTTTTAATTTTGGTATTTTTAGGAATGGAAAGAACAACAGAAGATTTCACAGAAATTTCTAAGTTGGACCATATTGAAAGATTGGTTTATACTGCTAGTCTGCCACAGTAAGGTCAGAAAAAACTAATGATACCTCAGTGAATATATGTATATAACATAAAATAAATGTTTTTAAAGTTTTAGATGTTTAAAACGGAATCTAGTGTATATATAATCCACAATGAGGTAGTATACTAATGATTAGGTGGAGAACAACAGTTGCATCATGCTCATTCTTCACAGGTTTCAATAATCATACTCAGTTTCTCACTGGGTGTATTTTGGTTATGTAGCTGATTCTCTCTCAAGTTATGTATGTAAGCATGTATATATGTATGTATCTATCTATCTTCTATCCTCTTATGTGTCTATCTATGCAAGTACACACATAAATATAAATGTGTGTATATATATATAAATATTTACAGAGAGAGAAAACTTGGAAGAGAAATTGTCTGCTTATGCCATTAAATGGAATTGAATGTTTTTGAATTAACTGTTCTATAGTTAAACTATGTTATCTAAGAGCACAGTTTCTATTTTGGCAGATAGAAATTCTGTTATATAAACTGGATTCTCGCTCTGATTATGTTGTTCTTGTTCATGAAAAGCTCTATTTAAGTAAATGAAAAAACTCATAAAGAGGTTATAGATATAAATACATAAAAAGTGATAGATAGATAGATAGATAGATAGATAGATAGATAGATAGATAGATAGATAGATAGACAGACAGATAGATTATAGATTAAAAAAAGAAGAAAATTTTTAATTATATTACAGGTAGCTCTCCAAGTCTGCTCTCTATGTGCGTTATGGCTTCTAAAGAAGGTAGCTACAAAAAATTTCAGAGACTCCTCTAATGCACATTCACTCATTCTTTTACCCCAGCCCCCTGATCTCTGTAAAATGGAGCAGGGTCTTATCAAAGACGTTATATTCAGTTTAAAGATTCTTAAATTCTTTTGCAGCTGGTCCTAACACGACAAAACCTCAGGCCTCTGTGGAAACTTTTCTGTTTTGGGGGGATTCTGGAAGTTGTCACTATGTCAAGTTTTCAAACTCTACTTAGTAAGTACATGATTGCTTTACAGAGCAGTGAAATGTGATTTCTTTCCCATAAGTGCTTAGGCAGCAATACCAAACATCAGTTTAAAACAGGAAATTAAAGATTGATTTTTGGGTTTCATTTATTTTGAAAATTTAGAATAGGAAAAAGTATATATGCTTCTGAGGATGAAATAATTCTTTGGAGTTTTGACACATTATATTAGCATTTCAGTGTGGGTCAATACTGGGCTTCTAAAGTGAATCTCTTACTTGCTTGTCACTAGCTACTACATGTTGGTTCACTTCAGAGATATCACAAACTGGATTCTTTTAGGATGTCATTAACCCAGAAGATGCAAATATAATGCAGTCCAAACCACCAACTGGCAAATGAATTAACACTTGAATATTCCTTTGAAAGTGTAAATAAGTTCATGTTGAGCATGTTAAGTCTTTTCCATGTTTGTTTTTATAAATATATGAGCAACTGAGCCTCATTAGCTAGAACAGTACCAGAGCTTCCATCACAAACTGACTTGAATGAATATGCATGAAATCACCATTAGTTTTGCATTTAGAGTAATTATTCTGCACACATATTTAACTAGAAAATGGATGGCAAAGAAACCACTCATTTCCTTGAGCTCAAGTGAGAAAGGTATTTCAGGCCTGATTTTCTGCTGCTTTGCATCTTCTGTGTTTCTGCAAAATGAGTGTGAAACATTATTCATTCTGTTTTGAAAACATTTCACAACAATGAATAATGCTGTTCTAGTAAGTAGTTATGTTATTCATCTGTCTGTATCTAATTCTTACTTATGCTTAGAATGTAAACTTTTGAGAACTGAGACATACCATGCTGGTACCATGCCGTGCAGCGTAGGATCTTGTTCAATGTCTGGAACTCCTGTGCACTGTTGCAATATTACAGTGTAGTTTTGCAATGTTCAAGATGCAGGAGGTTCAGCCATATCACATATAGAATCTCGTAAATTATAGAGGATACAAGTAATCAAAGTATATGTTCATATAAGAGCCAAGAGAATACAGGCTTAATTCCATGAGCAAAAAGAAAGGCAAAATTTACTGAATAAGACAGGATTTGGGAATTATTACATCTGATCTATTAAATACATATAAGGCAACATAATGATCATGTCATACCATGACCAAAAATGGAGACTCTAGGATGGGAAACACTGTTTTCTGCTCTGTCCCTTCCTCCTCTCCTTCTCCACCCCCACTCTTTTGTTCTTTGCCATTCAGTGTTTTGGTTCAAGTTAATTAAAGATTCCTGTTGCAGCCTCCTGGAGTGAAATTCTGGCAGTATGCCCAGTGCTGCCATAGTCATATATAAGCAGCCCCTCCAGTGAGTTCCATAGTGTCTCTAAGAAACTATACAAAGAGGAAGAAAGAAACTGAATCCAGATGGAATGGGAAATCAGATATTTCTTCCATTTGTGTTGAAAACTGTGAAGACTGCCCCATAGGTTGAAAGGGAAGACAATTCACATACTCTGCAGTCTCAGAGAAAAGCATGTTTTCTTCCCCACCCCTCTGCCCTTCATTGAAGAGGAATCTGTGAGAAAGCTTACGGTGAGACTGCAAACTCGGTAATGCAAAACATGTTTTCCCAACTCTGCTTTACTCTGCTAGCTATAGAAAGGTGTAGGATAGACCTGTCAGGGGAAGACAAAAAAACGAAACAAAAGAATGAAAAGAGCGACTCAAGCAGACAAAGATTCTTCCTAATGACAGGGTTAAGAGAGAATTTGATATCCAAACCAACATTTTGACACACAACTCATAGTGAAAAGAGGACTCGAGGCATTTTAAATGCTCAAAAGGAGAGTAAACATGTCTAACACACTAAGCAATAAACATGTCCTGAACTGCTTGTTGTTAAAAGGCATAAAAGGCACAAAAATGTACAGTTCATAGCAATTTCTTGGATCTCACATGCACAACAAAAATCAGAATTATCTGTGCAGAAGCACAGATGTGGTGCATTTTGTGTTTGTATTTGTCAACTTTAGTTCTTGGTTCTTAAAACAGCACTACACTTGGTAAGTAGTTACAGAATTACTGGATTAATGGTGGTATCATTAGAAATCAAAACTGTGGATGTTTGTAAGTATATTTTATATTTAAATTACAGTTTGCTTCATGGCAGATTCTGTGCTCACCAGGGATATGAAATTTGGTGGAGAAAAAGAATAAAGCATGAAGCTACCTACAGTATTGCTTGGTTTCTCTATGCATTTTATTTTACTATCAACAGCATTACTTTGTTGCTCTCCTGTGGTCGGTTTAGTTCTTCAAGGTTATGATTGATTAGGGCTAGGAGGAGTTACATGAAGATTAAACTTGGCCAAGGCAGATATGAGAAAGAAGTCTTAACAGTTGATTCCTATGTCAAAGGACTAATTTTTAACTTTAAAATATCAGGACAGAGTGATTTCTTGGCAGAGAGAACAACCTGTTGTAACACAAGAGATGCCCATTTTAGATGCAGACTTTGGGCAAAGGTTATGATTCAAGGTAGGAGGGGTTTAGCTGATGATTTAAAGCAATACTTCAGGTGAAATGAACCTGATAATTGCAGTGCAGATTTCCCCAAATAGCAGATTGACTGAAATAGCCCTGGTTCCCTGTGACTAATTGGATGTTTTGTTATCTTTTTTTTCCTAAGCAACAAAAGTGGTCCAAAAAACTTCCCAGGTGAAAGGGGTGGTAAATGTATGCTGATATGTGTGTTTCTTGTCCTTTCAACCTTTGAAGCCAGGCTGGGGTCAAATTACTCAAGCAGAACTGTTCTGTTGACAAACATGTTATCTTCAAACAACAATCCCAGTATGAGAGGCGCTGTTAATTTAAAATAACAGAGGAGAAGGGGCAGAAAAACAGAGAAAAAAAAGAGGGAAAACCAGGACCAGTCTACATGAAATCCAACCCAACTGCCACCTTCCCTGCTAGCCTCCTTTTGTGAGCCTGCCTTCCCCACTGCGTAAATCAGCTATGGTTGGGGTTAAATGGGTAGCTTTTGTCTCCTCACAATGGCCGAGAGTGACAGGTTGAGCTAAATGATTTACTGGTGGAGATGATTTGAAGGACAGAGCCAGGCAGCCTTGGGAACACACGCACAAGAAAAGGACAGTAGCAAATCAGCCTCTCCTCCCCCTCCTGCTTTCATGGTTTTGACTGAAAGATCACAGAGTGGGACTCTGACAGACACAAGGATCATTGAGAAGCTATTTTTATTACTTATCCATGGCAGTCTTGCTTTGCTGAGAACAGACCTGAGGTTAATTAACTTTTTTTTTTTTTTTAAGTGTTGTTTTTCTTATTGGGGATGCAAGCCTGTAAGTTGGAAGGGTCACATGCCATAGGCAAAGGGAAAGTCTCTGTGTGAGACTTCAGCACAAGAAAGCTCAACAAACTCTTCCCTAGCCAAAACAAAGCTTTCCACACAGCAAAGCAATGCAGCGGGGCTACCAGGAAGGCAGCTGCTCAGAGCAGAGCTGTCTCAGCTGTTGTCAATTGGAATGTGCTAGAAACAGTGCTCCCCCCACATCATTACACTGCCCCGGCGGTGATGGTACCCAGTGCTAATATGGATCCCAGATTGTTTCCTAAACACTGTTTGATCTGGCTGTGTGGGCAGGAATGAACTTGTCTGTTGGGATGCAGGACGTACCAGAGCTCTGGCACACTGTGTTTGCCCGTCTCCTGAAGCGCAAGCCAGGCACGCAGGGACATGATGGTAAGCAGGCTGTGGGCCCTCAGCACCGACTCAGGCGAAGGCAGTGCCTAGCCTCTTCTCTTCCTGAGATGAGAAAAGCAGGGTGGTATGAGAAACCAGCTGTCAGAGATCCTAATACAGCTGAGGCAGGGGAGGGGCATGACAGCATGGAATTGCACCCGTTTCCCACCATGCTCAACACTACCTTTCTGGGGCACCCACTAGGTCTTGCATGTGGCTGACTGGTCCAGCAATCCCAAGCACCATCCTCAGGGAGCTTCATCTTCCTCTATGCACCCATGACTCTGTTGGCTTAGCAGAACTTGCCATCCAAGGCAGTGGCCAGAACAGGACCCAGCATGTAAAGGGAAGAAGAAGACAGCAGCTCTCTGGCCTTACGGTTTATTTGTTGCAATGCTTCCTTCAGCAGTTGCCCCTCTGAACATTTGAGAGGAAAGGGAAAACTTTTTTTATTAAGGAGCTTCATAGATAGTTGCTGTGAATTAGTTGGAAAAAACCCAGAAGGAAGGCTAGAGAAGATGTGAAAGCTGGGTTTATGGAAAAATCAGAACTCAGCCATATTACTTGAAAGAGGCAATGCTGTCTTTATGTTCCATATTTCATTTGGTTTTTGATTTGTAACCTATTCCTTAAGCACAGTAGAACAATACATCCTGACACAGGTTATAACCTGCAATTGTCATGTCATTATTTTGTTCTGAGAAACAGGTAGAAACAGCAAAAATTCTACAAGCACTACTGCAAAAATGAAAAAAAAAAAGTAATCTTTCTAGTACCTAACACAGAATTTCATCCTAAACTCTATGAATTCCATCCTGTGAATATGCACCGAAGCTTATTACAATATATTCTGCTAACATCAGAAAAAGAGCTACTCGACAAATATCTCAGACATCTTAATTAGTTAGAGAAGAAGTTTGAACAGTGAAACTCACTATGTAATAACACATAGATTTTTGCTGGTTAACTTCAAATTGTATTCTCATTATTAAGATAATTTTAATGAAAACTTGTTATTTAAAAGAAAAAATATGGAGATGTGAACATGATGGCAAAGCAGCATTTCATATCAGCAAGTTTGAAAGACGTGGCTTGACTTAATGGAAAAACGAAAGGATCTATAAAATGGCAACTTTAAAGAACAGAAGTGTTTACTGTTAATCTGCTGTACTGTAGAGTTGCAGTACTCTGGAGTTACAGTATGCCGTCACATGACATATTTCTAATGGCCTCTTGAATGCTCAGTTGCGAATAAACATTTCTGTTTTAAGACACAAAGAACAAACCAAACCAAATCTAAAAATACAAGAAGGAACTATGGTGTATTTTTTATTCTGTGAAAGACAGCAGTGTTTGCAAAAGATAGAGCAGCTCTAAAAAAAGCTTACCCGATGGGCTTTCAAATATTCCCACTGTAGGGATTATAAAGTGAAAATAGAATAAGAAAACTTTCTCTTCCATATACTTCTAGACATGGTCTTTGTCCCCATTTGAATGTACATGAGGACTGTTGGGATTACTTCTGCCTTGAAATCCCAGAAAAGTAAGTGTACTACTACTCAGTTTGCTGAATAGTACAAGGAATGGGTTTCATAAATTATTTTTGACTGACTCTTTATAGACAAACAGATCTTGCAATTATAATTTGCATCTGTTTCTGTCCAGGCTGACCTTCTGATTCTTCTCCAAGCATGTCTCTCTCTCAACTTCTGTATCTACACCTTAAATCCTAGTAATGTTGCTGTAGGCATCATCATCCGCTGAACTGTGTATGCAGTACTCTTGTAGGAGTGGGTGACCATCCTTTGCATATTAAGCCTTGCTTCAAAAAGTGCTTCCCATAAGTGTTGAAGTTTATAGAGCACTTTAAAAAATAAAGGAAACCATCTTATATCTTTCTCAGGATGAAAGATTTGATTTGAGTCTCAGGAGTGACCCAGGGCTACACACTTGCAACTACGTTTGCTCGAATTTACAAGTGTCATTTACATTTGGTTCTCACCTTAACCCTCTAGTTAGCTTGAAATTAATGTAAAATTCCTACTTTTAAACCCTTTAATATGGATGATATGTCCTGTTCCTTATTTTCCTATGATTTTTTCTGTAATTCTTCTCCTTACCTTCACTTTTTTTTTTTTTGTTTCCTGCCTAGTTTTGTCTTCTTCTCTTTCATCTGCCTGTTCTTTGATTCTACAGATTTCGTTGTTTTATAATCCTTCCAGCTGTAAGAGTGTTTAGAAGCCTTGGGGTCCAAGAGAGTTGGCTTTGAAGGTAGGGTGGGGAAAACTATATAAGGGTGGAAAAAGAACCCTTTTATGATTCAGGGTCTTCATTTCATTTAATTTCACTCATTATTATCATGCTATATCAGTAGCATCACAGTTTTGCTGCTTCTCTCCTGTTCGTCCGTGTCTGATGAATGCCTTAGCTGACCCAAGTTGAGTGACCAGATATCATCTGTGTGTAAAAGTAAAGCATGGAATAGAGCACTGTTGAGTCACCCAAAGGGAAAGCAAAATGGAGTCCCTACAATCGGGGGAGCAGAGAACAGTAGGGGCTGCATGGGTTCTGTATTGTAGTATCCTCCACAAACAGCTGGACAACAGAGTCCCCTCCAACCACTTGGCACTCTCCAGGGGCATTGCGTAGCCTTTCATGCTGACATGGGACACGCGGGTTATTCTGTTCGTTCCAGCAGGGCACAACCCTGCAGCACTGCTTGGAGCCAGCACTTAATTCTTGGGGAACACCAGCCACTCAGTTTCTTCCCATGCTCAACAATTATTTCCTTCTAGCAGAACTTTCAAAAGCCTTTCTTTGCATTACAATTTGTTCATTGCTTTATAAGAGGTTACGTCACATCACAAGACCAAATAGCACAGTGCAGCTTAGTGTAACTTGACCCTTATTTGGCATTTCTTTGTGGTGTGTCATGTCAGAAATGTAAAGAAAACAGCATTGTCCTTTTCTTAGTTTGGACAGCACTGGCCACTACAGGTTGCTTTTACCTTCTGCCTGGAACATGAATGTAGTTTATAAAACTAATGAGGATTCTATACAAGAAGTAGGAGAAATCATGTTTATGAAGCTTTATGTACATTTTGGAGAGCTGCATGTGATCTTAACCGCAAGTGGGCTCTGAGTTACTGCTGCTGGGATGGTTGCAGAGAAGCTGGCAAGCCAAGCCAGCTTGGAGACTTGAGAGAAAAAAAGGAATAGTATAATAATTTATTGGTTTGTCATTTCTGTAAATTTTCTTTTTTGGCCTACTGAATTTCAAATACTTTTACATATATATTTTTCAAAAGGGATTTGAAACAGCTAGAAAAAGCTGAAATTACCCTTAAAATCAGAAGAGTAAGTAATTCTAGTGTATCCTAGACCCAATAACAAAGCTCCTCCCTGTACTGAGCCTAAGCAACAGCAAGCAAACAGATCTGTTACGGCTTAGACCCAGGCCTGTTCTCATTAAAAGGAATCATCTCTGTATTAGTTTCTTCATGGGTACACAAAAAAATGATAATCCTGACTTCCTTTGCAGTGTGCCGACCTGTTGTTGCTTACCATGAGGAGCCTGTCTTTTATGTCCTCAGAGCTACAGTCTATTGTCACTGAAAGAGCCTTTCTGCTCCCTCTGCAAGGATGAAGTGCTTCTTGGTTTTAAAAAAAGACATCACTTTGTCACTTTGGGGATGATGGACACGAAGCCCTGATATAAAAGTTTTATGTGATGGTAGGACAGTTAGCAGATAAAGGATTCTAGGGGGGCCTCAAGTGCTTAATTTCTAGTCTTGCTACTAAGCTGTTGAGTGACCTTGAACAACTTCACATTGCTGCAGCTCCATTTTCCATTTGATTGTTTTTGTTCATTTGTTTAATTTGTAATATGCTGAAAGCCTTTCTATAGCACCATGTGATATGAGTCCCGACCTCATTTTTGTTGTTAGATGCTGGTACATTAAAAACAGCTTTAAGCAGATGATTAACCCTCTCCTAGGTCCCTCCATTTTGGCAGACAGCAGTGCCTTACTAAAGCATGTGGCCATTTTTCTTGAAATATTCTAGTAGCACATCAGTGATACTGTTTTGTATGACAGAAAAGCCTTAGGTTCTTCACTTCCATCACAGAACTATTATGCAGGTGTAAATATATTTTACAGTTTGAAGTCATAGGTAGTTGGGTCAGTACAACCAAGGCACTACTAAGGCAGTGGCAGAAAGAAGTCGCTGGTGCAGGGAAAACCAAGAATTTCTTTGCAGGAACTCCCACGGAAAAGACCCAAGCATATATGTAACATACCTATACTGTGTGGATCTGTAGAAGTGAGGAGAATTGAAATAGGAGGAGTTAAGGGAAACAAACACATAGTCCATTAAAA
The DNA here is from genome assembly GCA_013399895.1 of Serilophus lunatus. Taxonomy (NCBI): domain Eukaryota; kingdom Metazoa; phylum Chordata; class Aves; order Passeriformes; family Eurylaimidae; genus Serilophus; species Serilophus lunatus. The sequence continues at coordinate 1,536,990 of VXBA01011249.1, read as the reverse complement.
TAATAGTTTGAAAGGTGTACAAAAGTACACCTTTCCATGCATAATTTCTCTGCAAGGATGAAATATTTCCATATTGTAGGCTCAATGTAGAGACTTAGCAGTTCTTCAGCTATCAGACCCCATACTTTTGCAGAAGAAATTATGCTATGCATCATCGTCTTGTCATCTTGTCCATCCTTTCTCCGTAAGTTCAGGTAAAACAGAGTATCTGAGTCAAATCCTAGCTTACAATTTTTTATTAATTTAAATATCTTGCTTTAAATATTTTGCTTCTTTCTCTGTGGTATAAAAGGTGATATCTTTGTGAGTGCAACATATTGAAAAAAACATTTGAATGAGCAGAGCTGCTGTAATTTAGAATTTAACGTCTATCTAGCACTAGGTACTTTATTTGCTGGATCTCTTTGCCAGAAAAGGGAAAAAAAACCCAACAAAAAGCACCACATAGCCTCCCTCAAAATCCTTTATATAATAATAGCAAATAAAAAGTTTTCAAAAGCACCTGCAACATTGTTTGTGAGTATATAAAAAAAATATATAAAAAAATAGATACTTTTAAAATTTACAGTATTTTACACTTATTTAATTCATTTAAGAATCTTTCCCTCAAAATTTTGATTAAATTAATGTAACAAAGTGTAAAAGCCATCTCTAATATTTGAAACATTTTCCTGTGTTGGAAAGGTTACCTGGGTCTGGCTTTTGACCTTGGAGAAAACTGGCACTTTGAGGCTAGACTTATTTCAGTGGATGTTCATTGGACTCTCTTTATTAGGGACCTAGTTTAACAGGAGGTGAGTGGTATCCCAAAAGTGTTATTTCTATCCATTCACTGTAGAAGAATACATGATAAATCTAGATGTAGACAGTAACACTGCAGATAGCTGGGTTTCATCATATGTACTGACCAAAATAATTGTACAGAAGCTTCAGAAAACAAATGCTTAAGAGAGGTGTGAAAAATTAATGGAGTTTTGGTTCAGAAGCCTGTTAATATCTAGTCATCCTCTCTTACCTCCAAAAATGTCTATCTAAAGTCTGTCGAAGTAGAAATGCAGATTTTTTTAGTGTTATTTTCTACCTGATTTCTAATAGTGAGTGTTTGTTTATCTTATGCGTGGAGCCCTGTTCCTGTTTAGCTCCCTTGTGAGCATGTGTGTACATGTGTGTAGAGGCAGGACTACCTCAAAACCTCCTCAGGATGGTGGATAGAATTGATTTTTTATGTTCCATGGATGGGGCAGCAAGCAGGGTTAGAGCTCAGGTCAGAATAGAAGGAGATCTGGAGACAAGTAGAAGGAGAAAGGGGTTCCCTTTCTTTTTTTGAGGTGTAAGTAAAGATGCAGCCTTTTGGCCTCCTTCGTGGCAGCAACAGACCTTCAACCACTCTTATTAGGAAGGGAGGCAGCCTACTGAAAGTGCATGTGCATGGCCCCTGTGAGTGTGGCCATACAGGTAGTTTCAGCCCTAATATATTGGCCTCTCTGTTACTCTTGGAATAAGTAAGAATATGATACCTTTTTTGCATATAGAATGATTTTGACATTATTTTTTTTCTGTATCAGAACAGTTAATATTAAAAATCAAGCTGTCTGCTGAGATGCCTTTGATGATGACCATAAACTGACATAGCTAAATTCTGCAAACAACAGCTGCACTGGCCACGTATTACTCAGGGGTACTTGGTCATTGGAGACTTCTAAGTTGCGATTTTTGACTGCAGAATTCTCAGGATATCCCAGACTGCTGACAGTGGCATCTGCTGAAAAGTAATGATCCTCTACATTATTCGTTCAGTTTTCAAATTGTAATGAAATCCTTCCTGTGTGACTGCGTCATAAAGCCTTGTGATTTATCTTAGCCAGATTACCAATTTTTTAAAAACTGCAAACCATGAAAATACACCTCAAGTTACATCAAGAGTATCAACAGCATGTAAATGTGCACCTCTCAGTTGACATCAGGAGAATTAATGTGCAAATAAACAATAACTTACGTGATTCTTAGTGGGTAGTATGTTTTTTAAAAACATTAAATGTCCTTTTATAGGAAACCTGCCCTCCAGTTAGAAGTAAAATGCTTTTTTCTGTATTTTTAAAATGTTGAAAAATAAGGAAGACAAGAGAAAACTAGCAGAAGAACTCCAGGCTGTGTCCTTCTTTGTACAGCTTGAACTCTCCCTGTATTTATCCAAAGCAGATGTTCCAGGCAGGATGCACGTTGCAGCCAGAGGTAAGTATGGAGGTGTACAGGACTTGAATACATTTCAGTACAGCTCCCACATCCTGTTTACACATAGCTGCTGGCCTGAGAACAACACAGGGAATAAAAAAAGGTGGAGGGGTGTGTGATAGGAAGGAACTTTCGATGGTAGTCGTGATACTAACACCACTGATGGGTATGCACAGAAAGAGTGCTGTACATTTGTGGTTTGCATTTGCCTTTGCCAGCAACGTTTTCTCCACTGCTTTGGCAGGCATTGATAGGCATGCTCTCTGTCACAGGAGAGAGAAAAAGAAGAGAGGAAGCAATTAGCTGAAAAAAAAAAAAGAAAAAAAAAAGACAGCTCACCTGTAGAGAAACTATACTTTCTCTCCTATTCAGCAATGCTCCCCAGAGTCTAGAGCAAAAACAGTTGGAATTCACCGAACTTTTCTGTCTCATTAAAATCTTGGACTGATTTTTATTAGTAGAAAGGCACTTACTGAATCACTGATGGGCAATGAGAAACACTAAGACTGCTAAGCTCCATTTAAGCAGTCATTCTGCTGAAGGATGGATTCTTTCAGGCTGGATACTTACTGGCAATTTGATTTCTACACACACAGAGCAGTGAGGACCCCACGTTTCTGTGCACTGGACATGTGCTTTCATTTTATGTCTCCCTTTCAACTCACTACACCTATTCTGCATCACCCACAGAGATTCCTGTCTAATGCTGGGGAGATAAGGGAGAGGTGTAGCACTGTAGGTATACTCTGTTTATCTGCTTATGTTTTTTGTTTTTAAAATTTATTTTTTTTAACAAGATCACTAAGAGACTAGTTTTTCATAGTCAAAGATTCATAAAGTTGCTAATGGCAAAATTCCCGGGAAGCCGAAATGGAAGAAGCAGTTTTTCAAAGTTGTTTTTCACAAAGTTCACAACACTGGCTGAGAACACTATGTATCTGTTACATGTCCCTGTAATATTATATTCTGCAGAGACTGGCTCTTGACTTTACATCTACATGATCATGCACACATACAACACGGGGTAGTTTGAAAGACATATACTTTCCTGTGCTTAAATGGTATGACTTCATTCAAATAACAGATCAACTGAAGTCTCAGCAATCAATATAAAACAATATATAAAGAAGGTAACATAAAAGAAACGATTTATAAAAGTATGAACATAAGTATTATTATGTTATTATAATCTATTTATTTTATCTTCTACTCATTAGAATGTTTAACATTAAAATTGCAGCATAAAAAATTCTGTTCTCTCAACCCAGACAATATTAATTTCTGCCATTTTTTTTGAAAGAAAGGAACGATCACAATACTCAATACTCCTCCTTTTTATGCATCACATTCCAGTAGGAAACTTCTAAAGTATGTGCTAAGATAAGCTACATTTCCCCAGATGCCTTGCTTTTGTTTACCCTATTACACTTGGATTATTTTGTTATCCAAACAGCTACAATAGTATTAGGTTTTGATTTTCTTATTTTAAATCATCTAAAAATCAGATATTTGGGATCAAATTGGAAGATAGAGAGAAAATTTAAATTCTGATTTATTCTCAAGCCTTTTCTCTAAGCTTCAATCTATTTAGCACTTGAAACTCAATCTACAGATAAGGAACAGCTGTCAGTCTCTTCATTGCTTCCCACTTGGTTTTGTATAAAACAGCCTATCTAGTTCCTTTTTTCATGAAATTGTTATAAAAAAAGGATGATTTAAGATCTTACTGTGTTTTCACTACTAGTCTCAGCTTAATTTACATAGATTTGTAATTACAGTGTTTGTTAAAAGCTTTTCAGGCTGCATATCAAAAAGGTACTGCATCCATGTTAAAAAGCATCCATCTTAGGGTCAGGAAGACACTGCCTGAAAAGTGTTTCAATTTGTGTTGCAAAAAGGGTTAGAACAGGCTCAAGCACTGCAATTGGAAATACAAACACTATTAGAGGAAGAAAATCTTTTATCTCTTTGAATATTTTTTATTTCCCTATCTTTTATTGTATTTCCTTAAAGAATCTGGTCTTTTGCACCATTTTTGTAATTATGTCTTCTACCTTCTGGCATAAAATCTATTGTTAAAGTAAACAAAAATTAAAAAGTTTTCAAAGAAAAATTGTTACTGAAGTTACTGGTAGACAAACAGCAATATACTGTTTTCTGACTTTGGCCTTCAATCAGAGTGTATGCTTTGCAGCTTTGTGTATTACTATTATCACTTCAAAATATTCTTGGGACAGTCCCTGCAACAAAGACCTTGTGAATGGCAGCATAATATCAAAGATGTGTAGCAAATGGAGAATGATAATCATATTAAAGAAAAGGAACCAGGAGATGAAAAAGCTCAATGTAATAGCACAGGTGTGAGTTTTAAACCAGACTCTACTTCATCTTTTACTGGCATTCCCAAATAACATAGTTAAAGATATGAGAGATAGAATTCCACTAATAAGAAAAGAAACTTGGCTAGGCAGCATTAGTATTGGATATGAGCATTTTCTAATTGTTTCCAGCAAATGAATATCCAAAGCAGTCCTGCTTATTAGGAATAAAATAATGAACCATAGCAAGATCAGAATATAAATGTGGTCTGCAGTCAGGAAGTATTTCTATATAATTTGCTTATGATAAATGAGATGGCAAGATGACAATATTCCTTTGATGTTTCCCACTTCTACATTGCATGTCCAGAGGTCCTAGTACAAACTAGAAGTGGAAGAATTTCAGAATTGGCTCCTAACAATTGCTGTTACCACTTTTATTCTTATGTATTTATACTTCAATGATGCATAATGATCAGTGGAGTGGTACCTGACTGTGCTGACACTTTTGTGTTATATGAGATGACACACTTTTTATTCCAAGTACCCTGTTGTCCCAAAACGCATAGAAAAGTTTCAATAATCACCCTATCTTTTTAATTTTGTGAAAAATGTTTGATTCAAAGCAAACTCCTTTGTGTTTTACATGCTACAAAAGAACCTTAATATTCATGTATACCTGAGGACATATTTTTCCTTTTTGTATTGTTTATCTTGCTTCATCTGAGCTGGGTCTAAACAGTTTCTTGTCCTTAGTTTTATATCCAAGCTGATGCCTGATATGCTACCAACTTTCTGTTCTCTCAAATTTTTATGTCATTAATAATCAAATGCAATCCACTGAAGTATTTTATTGTAATTCTTCTCTTAGTGATATAGTATTAATCAAAAAAAAAAGTAAGACTATTTCCAGTCCCTTTTTTTGATCATGGTAATTTTTTCTTCTGTCATTGAAGAGTGCCCTGGGACTTCATGTTTGAAGTCTTTCATTTCCCACTCAAAATAAAAAACGTGAAAGGGATAAGGGAATATTATACTGCTAGTTCCTGCAAAGAGAAGATTAAATCTTGAATGAGTCAAACATCGAACAGAAGATAGTTTTCTCTGCAGCAGGACTGCGATTATGACCAGCAGACAGCATGTGTTCTCAAGGACAAAAGGTACCTCTGAACGTCTACGCAAGCTGAACTATCTGAATCACCTGGATCAGAAGATTCACTTAAGAACAGGCTATATTATGTAAAATAGCTTACATTTACATTTAAGACGTACAATGAATACTTCAGGTTCCAGAATTTTTGAATACTCTTTTTGCAAAACCACTGATTGACAATTAGAGAAAATAATAGTGTTTTTACCAAACTGAAGTATAACCGTGAATGTTCCATGGACAAATACTAACTAATACTGATTCTCATGTATCAATACAAACATATTCAAGGTGAGGTTCTTGTGTAGCTGATAATTCACCACAGAGGTGAATTATAATCATTTCAGTAATCCAAATGCCCATAAAGGCAGTAGAAAATCAGAGGCAACTGACAGCTCTGGGCCCCTCCATGTAACAAGGAGTTGGACCTGTTAGACTGAGTCCAGAAGAGGGCCAAGAAGATGATCAGAGGGCTGGAGCACCACTGCTGTCAAGACAGGCTGAGAGAGTTGAGGTTGTTCAGCCTGGAGAAGAGGAGGCTTCAGGGAGATCTTATAGCACCCTGCAGTGCTATAATCTGTAAAGGGGCAGGGGCTTTTCACAAGAGCATCTAGTGACAGGGCAAGAGGTAATGATTTTAAACTGAAAAACAGTAATATGAAACTAGGAAGAAATTGATTATTGTGAGGGTGATGAGGCACTGGAACAGGTTGCCCAGAGAAGCTGTAGATGCCCCATTCCTAGAAGTGTTCAAGACCTGGTTGGATGAGAGCCTATACAACTTGATCTAGTGGAATGTGTCCCTGCACATCTCAGGGGATGTTGGAATGAAGTGATCTGTAAGATCCCTTCCAACCCAAACCATTCTGTGATTCTATGATCTCTTCCTGTTGGCGCCCATTTCATTGGTAGGCTGAGGAATTCTTTTGCTCTTTCTTCAGGCCCTGAGATGATGAGAACGAACAGAAAAAATCATAACTTTGGTGGAGATTTAGTTATAAATCATATACAAAACTTTAAAAGCATTTGGCATTCATACCAGTCTGTGATAATGGTGAATACTATTCATTCTCATGAAGGGGATAAATGCTTCAATAATGCTCAATGTTCAGTTTACAGTCATTATTCTGGAATGAGAATAACTCAAGAATACAATTGTGAATCTACTGTGTCTCAGGACAGTTTTAATTCCATTAATAGTGAACTTGGCAACTGTAAGAATCTTTTATTCTTCGCTTTTTCTGCAGCCATATCTATAGACGGTGCACTTGACTCAGTTTAAGTTATGAGCAATTATTCATATATATTCACACTCTCTGCTTTGGAACTTCACTCGTACACTTAATTTCATGGTCAGTGACTTCATTGTGAGAACAGTAAGGACAGATGGAAAAAAGACAGAATGCTTTCAGTATGTTTAATCTTGAAGAGCATTGTAATGTATAAAGCAAGGAAAGTTACCAAACACAGTGCTGCAAGTAGAAGATTATAAAATTATATCACTACCTGCAAAGTCTTCATGTTTGATTGTCTTGTGATTTTAGAACAGAAAAGACAGGTTATATGCTCAAACTAAAAAGAGCTGCCACTGTAGTATTATCAATTTTAATGAGTGCTTAGAATTTGCATTTCATAAAACTGGAAGGAGGGTATGACCTCAATAGATCACCAATTAGTATCCCACTTCCTACCATTTAATCCCAAACCTCTATCCCAAATGCAGAATAACCCAATTTAGCTGATAACCACTTTTTTTTAGTGACACTTTTGGTTTAAGTGCCAGGAGCTGTCTTCTCTACTTGTATGATAAACACAGCCATTGAAATATTTCAAGGTAAAAATGTTCATAGAGCAAACTATACTCTGTCAAATTATATTATGCCAAGTTTCGCACAAAAGCGTACCATTAAATAGAAACAAAATACATGTAGCTGAGAAAGAAGTAAAAGCCTAAATTTTAAATGCAGAATTAAATGTAAAATTGAGGCTATAGACTAACCAGGTGCTCTTATGCTGTGATCATGACATTTTAGAGATATATTTTAGTAGATTATTTTTATAAAGCTGCAATAACTGCAATACATCAATAAATTTTTAACAATACTGGTTTTAGAAATATTCTAAAACATGGAAAAATTGTCATAGCTAGTGACATTTGAATTTTTAGCTATTTAATTAAGAAAGAAAACACTATCCATGGCCTTTGTAGAGTTTGCATGGTAGGAAGGAGGAAAATAAGAAAGCGTCTGCAGTGGAAAACTAATTAAGAGGTCTGCTTTATAGTGATTTAAAAGAGATTACTCCATGTCACATCAACCAAATTGTCTAACAGGGGAATTTATATTAGGGAGCATAAAGATTAGGATAATTCAAAAACCATCAGCTAACTGGAGAATTGTATATGTAGGTATCAGCCTGGGTTTTGCAATGCAGCTTTCCATTTTCTGTTCTCAGCATTTCACATTCTGAAAGTACTCAGCTGTTGTCCTTTCACATACAGCTGAGTTTGTCTTAAAAAGGTGTTAATTCACCGTCCTAAACTCTAACATCCATACGTACCTACTTGTATCTGTATCTGTCATCTGGAAAGACCTAGCCAAATGGAGGAATTGGCTGTCAAGAACCTTCTGAAATTCAGCAAAGGACAAATGCCAAGTCTTGTGAATCCTGGAGCAGTACAGGCTAGTGACTGACTTGCTGAGGGGCATCTCTGCAAGAGAGGACTTGTGGGTCTTGGTGGACATGATCTGGCAGTGTGCTCTGGCAGGAAAGGAGGCAAATAACATTCTGGGCTGTATCACCATAGACAGTAGATCAAGGAAAGAGAAAGAAGTCCTTACTTGTCATTGTGCGACCACATCTAAACACTAAGTGCAGTTTTTGACACCCCAGAATGGAAAAGGTTTTGAATGCCCATCTGAATAAAGCTCCAAATAACCTAAACTGACCTCAAAGCCAAGCCTACTTTGAGTAGAAGGTTGAATTAGAGACCTTTGGAGGTCCCTTAGGGCTTAATTATCCCCTAGTCCTATGGTTAAGAGGGACAGAAAGACAGATTTGGAAGGAGAAAGAGAGGGGTCAGATCAGAAGAAATGTGCCCTCATTTCTTGATCCTGCCTCCCAATCTCTGCACCCTAAAAGAAAAAGTGTAGAAGGGACTTCTCCAGCTAGTTAAGCACACAAGATGATCTTGCAAAACAGCTGCCAACCTGAAACATCAGTACTGGCAAGATCCCAGGAGCACAGGATGTTCAGTCACAACCCCCACACTACCAGAAAGGACAGGTTTAGAAGTAGAAGCCAGCTACAGCTTTCCACCCAAGGAAAGTGTGAACAGTCATTATATTTCTTAGCACCTTGATTACATCAAATCTGTCTTTCCTATATAGGAAATTTGACAGATTCCAAAATACAATTTATTTTAACATACTGTTTTATTTTTATTTTATGGCTATCCCTGGGACCATATTTTCTAATTGTTTTCCCCCAGTTAATCTCTGTCTCACTTTTGCAGAATAACTAACATTAACTCAGAGGCATCTGGCATAATTCTACCAAATATAGCCTGCTGATGGAGAGAGAGAATGACATGCAGTGTATTACTATATCTCAGACTTTCAGGAGACAGAGTTTCAGGTTTATTTCACCCTTGAAAGTAAACAGTGAGAGGAATGAGCAATTTTTACAGAGGTAAATTTTCCCTAATATTAGCTCTGCTGTTACCTCAGCCATATATCAGAGGACATACTACATCCTTTAAAAAAAAAAAAAGAATTTTCTACAATCTAAGTTCAAGGGCATAAAATAGAATAGAAAAAGAGTAGCAGAAGGTAATGCTTGGCCAGACGTGATGTTATGAACAATATATTTGCATGTAAGTCAACTGAGTATTTACAGCAATTTCCCTGGTGAGAAAGGCTATTGATAAATAGCTAATAGTAAAACATTACAATAACGGTAATAATATCTTTTATTTTTAATAGCATCTTTGATCCTCAAGAAGCAGCAGGTTTACTGCATGTTTTCCAATTAAAAAGGGCATTTGTGTTTTATGGCCTTCATCCTGTTCATCCTGCTTACTGCCTGTTTAAGGAGAAGGAATTAACTTGTAGCTCGGGAAAACCTAAAACTACTTTCCATTTCTATATTCCCTCTTTATTGCAGGGTCTCTACAGTCTCTCCATGCAGAGTGCTGTAGGCTGAATCCGTTTATCTCCAGTCATTGATACGATATGACATGGTATTATGTCTCCTAATATGTGTATTATATTAGATCCTTTTATACTAAGACCTCCAGACAAGTAATCACATCCCAGTGTGCTAGACACTGTAGAGAGATTTATTAAAAAAGGCAGTCCACAGTCCAGAGTGTCTATAGTCTAAACCAAACAGGGCACTGGAAACCAGACTTTTGATCCTGTGAGGGCTTCAAACACAGGAACAGATTGTAAACAATTTACCAAATTCATTTGGGAAGACTGTGGAGGAATAGAGAACGAACAATTTCTAGGCTCAGTTCTGCTGTCACGCAGAATTAATTGGGAAAAGTTCAATTCTGTACTTGGGTCATGAAACAACAGAAAGTAAAGCACTGGGATAGACTCCTCAAATGTCAGGATCATGTGAGGTTTACAAATGCTTAGTTTTAAAGCAGATTATTCTAGATTATAGCAATCTAATAAAATAACATTTGTAATCTCAAGATTTTTGCCATGTGCTGAATATTCTCTCAAGATAGTAGTTTCTTGTTAGGCTGAAGTCTATCTAGATAATATAACATTTGTCTAGGAATAGTGCTTCAAATTAAGTGGCATATTTTACCTTTTTTAAATTGTTCAGTACAGTTTTTGACAAGTATGAATAAGGAATTACATGGCCTTCTCCAGATCATGTTGTATGACAAGCTTTATTGCAACCCTCGCACAGAGGAGCAGCTCCTTATGGAAATGTCTTGCCTGCCTCTCCTGTAGTGCCAGGGAGAAGTGGTAGGTCACACAAGGAGTGGAATGGTGACACCTCTTTAGATTTCATTGCACCCCTTGTACAAAAGTGATATTGCTTGAGTCTGCTGGGTTTCAGCATCATGAAAGATTCAAACATACGTCTTTTTGCAAGAGACTATAAAAAAAGGGCATTAAGACGGTATAACTCTGCCCAGTGGTGATTCTGCCAAGGAAGTAACAGCTTGAAGGAGTCAGAAGAGGGTTCTAAAACAGGGCTGATTTTTCATATATGACATGTATTTATAAACAAATGACCTGATTTTCTTGATTAAGTCTTTTGGGACCCTTGAAGGAGCAGGAGTCTCTTGCCATTGGACTGATATGACAGTAGATTTAAATTCGTGAAATGTCTCACTTTCTGTGGCCCATGTAGATTTTTTTAGATCATCCAAAAATTTATAGGACAGATGCTACCCCAACAAAATTCTGCAACCAGAATTTTGCAGAAGGGCTTTGTGCTGTGGCAATGTTGTTGTTTTCGGATAATTTTCCACACAAAGAAAAAGCCCCAGGTTTTCTCTTGAAAGCAGCCTTATGACCCTCACAGCCTGAAAAAAGGCAGAAGATTTATACCATAGGCTAAGACCAGACCCTTCTATAGATTAAATGTCCAGCAGTTTGAATGCTTACCCAGATCTTGTCCAAAGTACATCAGTTTCCTCTTGGAAATCATTTAGACAAACTTGGGCTTTCTGCAGCATTCTACCATTGGGCTAGAAGAAGAATAGGGAAAAAGAACAGATTTAAGTTGAAATTAACAGATGTTTTAATAGATTTCAAATTTTAACGAGATTTGATACTGAAATGCAACATAGCTATTACTATTAGTTCAAATCTCTTCCCACTGGTGACGTTTGCCAGGATTTTTTTTCTATTACCTTGGCCTTTCAAATACCAAGTTATACCTTGTCAAATATTCATGAGAAATATGTGGGTGTCTATATGTACATATTGACACTGCAGTGGACTTTCTTTTAATACTTGCTCCACCCAAATGAAAACAACTTTCAGCCTTAACAATTTTTTCAGTTCTTCAAAAGTGGGGGGATTTATAAATCCACAGTTGGAGCAAAATGAACTCTAATCTTTAAAAGAGAGATTATGTTTTTAAAACATGAGGTCAAGCATGACCTTCATGTAAAACTATGTGTTTTATCCTATGGGTAGAAGTGGTAGATGAGGGGATTATTTATGTTTAGGTGTGTAAATAAATAACAAGCCTTTGGACACCCTTCTTAAATTTCCAGTAAAGCCTGCCAGCAATCTTTTAGTTCTGTTATGGTTTCAGGATGTTAAGACCACAGGAACATAGCTAAATTAGATGTTGGAAATGCAGAAGTATCTGTGGCACCTCTTAGATTTGCATCTAAGGAGCCTGATTCAGTTGAACATGTACTTTACTTAAATAAATTGATAGTATCATGACACTGGTATGCTCCTCCTGGACAAAATCATTGTTCTATGTAAAGGTAGCAGAACTGGATCCTTAGTATTTTATCTATTTGAACATGATTCAACTTTAATTCCAGAGAAATTGGCTGCATTTCTACAAATATTTTGTTTTATCTGGCTTTAGAAGGAGTAAAACTATGTTGGTCATAGTGATACACTTGGTAGATTTTTAGAGGCAAAATATTTCTGAAATAATTGAAAGTGAGCTGTAAAGAAAAGAAATAATCAGAAAGTCATGTTCTTTTAACTTTTTACTTTCCTAAACCCCTTGTCTCTCTGAGTACTGTTCCACTACTTTGAAAATGTTGGAACAATAACAACAAGGTTATTATATCCTCTAAAATGACCATAACCAATCATAGGCCATCATTATTTTAGTATCTTCTGTGATTAATATTGTTTTAGACATGGATGAAATAAACATAGTCTCTTATATACATTATCTTTGTGCTTAGTATGGAAGCCCCCTGCATGATTGAAAGAGCTGCTCTTTTGGCAGGAACTTCAACCCTGTTCTATATCCTGCATAGTACACCGTGATACTCCAAGTTTAGGCACAGTGCCATAAAATTTCCACCCTTATCTCCTATGAAGTCAGATGTGATAACATACAAGCACTCAGATGTTTCCATATCCATCCTTTTGCATAATACTTTACTAATTCAACCAGCAATTAGGAGTTTTGTGATTTCTTCAAGCGAGGAATGCTTGAACCCATATCTTTCACATTAGTGAGGTGCTCAGGCCATGAGGTATTCTGGTTAACTTGTTCCCCACCCTCTCTCTTGAAGTGCATCCAAAAATGCTAACATCATAAGCCAGAAGGAGTACTGCCAAGAAGAAACCTGACTCTAGCTTCAGGTTCAGACATTTGGTTAGAAAGGGGGAAAAAATAGGGATACCAGATGCTCCTCCCTAATATGTATGCATATTATATAACTGTTTAAAGAGTGTTGGGAGCAGAGTAAAGACACATAACGTCTACTATTAAGAACCCACCCGAGAAGATGGCTAAATATGTATTGTCTTTTTCTGTAGTAGGAGCCCATAGAAACATAGATTCAATGAGTCTTCATCTGTCCTTTCTCAAGTCTATGGGTAAAACCACTTCAGCATTCATTGTTTTGCACTTATTCCTTTTAATTAACACTTGATTCCTGTTAAGGGTTTCTGAAAGTATTCTCATGTGCCTTTTTGCCAAACAGATCATCACCTTGTAGCTACTGCATATTTGTAAGATTGTTCTCTTGGGCTTTTTTTTTTTAAAAGAAAATTCAAGAGCACTTGTGTTATTCTGCCAACACCAAATATGATGCACAATTAGAGGTTAAAATGAGAGGCAGAAGAAGCAATTGTGTAAGAATTTTAAAGTTCTCAGAGTGCTTAGAGATATTCACTGGGATATAAATGCTGCATACTGCTAAAATGACTAAATACAATCTTTACCCTGAAAGAGAGACATCCTAAATAAATCAAAAAGATCGAAAATGAGTTGTGAAATCAAGGAATAGAGGAGGAAGATGACTTGCCTCAGCTATGAAAAAAGATCAACAAACCAACAGAAACAGAGCCAGCAAGACACTCCCATACTTCGGGCACCCAGCTCAGTGCCCAGCATGACATGCATATCATATTTCCTCACCTGGACGTGTTTTCGTGTTTGAGATACACAAAGTCCTGAAACCTCTGCTTAGCCAAAGTCTACCCTTTCATGCAATTAGGCAAGCTCTTAATGTTGTTCCTTAAAAACAGTGCTTTATAGTGCTCCTAGTCCCACTGATTAACCTTTTCCAAAGAAAAACAAGCATTATTTCGCCTGAAGTTTGAGAGCTAAAACATTTAAAGGAATGAAAAATGTTCATGGGGGAATTTTGAATGGCTGATGATAAACAAAGTAACTAGTGGTTTCAATTTCTAAACAGATCTTTAGAATGGACTTTCACACAGACTATATACATACATTTAGAATGTAGATTATATATATACATATATATAGATGTGTCTTTATATTATGTGGATGTGTATATATACATTGACAAATTCTGTTCTCCATACCTGAACAATATTCTGACTGAATAGCATAGAATTTGGCTCTATTTGAGAATACCATTATGTATGGTAGATGTTAAATCCTGTCTGAAATACAGAACATCTTCTTGGACAACCTTCAGCTTTACTTAATAATTCAAGATCCAAAAAACAGAAACAAAAAGGAAGCTCACCAAACATGGTTTTGCTTGAGAAACACAGAGTAAAATCTCCCTAGTGTATTACTAACATTGAAAGGTGATGGAAATTATTGACTTTTCAGCGGTCAGGATTATACTTAGACTATATTGTGTATGATACAATCTTAGTGGGACATCTTTTTAAGGGTTAGCTGCTCAAAGAAAAGGTTAATGTTTACTGTAATGTACAAAAGAGTCCTGCAAAACTTCAGCCAACTGGAAACCCTTGTCAGTTGGAAGTTTGATTAATTTAGCATAATTATGTATAGTACTTAGTAACAGTTAAGCAGAGGCTAACTAATATACTCTAAATACCATATTCTCAAAATTATTCTCAGCCTAAACTAGTCTATACCACATATATGTTTGAGTATGCTCAGTTTCCATAGAATATGTTAATATTACTACAGTTACTATAGAATATATTAATATTACTACATTATGCTGAAATGGTCTTGTCTAGCATGTGAAATACGATGTGTCAACAGTTTATTTGTTTCTGAACCAAACTTGAATAGTTGCTGTAGCAGTTGTTACATCACAGCTCATGTGACATACTGTGATTCGGAACAATAATGGATGAAGTTTTAAGCATTTCTGTCACCTGTGTAGTAAAAGCAGGGGATGGCATATTCCTGAAAACTTGAAACACGTGTCCTGCTGAGACAAGAGTTTGAAACTGCATTCTAGAATAACAGGAGATTTTCTGTCCTAATTTAAAACTGTGCTGAGAAAAAAAAATCAGACACAAAGAAAGATTCAAATGCATTTGAGGAATATAATTAATTTTTCTAATCTGTTTATTGTAGTTCTGTGAAAATATAGTTCTTCTCAATTCAACAGTACATGTATGAAGATTGATATATTATAGATGCACAACTTTGAGGTGACTCATTGCAAACAAATGTATTGCAACCTTTTGACATGCCCTGTGTTTTGCTCCACACCTTTGACTGGTGTCAGCTTTCTCTCTAGCCCAGTGGGCTTAAGCAGAACCTACTGGAAAAACTACTGTGTTTTGTTGACAGATAGTTCAGGACTAGAGAAGGGGATCTTCACTAATCATTTATGAATAAATTAACTGCTGTGTTCAGTATCAAACTAGAGAGGGATCTGGATCATAAGATAAGAAACTTCCTCACTGACTGTCTTCAGTTTTTCCATGAATCTTGAAATTTTTATGAGTAGAAACCTGGTATTAACAATTTCACTTATACAGGCACCTTTTCACAGAAGAAGCCCTGTTTCTTCTGTGAGGACAGATGATGCTTGACAGAACTTTTTGTCAAGCATTTCCAAGGATTTGGGCACACGTGGAGGCTAATGAGGGAGCTAGAGCTCTAACTTGTGCTTCTGAGATGTACTTCAGGCCATCAGTGAGTAGAGGGACACCGTAGGACAAAACATGACTTTGCAGTTATCACAAAGCTGAGGAGTATTGGTTCAATTGAAGCAGACTGGAAAAAAACCCCCATGTGTCTTCAATTATTTTTTTTCTATACTATCTTCAATTGACTCAATTATATATTTCATGCTATGTATGCATGGAGTGAGAAAGCTTTTTTCCATTTTCCTTTCTTTCCATTTAAAATTAAATTAAAATTTGTTCTCTGAAAGTATGCATGATAATATAAATAAAATGCAGCAAAATAGAGTACAAGAAGAGCACCAAGTTCTCATGATTAGATGAAACTCCTTGTTTCACCCCATTTCAAGTTCTTGTTTGGTTGATTAATTTCCTTAAAAAAATTCCTTACAACATGACCATGAAGCTGATCAATGTATCCAGGTCACAGGAAATAACAGAGAGAAAATGATTGAATGTGATTTCCTGACTAAAATAGCTATTTCTCTACCACCCCTCCCCAGATATCTTGCCTTCAGACCATTCTAATTCAATTAGGAATAGTAGTAGGAATGTATTGAGTTAATCCAATTGCTGCAGCAAAAAGGGGAGGAAAATGATGAAAAAGTACATTCCCCTGACTGATGTGGGACTTTTCCAAAATAACTCAATTACGTCTTATAAATATAACTGTTACCTATACTACTATGCAGTGGTGATAGCTATGTGGGAATATATGCCATCATTTATAGAGCACCTTTGACCTATTCACCTGAACCCAGATCACTAATCCATCTGGTCTGGGACAATTTCTAGCACTCTCAATCTGTCAACAGTTCTAAACAGATGCCATTTTTAAAATAAAGCCAGCCTTTCAGGCAAACGTTGTCTTCTTTCCCTCATGTTGTGGCATTTTTCTTCTCTTTGCTCCCCCTCTCATAAATTTCACTGACGCTATGGGGGATCAGTAACTGTTCCTTGAAAAGGTGACTGAAGAAGTGGCAGATCCAGTAGCTGATAAACCATCTTAACCCAAGATGATAAAAGATTATTCACACTCATGATGTAGAACTCCCAATTCTAAAGAAATATGGATTCATTTCTATCTGAAAATACTGAGTGAAACATTATACTAAAAAGTTCAAAAAGGGTACCTGAAATCTACTTTTGACTTTTTTTACTGGAGATTTATTTGTGTGCTTATGAAAATTCTGTGAGATGACATTCTATCTTTATTATAACACTGCAGTGACTGGAATGAAAATTAAATTAATATATGAAGAGAAGTGATGAAAGGGGACTAATTGAGTGAGGGACAAGATAATCCATTGGTCCCATTTGCTCCAAATTTCCACCCACAAGATTTCCGTAATTTTTAATACAGCCAGGAATCTGTGGCAGTCATCTGTTAGCAAACAAAGATCATCCATAGATATGGTGTGAAAGGAGATTGCGTGAATGTGGACTTCCTTCACGGAGTAAAGGATTTATATGTACTAAAGGCTTCTTCTGTCTGACTGACTTCCTCCAGCACATCTGTCCTGAAGTGGGAAAGAGTTCTGCATCCCTGAGAAACACTGTGCTAGCAACTAAATAGTGGATGGAAGTATGGTTTTACTTGTACTTATTTTTCTGTTACTTGAATCATTAAGACACAAATTATATGATTCCCAAGGAGTGCCTGTGGTATTTTCATGTAACGTCAGAAATACAACTAGTTTTAAAGGCAAATGCAACAATAGTGTAGTAACTACCATGAACTTAATCAGATAAGTTTAAATGGTGGATTTTGCATCTCTGCCCTGCAAGGACTTGTATGTGGAACTCTTGCTGGAACCAATTCTACCTACTTCTGCAATTAATTCAGAAGGAGCTGCAAGTACTCAGCACTACTGAGGCTGTTTAATAAAAGCATAAGATGACAGCTTTTGGAAGTGGAAAAAAAGTCTTTAAAAAGGGAATTATATACAACTGGAGGTTTATGATGCAATCATAATTGTAGATATAGACCCTGTAGCACTCAATGGAAAATATAGAGGTTTTGAACAACTCTAGAGAATTTAACAGATACGACTATGGTTCATGGCATGCAGGAACCTTTAAAAAGAAATTATGCGAAACATATTTTATATCATGTCCTCAAATATTTTATATTACTTTGACTGGGATCTTATTGTTAGTATAAGTAGGACAGTTTCATTGATTTTATCAGGGGTTTTCATATGCTGGAGATACTTACTATGTAGTGTCTTTTCTCATGAAATTTCCACTAAAGCAGACAAAAAAGACTTCAAGACTTCCTGGAAAACAATCTTAAAGAGAAATTTGTTATATTAGTTATTCCAGATCAAATAATCTTCTAACTTAAGTGTTTTAATAGAACTGTTTAAAAATCCTATTCCATACAATCCAATGTGCAGTTTATCTCATTGTATTTATCTTACTAGCTGTGGACAAGAAAACATGGGTTTATTTCTTTTTTCTGAGCGCTGATGAATGGAGCTTTTCCTTTAATAAATCCTACCTTAATGTATTAAAAAGAAGAATTAATTATCAGCCAGCTAAGTGAAGGTACTTTAGTCCTGAGATGTTCCAGTTTCAGAAAGGTTTTGCTTATGCTTAAAGCTTTGATATAATCTATCAATGAGTGGGAAACCCATTAATTTATACAGAATAGTGAAATCAGAAATGATGAAAATTTGTTCCTGCTTCCTAATACAACTGTCGTGGCAAAATAAAACCTATTTTTTATGAACTTTTTGATATTAAATGTGATTATGTATCAGCTGCAGGAGAAATAGGTAAATTCCTGCTGGCTGAAATATCCCAGGGCTTCAAAAATATGGAAGATAATATTGTTGCTTATATGAGGTGATGAAGCTGGCAGAAGTTGTGTTTTCATGAGCATTAATGGTTGTTCAAAATTTGAAAGGAGCTGTATATCCAACTGTGTTCATTGAAACATTCTAATATGTGACTGATTTTTGAGAATTCAACAGCACCCTAAAATACTCCTGATGATTTATTTTACTTTTAGTTACAGAGCTGAGACTATGGGCTTTCCTAAGGAACTGGCCATTGGAATTTCTAACACGTAATAATCCTACATTCCCCCCAAAAAAGGAAGGGTGTAAAATGAGTAAACAGTAAGGTAGGGCAATGGTAGCCCAAATGGTCTGCAAGAAGGATTAGGGTGAAAATGGAAACAGCTTTACCTTGGAAGCTTCTTAAGTGACATGAATGAAGAGTTTAAAAGACCAGTAAACTGACACAATTTTTACACCCCTCTAAAAATATAAGCATAGTCACTGTGGATTCATGATGAAAATTTCATAATGCCACAAAACCAAGACCGCCTACCTGGCCACTCTTTTTAACCTCTGGATAGAACTGATGTATGATTGATAGACACTAACTATGGAAATATTTCACCAGGAGCAGAAAAGTAAGGTTTTCCATGGGGTTTATTGTTTTCACAAGCTATCTTGGCTCCATAAATAACTCTGGCCAAAGTAAATGCAGAGGATGCTCTGCAGCTATTTATCCCTGTGGTGAAACCTGGGGAAGCTGCTGACTGGGCTGACAGTGCTCCCACATATGCCACACTGGAAAAAAAAAGACACACTACACAGTACCTCAGCTACACAGCCCTCACAAAAGAAAAGGGAAAAAGGGGCACCCTGAGTTCCCCATTCATACCTCAGGTTCTGGAGTTGAAGTTGTACTTTACCTTGGAACACAGTTTGGACAAAGATAGTTTGAGTTTTAGTGCTCTTTCGCTATGGGCAGGTTAGGAGGATCCCAGCACCTCAGAAGTGAGTAAATCCACATCTGCTGTCAGCCAGAGGCATTATCTGGAAGATTTTTGACGTGGGGCCCCTTTTACTTCAGGCATGGATGGGATTATGAAGAGGACATGTTAATGTTTGCTAGCCACAATAGAACTTCCCTGTTTGACACCACAGAAAACAATGTAAAAATTCTTTGGAGTCTTTATAGAAAATAGATCCTTATTTTATTTCTGTTCTATGGCTAATTACTGCTCATAGTTTATTTTTTTTTTTTTTTTAAATTTCTTTTTAAGTACTCTCAGGAGACACTCACTCACAATCCTGTGCAGTTTGTAAACCAAAGTTTTTTTCTGTTAGCACAGCAATACCTCAATGCCGTGTGAGAACTCAAGCATTTGTGGTGCAAACAGAAAGCCTATTTAGAATTTATCATGGCTCACATTGTCAGATTTTTTTTTTCCTAACATTAGATCTACCGAAACATCTGTAAGTCTGCCCTGCTAAATAAAAGCACTTGACTTTTAGAAGAGAATGAAAGCAGCTCTTGTAGATTCTGTGTTTACAACATGTCATATGGTTCAGCTTGGTCAGGACATTTTGGAAGTTAAATAGCATTTAGAGAAGTTCCAAAACAAAAATCAAACCAAGAAAAAAAATCCAAATAGAACATTTCTGGTTTGTAAAATGTTGAAATGTTAAAATGTTGAAATGTTTTCATCAATCCTCATTTCCTCTTGAGAAGGCATATCTATAAAAAATTACTTTGTAGCTCTAGCAAAGGGCATTGATTTAATTTTCTTTTTTCAGATGGAATAATTACATTTGTACAGCCATGGAAGTATGGTGTTACCTTTTTTCAAGAACAATTAGTCCAATTTGGGAAGGATAAATGTTTGTGCTGCAACTTGTGGGTACACAATGGCTCTCGCCCCCATCCCCTTGCCCGTGGAGGAAAATTCCCCGAGCACTGGATTGTATGCTGAAATACCTCTAGTTCCAAGGAGGCTACTTGAACATGTAACAGCAACTTTGTTCCAGGTGTGACACATGTCAGCACAGGCTTTAGAAAGCCAAATATCTTCAGAGAGTGCACTTTGATCTTCCTGTTCCTCAAGTACAACACTAAGCTAAACTAAAAGCAAACGTCCTAGTTTAGCATATTTTAGTAATCTGCTCAGCCATGTGGTGTTCCCTGAGAGCTTTATCTTTATGTCCTTCTCTCATAATTTCATTCCCTTTTTGTTAATCTGAATGTTATATGAACTAATTTTTTAAGATGCAAATTCCCAAACAGGCATCTGATTAACCTCTGTGTAAGTATAGTACACACTTGTGTTCAAATTTCCCAGTCAGACCACAACTCACACGGAGTTTTGTGTCTCTCCTCTAGTGGGAACCTTGGGAGTTTCCACCGGTCTGAGGAAGGCCTATTTATCTTGAATGTGACTCTGGTCCTACTTCACCTGAATCTCAGGACAGTATTTTTAGGATGTAATGACCAAAATCTCATTTTTCCCTAAAATGCAGAGAAAATACCTAGCTTCTGTGATTGCAGAAAAATTTTGAAAATGTGGAATGTTCCTCAAGACTGCAGAATCCAGAAATCAAATAAAACACTTTCCTCCTGTTTTTGTTTCAGGTTCTTACCTTTTTTAGCCATTTTCTTTCTCTGTTTTTGTTTGTTTGTTTGTTTTTGTTTGTTTGTTTGGGGTTTTTTTGGGGTTTTTTTGCAGAGAGTGTGAAGATACAGGAATTAACTCATGCTTTCATTAATCTATTTTTCATTCTTTGAGGCTGACAGTGAGATTTTGTTAGCCTTCTGACTATAAGGATTTTGCTGATTTCATCATAATTGAATCTGCAACTAGTCTCCAAACAACAGCAGTTCTCCTTCCCAACTCCTTCCCAAAATCAAGTTAAGATCAGCATGTTATGATCTATCTGAACCAAAGACAGATCCAAAGGAACTCTTTCCTTGTAGTGCTTATGGCAGTGAAGAATTCCTGAAGAAAAGGCTGAGATAAGACTCTGAGACACAGCCTGACAGTCTGGGTAGTATTTAGTGGATCAGAAGAATTTATGGTGCATGTATCAAATCAACTATTTGCCTCTCTGTCTTTCCTTCTGCTCCTTATAAACAGCTCGGCAGCCTGAAGGTAAAGGTTCAATGGTAGAAAACCAAGACAGTTCTTGTTTAATTGTTAGTTCCTTGCCTGTATAATTTTAGATGTGAGTAATTGTTTTTTTCCCCTTTTTTATTTTTTTACTTTCTTGCATCAGTGGAAACAAAATATCAGAAGTATGGGGATATTGGAGCAAGTGGAAAGAGTGAAAACAACTGTTTTCCTGGAATACACTGTAATGCCACGTGGGTCAGAAACAGATGAAGCTAAACAATGACAGAAGAGGATACCTTTAAACATACATTTTTCTTGTTCCATTTTGAGCAACAAAATATTTGAAGTCACTAATTTTACTGCAAAAATAATTATTTTTCTACCTCCCTAGATTAAGATTTAAGATAATGTTAATTTTTTTTGTTTTAATTTTAGATCTATCACTATATTCAGTGTCCATTTAACTCCAGCTTGTGTTCCTCAAGAAAAATTGTAACAGACTTTGTGTATTGTACACCAAAGAAAATACTGCTTTTAGCTGTCAGGAACGACACGAAAGACTGAGAAGGGAACTTGCTGGTCTGTATTTACCCATGCTATTTTGAAAAACATGGTTCAAGAAAAAGTAATTTACTCAGTTTACTATGAACAAGAAATGCTACAATTAAGATGTCTTCAAATATAAACAAGCTATCCTTTGAGAACCCACTAGGAAATGCTCACTTGAGTTTACCTAAGAAAAAAATTAAAGTTATTTAAAATGCTAGATTCTTGAATTTCAAGTTTAAGATATTTCTTTAGAAAAAGGTTTTTTTTCCCCCAACAAGGTTCCATTTTTAAATCACAGATTTGTTTACTGAGAAAAGGAATTCCTTACAAGTATCATAAGTTAGATTTTTTTAGTAGAGGAAAAAGGTTTATATGTATCAGAAATGCAGTTCCCCTAGTTTGGTTTTGTATAAAATGGTAGCTTTAAGAATCACTTCTGATTATTTGCAAGGATCAATGAAATTAGTAGGCCTTCTCACATGTTTCAAATTAAATATATGATCAAGGCTTCTGCTGGGTCTGACAGTAGATCCAGAAAAGCATTTTTAGCTTTTTTTTTTCCCCCTGAGAATAAATGTAAAACATAGTGAACTGAAGAATTCACAAGTTTATTTATGTTCTATCTTGTTATTAGCACAAAAATACAAATATTAATAAGATTAAATTTTATTTTTTTTTTTTTTTTTGAAGAGGGAGGGGGAAGGAATCAGTTTTTCATTTAGAAATCTTCATCTTTAATTCTGACAAATAAAAAAGCCATACTTGAAGATTTAGCACTTTGGGCCACAGGAACTTTTGTCCAACGTTGTCTGAAATGAAATTTTCCAGACTATTTGGTTCCTACAATTGTTAAGCAACCCAAAATGGCTTTCTTTTCTACTTTAATTTTACAGAGCAGTCAAGAAATTTGTTTTCTTTTGTCTGACATTCCTCTGTATCTGGAAAGTCAGCTTTTGAATATTAGGAACTTGATGCTGTTTAACAGTGTTAATAATTTTACCTTCTTGGATCTTTTTCAGGTAGTTCAGACCTTGAAAAAGCTTTCCGCTATTACAAATAAACTCCAGTTGAGTCACCTTCTCCAACTTCAGTATCTGTCATTGAAATAAACATTACACAAAGGCATTATATTCTACTTATCCACTAATACCATGAAAGAGGCAATTGGTGCTGCTCTGAACTGCAGAGTAGTAACCAAATTCAACATCAGCAACTTTTTTCACTCAAGAAATGAGCTCATAAGCAACAATGAAGAATTTAGATTTATTTTCTACAGATAATGGTTTTTCCCCACAAGCTGTTTGCGCCTGGCAAGATGCCCCAGTCACCAGCCCAAGAAATTCACAGACACTCAGTTGTGCTACCACAGAGTAACTGTTTCATTTTGTGTGAGAAGAGCAAGTTTACAGCTGGACAACAGACTGTAGCCCTTTACATATACTGGAAGATGCCACATAACAATGTTTTTTTTAAAAAAAAGAAGCCACTGAAACTTTGTCTTGGCATCCACAATTTACAGTAGCTTCTTTTGTTGGCTGTAGTGCTCCACGGAGTGAAACAAGAATACATGAAGCAACTCCCCTGATATTTTTGAGATCTGAATAAGAAATTACCCAGGATGAAAATGTTTCATGCAAAAATACTAAACTTCTGTACTGTCACACAGCAGCATCTTTGCTGATTATCCTATGTGTAACAACTAAGGCATCACCAGACCACCTAAACCGATACCCAGTGATCTTAACCTTCCACATTATACAAATCAGCATCTCTAGAAATCCCTTTTAATGTATTTTTTCAACTTCTGCATTAGATGCAGATCTTTTATTTTATTTAGGGTTTCATACTGTGCTGAAGCCCACAATACTGTTTTATCTCTTTTTGGTCTTCCATGGTTTGTGAGACCTCCTAGGCCCTTTCCAACTTCTCCACATGCTTTCTTTGTGCCCAGTTACTTTGTATAAATTATTGATGTTATATTCCTTACATTTACAAAGCAGCCAATTCTCAGTCCCTTTTGTCTTTTCATAAACCTGCAACTGCTGCTTCTTACCAGTCTCAGGAGAGAGTCCTGCTCCCAGAAATTCTCCTTTTTCACTTAAAGCCAGCAGGGTACTGGTTCTTACAGTGCTTCCCTTTCCTCTCTGCCCGGGGTGGGGAATGCCTCCCTACTGGACTAAGTGGAACACACTGTGTACTTCTCCTTCTAGCCTTCTCCTCTCCTGGTGCATCTGGTGCCTGCTCTGCTGCCAGAAGTTAGACAGCAGTAAGGTTAAACAGAGGTTGGCAATGGTGACATGATTATCGTTAGAGGCTATATGGATATTATGTTAAAGCCCATTGTCTCAAAAAACAAAACAAAACAAAACAAAAACCTGTGTCCTCCTGACACTCAGAACCCATAAACCCACAAAAGAATGATCAAAAAGGGCCAAAAAGAAGGAACTTGCCCTAGCCTTGCCATCTGGCCTGGACTAAAGCCAGAAAATGGAGAGAAAAATCAGAGGAATGAAGAGACTGATTGTCAGCTCCAAGACATCAGTTCACCTTCTTGTGATTTGTTGCTTGTGTGAGTGGGTTTTTTCACCTGTAGCCTATGCAATCTAAATCAATAGCAAGACCTTTGGTGCAGGGACCTCATTGACAAATGCGATTTGAAAATCAATAATACTGTAAAACCCCTGGCTAACTGAGGGAGACCTAAAACAAAGTCTGTGATTTGTATGAAAGACTAAGAATGTATCTTCTGGAAATCAGACTCCTGTAAGAATTCATATTTTTCAGTCCCTCTGTCATTTGGGCAAGCACCAGGACAAGTTGTACACTGTCCTTCAGGAGAAGTTTTTAAAATGCAGTTAAGGCAAAAGCTTGCTAAGAATGTCCTGGATATAAACCATTCCATTATAAACCATTGCTGGTTTCCCCAGCAAGGCTTCTACCTTTTTCTGTAAGAGGTTTGCAAGAACTCCCTCACAAATCTCATCCTTAAGATGAGATTTTGCAGAAAGTTCCAAAACATGCAAATTTTCTAAATGACTAGTAAAAATCTAGACAACATAATTACAGGAGGCTAAAAGAAATTCTGGAATTTACAACCTCACTCATGAATCTGATGTTAGCTATGAGCAATAACAAATGAAGTTCTGAGAAGAAAACAAAGTGATGGCTGGGACAGTCTATCAAGAGAAAAAAATAAAAGTAATTTAACAACAGTAACAACCAAACAAAAAGACCCCACCATCTCCTCCCAAAAAAGAAGCAGAACTAAACTAATCTCAAATTATGTTCCACTACAAGTTTCAGTGGAGCCTTTGGGACTGTGGTCCCCATATTTCAGTCAGCTATGTGTTTTATGAAAAATTTAGATCGGAAGATTCGTGGAGTTCTTGAGTGTTCTTAGCACATCAGCTTTTGTTCTTGCTTTCGTTCTTTTGACCAGCACTTCAGCAGTTAGATTGTTCCTTTGGGACTTGAAAAAACGGAGTTTTCCTCTCCCTTTTCCCAACAGAATTCTGGCTTAAAAATCTCTCTCCAAAAATTTCTGGAGGATGCCTTGGGGAAGTCGGATCAGAGAAGCCTCTGCACATTTCTGTGGAAACTTCCATTTTGAATGAAATAATTAAATACTTGCTAAGCTGTTAGCCTTGAGGATAAGGAACTTGCCTGGAAGGGGGTAGATGAATATTTCAGACTGCTCTGATGAATAGTTTACTATTTTATGTTAAATCAAGCAAGAAACAGATCTCTAGCATCCTTCTTCCAAGTGAGCCTCACCTTAAAGTCCTATTCACACATTTCTTTGCTAGTTCTCTCATGTGCCGCCCCAACTTATATAAGGGGTATGAATGCAACATAACTCTAGGGAAACTGTGAATTTTGTGCTCAGCATTTCCTGTTGCCTGGCCTTGTAGGCACTACAACAGACTTTGCAAAGCCTATTCGTAAGTGCCCAAATCTCCCCTTGGTACAACCTTGGTACCTAATTGTGGTCTAGTGAATGAGGTATGTCTAAGTTCCTTCTGTGGATTTCACTTCTAATTATTTCCTTATTCTTTATCAAAATCCTTCTTCTAATTGTAGCAGGATATGGAAAGTTTTTTGCTGTAGCAATGTATATCTATGGATTGGAATCTATGAGATACCTTCTGCAGGACCCTTAGTTGTATCTAATTCTTTGCCCAGACAATTTATGTCAGTCACACTGTTGAAGTTGATTCAAATTTAGGACAAGGAAAATGCATTTAAATTCTTTCCTGGAGTTTCCTGATTGCTGAAATAGCCTCCAAACTATCATATTCTGCAAGAATTTTTCCAGAGGCAAAGAACTTAGATGGACTTTTCTATTAAAACTACAATTGAGTTGTTCTTCTTCTTTCCTCTCATCCCCCTCCCCCCACCCAAAGGCAGGGAACCAACTGTACCCTCAATGAGTCCATAGTAAAAAGCCACTGAAGCATGTTTTCATCCTTTTTTTTTTGTCCCCAAAGGTCTATAAGATGATGGACTCATCTTTGATTATCTTTTTAAAAATATATTAGATTATATTGCCATGGCTGTCATGGCTAATATTAAAACTGTTGGTTTAGGTGCAGTTGTTATGATATGAAAAATCATTCAGTGCTAGATATCCTAAGAATCCAA
Organism: Serilophus lunatus; assembly: GCA_013399895.1. NCBI lineage: Eukaryota > Metazoa > Chordata > Aves > Passeriformes > Eurylaimidae > Serilophus > Serilophus lunatus. The sequence continues at coordinate 1,510,164 of VXBA01011249.1, read as the reverse complement.
AAGATACATTGGCTGCAAGAATCTCAATGACCCTCTTCCTTTAACAAGTATTGTTATGGACAAGGCAAAAGGAGCACAGATGTTTACCAAATGATGAAGTTGTACCCATCTGACTCTGAAATGTCTCTGTAGAGCTATTTCAAATTTACTGGAAAAACAGAGAAGATATGAGCATGAATTAACATCTTATTTCATTTAGCATCTCATGAGAATCTGATACCGGGAGAACACTAGTTATCTATGCTGAAAATAATAATTTAATTTGTTTCAGTCTGTACTATCTAGTTTATTTTGCTGCTTGCATTTTTTGATGTTGCACTTAATTACAATGCAATATTACCTGTTATGCAATAATTTTGATGGTCTTTCACTGAAGTTTGTCGTTGCAGCTGTGTAAAGCCAAACAGTTTGAGAAATTTAACTCTTGTCCTTGGATATCTGGGAAGTTTCTGCTTACCAAGAGTTTCAGTTCCTCCTCAAAGAAGGGCGATAAATTTCTTGGGTGAAAACAGTGATAATCATCGTGGTTCCCATGGAGAGTACATTGAGGATGCCACAAAGCTGAAAAAAAAAGGAACTTTGACTGAAAACAAAAGTGATGACTCACACCAGATTTGTCCTGTTGTCTGTGTTACCTTGCTTACAAAACATTTTTCAGAATTTCCTAGGAAAAATTAAATAATGTTTTAGTGGTGTTCATACTGCAAAAACCAATGAGCCCAAATACTTCCCATCTTTAGAACAGAGAAACATATAAAATTCAAAGCAGCAGGTCTAAGGACTTGAAGATTCAAACCCTCTTTTCACTTCTTTCTTATTTCTCCAGTGATTCTCCCAGGCTCCCCTGTCTGGTACTGACTGACCTGTGCTTTGCAGAACTCTGGTCTTAGACATTTGCATTGCTGGCACTTAAAAGCTGATTTCCAGAGAAAGTGTTGATCTTCATTTTACTTGGGAAAGAATGCAATAACAGCTAGAATTAAAAAAAATTCTTCTGGTTAATTAATAATTTTGGAATTCTGCTATGAGCTGCTAACTATATGGGAGATTCACAAAGAAGAAAGACGTGGTATGGTAGATGAGGATGGGTGCAAGACCCAGAAGAGAGTTACTCAATGTGTAGTTACTATCAAGCTAAAGGAAAATATGCTTTAACATATGTTTGGTAGAATTAAAAGAATTATCTTTTCTGAATGGGAGAAGTTCACTATAGACACAAAACAAGAAAAAACAGTCTCTTATTAGGTTAAAGTATCTTTAAATTTCTAACTGCTGCAGGAAAAATTACATGTCATGTTTGGAAGTGTATGTTTGATGTGTTGAACTAAACAGTCACAGAACAAAGAATTGTTAAAAAAAAAAAAAGCTGAGGCATGTGACAGGAATATTTAACCACTTCACTTTTTTTTTTTTCATGTCATATGTAAGTGAACACTGTCTTGGCAGAAACCCAGCGAACTGAGGGCAAAGGGTTGCACAGCACTGTTCTAACCACAAATCTGTTTCTTTTTTTTGTTTGTTTTGTTTCTAAGATTGGGACATTTCTGTCTGCAAGCTGACCCATTCCTTTAGCATATATACATGTCACTTAAGGATTTAAGAGTCAGAGAGATGGAGAGATTGTCCAGATCCCTTTTCAACAGTTCAAGAGACAACTCCAAAAGGCTGAAATACTACTGGGATTTGAAATGGTGTGGGCAGAGCCTCTGTTTCTTCAACTTCTTAAAGTGGTTTGTTTCTGTAATTTCATATGCATTAAAAATAAATGTATAGCAAGTAATATTTTAAACTAACTTTCTGTTATACTGTTGGCATCATCTCCCAAACAGTCGTATGTCTTAATGACATTCCATTTATTTAACTGCTTTTCTCATTAAAAACACTGCCCTGGTGGTTCTGATTGCTCAATGTTTGACTCTAGATCCTATAGATCTGCCTGTTCTGAAGTGACAAAGACCCAGGGCAGAGCAGCAACCACAGGGAAGGGAACTTCCCTGATAAGAGTTTAGCGGGTTGAGAAACAGCATGCATTGCCAGATGCATTTATTATCCAGGAAATTACTCATCTCTGTTAGTGATGCTTACTGAAAATACTAAAATAATCCAAGAAGCTGTGTCCTTCAATTAAGAGTAGGTCCAGTGCTATTAAAATGGTCGTGCATGATTCTACACATAGAAGGTTTTTAAAAATTAAATTAAACACAAAAACTTTTGAAGCATTTTAATTCCATTTTGTTTGATTTATCTGGAAAGCGGAGTCCTGAATGAGTTTGTTACAACACAGTACAAATCAATGCACTTTGAGATTCTAAGTCCTCGATTTTTTCTCTTTTCATAAAGCTGGCATGACTGAGGCTTTATACTCTGAGGCCAGGACCTTGAGCTAAGAAAGAGTGGGGAAAAAAAGTGTTATAGGGATTTCTTGTACTCCTAGTGTGAAAAATTCATTTGTTTTTAAGCTCTCCCCTGGCTAAAATTTGAGGTTTGCCCTTGCAATGAAGATATTGAGAACCAAGAAAAAACAGTACCCTGGACTGTAAAAAGCCTTTCAAGGGACTCTTCCCCACTTGTGCATTTTGTAGATAAAATATCACACTGCACGTTTGCAAAGAGCATAGGGACAATCCCAGATTTCTAACATTCACTTTCTTAACACATAACATACAGGGCTGTTAACTGACTGAAGCTTGGCTGTTAATGTTTGCCTACATAGACACCATACTTACCAACACGTAATTCATCTCAAGGCGGTCTCTAGGACTTTTAGAGATGTTAAATAAAACTAAATGACATTTTTCCATTTTATCTCACATATAAATCTCTATAAACATAAACCAACCTTTTATGTGCAGTTTGAGCACAAGCTTCACTTCTGAGTAGTTTTAAACGAGAGGTTTACACATCCTTACTTAGAAGCAGCATAATCTCTGCCTTCAATGCTAATAACATACTCAAAGGGACTGGAAGTTTTGCAGAAAGTCGGAGCCTCGTATGTGAATAAGCAACTCAAGTCACAGGTGCACTTCTCTTGCAGCACTTTCCTGAAGGCACGTATCTGTGTAAAGCAGACACCATGTTAGCAGCAGAGATTCCCACGCCAGCATTTCCACCTCTATTTGTTATCATCAGTTTCAAAAGCTACTTCTGCAAGCAGCAGCTAACTAGTGGTTTAATTTCTCCGGGTCCTGTATTGCGTTCTCTGCAGAATGCAATCTCACATTAGGACTTGATTCTTTTAAGTGTTTGGAAAAGTAAAAGATCTTGCCAGCAAGATATGTATGAGCTCAGGGAACCAGAGGTACTAGTCCAAGTCACTTTCCTCTGCTGATTATGGATTTGTTGAAAACTAGATGTAGTTTCTATGTATTGTGTGCATTATCTTTGTCATATCTGAGTCTTTGAATGTAAAGGCGAATAAAGAGGTTCTTGTGCTAAGTTCATAGTTTGTTGGGGAAATTAATATACATTACTAAGGCCACCAAATGCCTATGCAGTGATATACAGAAAGGAATCAAAGATGGTGATTTGAGAAAAAGAAAGATGTGTTTTCCATTTACTTAACCATTTATCAAGGGAATGATTTCATTTTAGCATGCTGTCTTCCCTAACCTGACCATGCATTCTCCTGAACAAAAAATCTAAGTCATGTAAATGCATAATGTACAGAACAGATATTTACTGCAAATCTGACTTGTGTAAAATGTTGTGTAAAGATAGAAGTTAACAATATTTTTAATGTTGCATATATTTTTTCCAAATAGAAATAACACCCCCCTAAAAAAATTAAATAAATAGTGAAGACAAATATTCAATATTCATATAGAACATCAGATTATCTCAATTTTCCATGTGAAAATATATTGGTTTCACTATTCACTTACTAGTTGTTTAAAAAATTGCAAGCAACAGAGCTGGGCAGAAAATAATGCCAAATATCCTTGCAGTCCATCTCAGATTATTTTTGAGAGTTGCATCAAATTTTGAAATCTAAAAAAAAATACAAACATGTATTCCTGGAATACAGGATATATGTGTATATTATAAAATAAAAAAGCAATATGTTATTGGATATAACATCTTATTTCAGCATATAAATAAGTAGAAAACCTGAGAAATTACTTAAAAATGTTGCAAACTTTTCAGCATGATGGATAGCTATGTGAGAAATGTTCAAAGTAACAAAATTCTTTAAGAGATCAGAAAAGAACAAAGAGATTCTGTAGAAACAATGGACCAAATATATCTCAAGGATAACCCCACTGAGATCAGTGGAATTGTCCTAGGGATATACTTGGCCCAGTGACTTCAGAAATGATGTTAATGAGAAACCTTAACACTACTGCTAGAGAAATCTCTATTTAAACCATGCTGTGGTAGTTCATGTGAAAAAGTAAATGGGACCTTCACACGAACTGCACAGCATGTGAGTGTGAATCAACAGGCTATAATAAATTGGTTTGGTTTCCTTCTCCCAGACTTAAGCAAATGTATTTTATTGTAGCATTTGAGATGTTATAGAGAAGGTTATGTAATTATTCAATTATGTTCCAAAACCTTCAAAAAGGTCCTGATGTTGAAAAATACATTGTAATTCTTACAAAAAAGAGGAACTATAGATTTTGTTTAATGAGTGATAAATCCCTATTATAAAGATCCTCTGTTTGTCTAAAACTTGATCTGGTAGATGCCAGTAAGCTCTGGATGAGGAAATGTTTTGTAAGATAAAAGCCTTATATTTTTCAATGTAAAGTAAATCAGAATTGGTTTCTAACAAAATTTTACTTTCTTATAGAAAGAAGCAATGATTTAAAAAGTGTGGAGGAATGTAGTCTGACATCTTATGACATGATAAATCCTGAAAGTACTTAAAACCACAGATCCTGATCTACCAGAGAAATGAGAGACCTTTTCAACTTAAACTGCTGATCATAAAAAAGTGAGATAGGATCAAGATTATTTTTAATTTAGGGTAAAGTGTTCACAAATAAAAGAAGCTAAAGATTGGATTTCTCTGGCCTGCCTCAGACTGAATTCAGCTCTTACCTAAAGCTGTTCACCAGCAGATTTGAAGGCATTTCACATTTGCTGTTCCTAGAGACAAGTGGGGAAATTGAAATACAAAATGTGGGCACCATCCCTGAGATGGGGGCTAGTAGTGGAGTCATGATCTCACAACATCCCCTGATGGGAGTTCAAAATCTAGCAACAATATCCCCACACCAGATCACTTACATAAAATATGGCTGATCCTTCAAACTCTTTTCTGTTTCAGGATACTGGCTTTAGTCTTGTTTCCTAATCTAGTTCTGTTTGCATTGAAGTGTTCGAACTTTTTGCGAAAACCCCCCACAATCAGCAACCAACAACCTGAAAGACCCCCAACAGTCTGTGGACATGTGAAAGAAATTATAAATGTAGTGCCTGTGTGCTGGACTGAACTTTCTGCACTGGATTTGGTGACCGTGGATGTAATTTCCAGTCCTCCAGCCCTGCAAACTGCAATTGCATTCCAGAGGTCATTGGGAAAAGAAATGCAGCATTTCACAGATTTTGTCTCGCACATGCAAAATGATCATATCCTGACATTTCAGCTGTTGAAAAGAGCCAGTATTTACTACTTCACATGAAAAAGAGCAGAAGAAAATTGTATAACAAAGTAAAGCCATGATTTGAGACAGATTAACTCCTTTAGATAAAATAAGACAAAACTCAAATTTCATCTGAACTTCAAATTGAAAGCAAGTTAAAGCTGTCATTGAAGGAAGATTAAAAGTGAGTCAATTTATTTGTCTTCCATCTCTCTTTTTTATTTAAGTGACTGCTATTGAAGTGCTGGCTGAGATTCAGGGGAGAGCAGATCCTGCTGCTGGTACAACTTTCTGAGTGATACTAAGCCAGGCACACAGCCTCTCATGTCTCACCTTCCAGCCACAGCCTGGTGTTCCTGCTTCCTCTCCTTACTGTCTAATGTATGTATTTTAAGCACAAACTTTAGAACAAGAACTACTTTTTATTATGTGATTACACCATGTCTGAGGTCCTTCTTTCAGTCATTGTGTCCAATGTGTTTGCAGTACAAATGATGATGTTGCTGAAAATATTTTCATCTGTGTTTCCCAATGTCACCTAGATGACTAAATATTTTTGATATATATATTCTTCGTGTTCTATCTCTTTGGTTTATCATTCTGAATATAACTCATGAGAATTTAAAAAGTATTAGGAAAAGAGAAAGAAACATTGCATACAGTTTTGCTTGTACTATATAAACCCTGTGATACTGCTATGCCTTCATTCAAAAGTTAGAAATGAGCAAAGACATTGACTACAATTTAATCCATATTTTATGGTAAGCAATTATCATTCTGCTATGTGTCATTTCCCTCTACATTTTTGCAACAATGCTGTGGATTTTTGGGTTAGAAAAGTTCCACAAAACATAATGGAAAATACCTTTATAGAACAAAATATTATACAACGTGGCATGGTCACACTCATAATTTATTTTATAGTTATTCAGAAATGCTATTTTTTTTTTTATCTGGACTTCATAAATAACCCAAACACCCCCAAGTGAGCATAAAAATAATTTACGTTTAATGGAAACTGTCTTCTGGGTCCTTTAACTGCCGTTTCTGATTTGGCCATTTTCATTCTGTTTTGAGTTGTCAAGTATGGCACAGAAAGGAGTCAGCAAAACACATTCATTACTCCTGCAAGTCCTCATTTGTGAGGACTTTAACCAAACCCAGTAATTCTTATCATAGCTCAGGATATTAGGAAAAGCGAAGTCTTGGAAACTCATCAATAGATTTCTTCAAAGGAAGAAAATGCAAGTTCAGGCTTCTAAGTCTTTCTGTGGGGGCTTAAGGGATCTCTTCATCTTTCCTTTCTGCTGACAGTGCCCCATTTTGCCTCCCAGCTCCAAGGCACTTAAGGAAACCCTTGCACTTATTCATTCTCTTACATCATTCAACGGATACTAATCTGGTCAACAGACATAAGCAGTGGCATAATAATGTCATGAAGGATTCCAATCAGCATAGAGTCAAAGAATCATTAAGGCTCGAAAAACCTCTAATATTATCAGATACCATTAACCTCACGTGACCAGGTCCACCACATCCCTAAGCACCACAACTACACATTTTTTGAACACTTACCTGGGCAGTATGTTCCAATGCTTGACCACCTTTCAGTGAAGACATTTTTCTTAATCTAAACTTCCCAGATTCATTATCAGATTATTTATTGTTAAAAAAGTTTATTCATATTGCAGGAATGGAGCAAATCTCAGTCTACACATAATAACTGACAGAACTTACACTTTTCCCAGGTTTCTCAAAGTAGAAAGAAGTAAAAACCAAGGTGAACAAACTACCCAGCACCGTTAAGGGATGTTATAATATTAAAATTGTATCTGTTGAGCCCCACTTCTATTCCTTCTTCCTGAACAAAAAAATATATCCAAACAGGGAGGCAAAATAAATCCAGATTCAGATACTGAGGCTAGATTTTACAAGGGATGAAGTGATATTTTGAACCCCCTACAAAGATATTTAGGAGTAAAACAAAATATGCAAGAAAAAGTGTGAAAATCAGCCTGAATTTCACTACCAAAAAATCCAATGCTTGAGGCATTGTTAAAACTGAGTAGATAAAGCACACAAGATCCATTCTACTTAGAATTTAGAATGAGCAAAAAGATGATCTAATAGTATTCATTAGATACTCACATGATATAAATATACCAGTCAGTCATGTTTTCCAGAGTCCTAAAAAAAAACCCAACAAAAAAACAAACCCAAGAGGTACCAATTTATTGGCCAAACTAGAACAAGCAAGAAAAAAAAAAGTTAAAGGGAAAAAAAAGAGAAATTGAGAAAGAAAAAAAAGATATCTGTTTTTAAGATCTTCCATAATTAGCATGTGCAATGTGACAGTGTTGTCTCTGCTTGCCTGTGAAGTATTTATGGATTTTGATAGAGGTTTTTTTTGCAGCTGTGCTGAACAATTTTTGAATGTTTCCACAATCCAAATATGAGTAACTATTACAAAAACAAGACATCGTGAATCATTCTGCAATTATCATCCAGTCTGCTAATAGTAACTGTGTCAATCATTTAAATGGTTTGCTGTGCTTCCATCCTTTATATAGCAATATTTAAAAGTGTTTAAATATTTAAAAGCTGAGTTTATGTCATATCAGACACTATATGGTTAAATACTATTGTAAAAACATATTAAAATTACTAAAAAGGGAACAGGTAAGTCAAAATTATTCACGGAAAGGCAGGAAATATGTTAAGGCAATGGAATATAATTTTGCTCTAACATTTAGGAAGAGAAGCATATAAATCAGTATGTCATGGCACCTAAAATATTACAAAACTGTCACAGCTGTAACAACAGGCTGCAGGGCAATATTTACTGCTAATTATTGTTTTCACAGATATTCAGCTTTGGTATTTCTATTTCCTTAGAACTACTCCCCAAAATGATTTAAATTACAAATTTGTGGTTTTTTATAATAATTTTACCCTACAACTATTATTAGAATGTCAGCTCTCATTCTTGGTCAATTCTTCAATTCATAGGCAACTGTGGGTAAATTACTCCTCACCAATTACAGGTACTTTCTCTGTTCAGTTGAAAAAGTACATTGAAATAGATTCAGTTTCTACTGTATTGACATTAGGGAGAATATTTTGGTTTGTTTCTGCTACAATCAGCACTACATTTTTTATTTTTATTTATTTGTCAGTGGGGCACTCAGTGATGTTGTTTTGGAACTTCATTGACAAAAGAAGAAGCAGATTTTAACCTCAGGAGACCTAGTAGAACACTGTAAAATTAGAGAGCAGCATCCTCAAAATGAAAAATGTGAGTTGATGAAGGGGAAAAAAAAGCAGAAATCCCAAACCAGAAAAGAATGCTAATTGATCTAGTTTGTCAATACTACAAAGAAAATGAATAAGGAAGAAATTGGAAAAAATATTTCCTCACATGACAAAATGGTTGAATTTGGACAACATCTCTACAGCATCTGGAGACTATCTAGTCTAACCTCCTGCTAATAGTCAAAGAGAACAGGTCGCTCAAGATCTTGTCCTGTTGAATTTTGAGTATCTCCAGGGATAGGGACTCCACAGTCTCACCAAGCAACTTTGTCCAGTGTTCAGTCATCCTTGTTTGTGCCCATTGCCTTTTTTTCTTTCAATGGGTATTACTGAGAAGAGCGTGAACCTGTTTTCTTTACATCTTCCCTTTGGATATTTGTATATGTTGGTGACATTCCCATCACAAGCTTTCTCTTCTCCAATCTCAGCAGTCCCACCTCTCAGCCTCTCCTTGCATGTCAGGTGCATCAATCCCTTAATCATCTTCATCTCCCTTTACTGGACTATCTATGAAGATTTTTTACTCAAATACACATTGTTTATGTATGTTACCTATATTTATAAACATATTGTATATATTTTTTAAAAATACCACACAGTTGCCGTAGGGAATGCTAGAATTAGGTATGCCTGCATAATATTAATTTGGTCCATGTGTTGTACCTTGTTTGATTTTTAACCCATTTTAGGAGAGAAGATCTGTTATCCATTCAGCATACATATTTGTTTCCTCTTCACTCTTCAGTCTGTGGCTTGAGGTCTTAACATCTGAAAAAAAATCTGAAAAAAGAAATTTCTTTCACAGACTTTTCAGTTAACTTCTCACTAGTGTAAGTAGCCAGAAATGTTCACAGCAGCCCTATGAGGGTAAGGTAGCATCGCTACTCCCATTTAACAGACAGTCTGTGGCCTGAAGTTTTAAAGAACATTGCATTATTTGCACTTTAAATATCTCCACTGACTTTGGATGCAGTTGCCTGTGCTCAGCACTTTTGAAAATCCAGGCTTCCAAGGCTGCAGATCGACTTGTCCAACACAGTTAGCTTAATCATCAAGCAGAATGTTTTTATCTAGTGAGATAACAGTTTGGAACAACAAAAAATCCTATTCAGTGGAATCTTTATGGTTAGAGCTCCTCTAGATAACTGTCCTTTCCACACTCCTTCATTTGTTAATCACTGTATGAGATATAGAGCATGTGGTAATAAAATATGAAATAACTGCATTTTACTGAGCAAATCTCTCACTTGAAATGTGAGGTCTGGTTTGAAAATAAACATGATTCAAGGCCCAGCTGTGGAAGTGTATGTGCTGCTCTGACAGCCAGGTCCCACTCTCCTTGCTCAGTCAGCTATTTTGCACAGCATTAGCCTGATCTGACACTTTTCCTGTGACAAGCTTCCAGAAGTAAGTGTGAAAAGGCAGATCACTTTCCACTACCCACAAGAAACCAAATGACCCTTCTGTTGTCAGTTGAATGATACATGAGCTGTATACCCTGCAGAAGCCAAAGATAGTATGAACTTGTTCTCATTAAATAAAGCTAAATATTGGAAGCACATTTAAACCACAATGTAGAAGCTCCATAGGCTCCATCTGAACTTCTAGAATGACTTCTGTTAGCTTTAAGACATTCAGCCTTAAGACTGAGTTGCTGGAAGATACCACTGCAAGTTCTACCTCTAGTTCATAAAAAGGGTGTGAATGTATGTGTGTGCGAGGCTATCCATAAACTACACTTCTTTCTAGTCTTGAGGCACCTCAGAGTTTTAATGGCCTAACATCACATCTTTAGAGAGTAGTTTGTATTATGGCAGCCTTAACCTAGCTTACTATTCAGAGTCCCCAGACCAACATACTGCCTCCATTGTGCCAGCAAACTACAAATATCCACATTTAGTTGTAGCCTGTTTGTCCAGCCCCATATCCTGGAAAATTCAGGGAGGAAAAATCCACTTCATGAAGCTCAGGAACTCTTGTGTGACTGGCTGCTTCTTTCCTCACTGTCACAGCTGAAATCCAGACCAAAGTAATACTTCCAACAAACTTGCAAAAATGCTTCCCAAACATGGGGCAAGAGGAGGGTGGTTTTCATATTGCACTATGGATGGACTGCTGCAGGCAGCACTTTTCTGACTTACCAAGAACCTGGCAAAAGCCATCTCCATCCTCATCTATGCACTCCCTGTGCTGCTTCACTCAATTTATACTCAGGGATGGCATATTAATAGATCTCCCTTCTGTATATGTTTAATTTCTGAGGCCGATGAACCAAACATGATATGAGAACCGACACTCATTGTAATTGTACGAATGTTTGGGGAGATGGGGAGAATTAAATAATCATAACCAAGGCAATTGTCAAGAATAATAAGATTTTCCTTTTAGTGTAATAATAATGTCATTAATTATTAAAGAAGAAAAAAATTACAATGAATCAGAGACGAAAAGTAAATGAGCCTGGAGACTGCAATTCCTTCTTATATAGGAGTGCCCTCTGCAGTCTAGTTCCTGGGAAGAGATGCCGTGCCAGCTCATACGATATTGTGCCAGAGGAAATCAGGAATAAGTTGATCAAATCCAATGCAGCAAAGTCGGGATGTGAAGCCATAATGAACGTCTGAAGCACGGGATTCACAATACTAATACATCATTCCCTAGACAAAGTGCTAACCCCTTTCTTTGACAGACAAGCTAAAAGACTGATGCATATTTTGGGGTGGGTTTTCAAATGTGAATGATGCAGTTAAGAAGTAACAACTCTTATCATTGCTGCTCAGACACGGAGAAGTTTACTCTTTCTTTTAAAGTTTAGCAGAAACTGTGAAGTGATCTTCAGGAATGTTCTTCAAAGGGGACATTGTCTGTGTTCTTTCATGATTTTAAGCTCTAAAGCTGGTCACATACTGCCATAATATTTTAATGTCATTCCTAGCTGGCAGGTAGCAACTTGCTTTTCATCAGTGCCTTATGTAAGTAACCCAAGCGTTAAGATGTGACCTCATTTCTAAACATACATGTTTCTCCATTAGCTGCAAATTTTACAGGAGCATCATTTATGCTTTTATAATTCCTCACAAAAAATTACTACTTTCAATTTAAAAAAAAGGCCTGCAAAAGAATATTTAATTTGGGAGGGAAAAAACCCTAAGCCTCTAAAAGTTTACACTGCTTCTAATTACTTTTCATGCTTGACTATGTGGCAGGGAATACTTCATTATAACAGGTCACCAACTTTGACATCTCTAACCTCACAATAATGGTCCTTTTTGTAATGTACTAAAATTGAAAATCAGTTTAGTTTATGTTCTCACTAGGTTCATGGCTCTGGTGCCCAATATATTGCTGACTTGTAGGTCAGCATTACTCCCTAGTGAGGAATATTAAATAGCCACAGCATATATTAGAAGAGGTGAAAAAGTCCAGCTCAAGTCTGCTGTATAGTTCACATTCATTAGTGCTTTAAAAACTCAATAAGTTGTGTAATGTTTCCACTTATCCATGAAATTGTGGCATGATTCATATCACAGACATCTTTAAATGATTTGTAGTCCACTATTTAAGTGTGTATTCCACATAAATAAATACTTCCTGGTTTTGTATACATGACTTGTGCTAGTCAGTATCATAAAAGAGGCACAATACTGCCTGACCTTTATTACTGTGGCAAGAAGTTCATACATCTAATGGAAACCCCCCAAAAGGCCAACAGGAGTTGTGTAATACAAAGCACCTCTGTTTGGAAAAGACATTTTTGGAGCTTATCAAAGTGTGAATGCTCTTTCTCTCCATTGAAAATTTCTGTTCTTTCTACTCCCAGTACTCTCTGTGCTTTCTGAAGATTTCACGGACTGTGTTGTTAAAATTAACATTAGCATGCAGGACACAGTGTTTGACTGCTACTAGCTGGAATGCTCTTTGATGCTTCTAGTTCCTGAGCAATCTTTGTGAAACAAATTGGACTAGAGCTGGGGGACATGCTTTACCAGTGAACATACATATCTTCCAAAACAGTAATGTTTGTGGGGTTTTCTTTTAATGGAGTAATGTTGGAAAGAGAAGACATTCATAGCTGTCCAGAAGCTGAAGGATGATAGCTGTTTAGAAAAAAACAATGTTCTTTCTTCCACCATGTTGCATCTCCAATGTCTGGTAAATATTTCGTAAGAAAACCAAAGACATAAAGTTGACAGTACGAAAGAAATGCTGCAGCAGACTCCAGAATAGATGGGCTCGAGCAACAGTATTTTAAAACAAACACTCTGGGCCTGAAGCTTAGGACTGTTCCTGAGGAGTCCTTTTTGAATGATTTTTTCTTCCAGTCATATTTTTGGGAGTGTCAAATGAAGTTTCATTGACTAAATTACCATCAGTCAGAGAATGCAGTAGCTACCATATTTTTCTCTCAAGACTTTAACTGACTTTTCAAGAAAAAATGTGTCCTTAACACTCCTTGTTCCACGTTTGTGCAATCACAGCCTCTGCTGGCAAACCTGTGTATGCACCTACTCTGCAACTGTAAAATACAAAACATGGTGTGAAGCACACTGAAGCATGAACATGGTATCTTTAACAAAGAACTGTGAAGTCTCTGTGTAGACCCAAGTGACAGAGCACAATTGCTGTAATGGCATCTATGGCCCAAGCCACATGCTCCACATTACACAGTTCTGCACAACAGACAGTGAGGATCCTCTGGGAGTTGTCTATAGGCAGTCTGAGGGCTGTAGACATAGAATAAAGAAAAGAACCATGCCTTCACCTCCAAAACCCTCTCTCTAGAAAAAAATCCTTGTGGTTTCCTTACCCAAAATGCATGAAAGCAGTATTTTCATCATGTTTTTGGTATCAATACGCTTTAAGATTAATGTGGTACTTTTAATCCCTAATATGGGTGTGATTAGTTCTTTTAAAGTCATTGAAACTCTTAGTGTAAGTGAAAACAGTATCAGATCACAGCCTTTTAATTAGCAGTATGTTGTTAGAAGCTTGGTAAAAGAATTACTGAGGGAAATTATACAAACTGATTTATATAAATCAGATGAGACAGTGATCACAACAGACTGTTGGTCTCTGAATCTGTAGGACTCCCAACTAAATAAAATATTTTTTAATTTTAATTTCTCTGATATGTTTTGAATGGAAAAATACATATAAAGAAAAGGTACTTTCTACAAAAAATTGATACAACAAAAACCCAAACCAACAAACCCTTTACATACTCTGTGTTTTTCCCTCTGAACAAGTTTCTTCTTTGTTGCCCCTTACCCGCTTTATCCCTTGTTTTCACGAGGTGGAAAGTAAAGCAACAGACAAACCACATACATCACTATTTTGTACCATCATAACGATGGTGAAAATGTTCAGCTTCTCTCAAAACATTGAAGTATTTGTTTGAGCTTATTATTTAAACAAAGACTAATGTTCTTTCAATGCAACAGCCTAATTTGTCATATGGATATTTATATTAATATGAACTACATTATGTTCTTGAATTTTTATTCTAGGATAAATACACTATTTCTTTTTACTATCTACTTCTCCTTCTCCCAAGGTTATTTTTTCAAAAAAAAATCTGTTCTACCTTTCCTCTGTTGTCATGCAAAATCACCTAAAGGACATATAAACCATTAACACACACTGCGGGTCTCAACTGAGCAAAACATTTTGCCTGGTATGGAGACAGACTTTTCAGCTCAAATGTCTCAACTAAATTTCCTCTGTGACATTGTATAGGCAAATCCTGAAGTCCTGGAGCAGTTCCTCATGTAGTGTCCTGCACAATGACATTGTTCACCACAGCTAGGCCCAATGGCCCTTTCCTCATAGTCCAATTGCCTCACAGCTTCTGGGCTAAACACACGAAGCTCTGGACTCACCTATTTCATGGAAATTTTCCCATGGAAAAAATTGCCACTTGGTCCAAGTATCCTGACTTCTCTACACATCTGTCAGAATAATTTCCTTCAAAACATTTTCTTGGTCAGCAAGGTGAGGACATGGTCTTTTTTCTTTCCTTCTTTTTCTCCAAAAGCTTGCAGACAAGACAGAGCAATGGACTCTACATGGGCACAGCAGTTGCCTATAAATGACACTTTTGCTGGTTCAGAATATATGGCATGGTAGGCAGAAACGCTCAGATAAAATTATAAACAAACAATCAGAATCATTATTGCAATTCAAGAACCAGCTATAGAGTACTTGGACATAAATCACTTTGAGCAGAAACACAAAGGAAATATTTCTGAAATGTTGGCTGGCAGCCATCCTGAAAAAGGTTGGGTTTTTTTGTTGTTTTTTTAGGTGGACCTTATGGAAAGGCACAACACCTGGGTTTTTTTCCCCTAAAGACCATAGTAACTTCAGTTAATGCTGCGGTTTTTCTGCACATTAGAATGTGTATTTATGAGAAAAATAACAGTTCAAATCCTCATTACTCTTCATAATTTCACAATTATAGCAGCTGTACGTGACCTTCCCAGCCACAACACTACACTAATCTGTCAATGCAGGAGTCCCCCACTATGACGGAGCCTGCTGAGCATTCCTTCTAGGACGTTTCGGAGAGGGCATAGGCCTTGGGCTTTGGGGAATATGAGAAAGGCTGTCTCCTGAAGTAGGGACCAAAATTCCTGTTTGGCTTCAATTTTGAGACCTACTGTGTGCACGCCGGCTAGGCCCAGGAGATTTGATCTGCTGTAATGACTGCAGAAGTACTATCATTAAACAAAATGCTTTATGTAGCTTGCAGCTGCATTTTCTTCTGTCAGCTTTGGGGACAACACAGGACTTTGTAAAGGAAAAGACTGAGCCTTTCACTGCGGAGATCACTCAGGATCACCTCCAGGAAGCTCCAAGAAAAGAGAAGAAAAAAGCAGAGGCTGAGGGAAAAGAGAAGAGGGCAGTGTCTGGGTCACTTATGGCATGGCGGAATTGGACCTAAATTGTCCATATTATAGAGCAATTAGAATGCTGTTCAGTAGCTGAAAGGATATTTTTCTGTGATTGTCACTCTTTTCTCTGCTCTCTGTAACTTCAAAGGGAGAGAGGGCAAACCTCTTCTCTCTCATCTATCTACCCTTCTCTTGGTATTAGTGTGCAGGCAGGGACTCCCAGAGGGGGCTATCCCCACCAAGGCAGAGATCTTGGAGAAGATGTGATCCAGTGCCCTTTTTCATGTAGGATGGCAAAGTTTTCTCTGACTTTCAGCTGTGCCTACTAGGCAAAGACCTGCTCTGTCACTTGTTTGCAGAAGGTGGGACTTTCACCTTCATGAGTTCCTGTAATACACTCAGTACCCTGCAGCAGAGTGACGCAAAGTCCAAGAAAGGGCAGCCTTCACACATTTGGTAAAATTAATGCTGAACTACAAAAAAAGTCCCCTTTCTAAGGATGTGGGTATTCTTGACATTTCTTTAAAGCAAACTGCAACGCATGCTGAACAATGTTCAGAGGCCTGCTGAGGCTTCAGTAACTTAATTATGCTTTATTCTCTTTCTAAC
Organism: Serilophus lunatus; assembly: GCA_013399895.1. Classification (NCBI taxonomy): domain Eukaryota; kingdom Metazoa; phylum Chordata; class Aves; order Passeriformes; family Eurylaimidae; genus Serilophus; species Serilophus lunatus. The sequence continues at coordinate 1,493,762 of VXBA01011249.1, read as the reverse complement.
CCACCCACATACATGTTTTACCAATTTAAACTTTTTATAGATCCTCCGAAAGTATTTTCTGCTGTGCTTTGCTCTCAACATCAAATTTGTTTTTCTTGCTTCAGTTCTTGCTCAAGTACTGTGTGCCTTCCTATGTCTGTGCAATGTTGTGCAAGATAGTTTCTGTACCTTAGTGTGAAGCAGAGCCAAAAAGAATATGGAAGGAGAAATAAAAGGGCTTTACCTTGTGCCACACCTCTGTCTGGCTCTTCTGTGTAAAATACACACCATTGATTTTGGAGCTTTGGTCTTTGCATGCCAATGAATTACTGGAAGTAGGCATAAAAGATGTTAATGGAATCATACTTTAACGAAAACTAAACCACTTATAAATTAAGGAACTTGTTACAAAACAAAACCAATACTAATTGTACAATTAGGTCTAGGCATACACTCCTGCAAGTGTAAAGAGTAGATCTTGCTTACAGATCAAGATCTCTTTGTGGGACAAAGTAATTAAATACATATATTAATATAATTGAATGCTATAGAAGTGTATTTTAAATGAAGTACAGAAAAAGTCATACCAACTTACCTTTCAAATCAGGAATAATTAGAACCATTTTGAGACTTAATATTTTCTGCTGTGAGATTACAGCTGATTCCAATGGGCTCTATATCACTGAAACCTGTGCAGTGTTTTGCAAGACAAAGTGCAGATCCACTATAAGCTAATACATCTAATCATCTTCAAGAGCTTCTTCCCCAGCTAAAATTCTTTTGTATTTGAGTACTATAACAAATCCCTTATCAACTCAAAAGCTTACTCCCTAGAAAAGCACTGAATTTCAATATTAACAACAAAACTTGGAGATTTAAAATTGAAATGAGGGACTTGCTTGGTTGATAATCAACGCCATCTTCCAGAAGATTCTTGTGCTAGGTTGAGCTGATTATAAAATAAAAGGAATGTATTTCCTAGAAAAATGGAAAAGCTGTCTTAAAGATGCTTTCTGATCTAAAATACAACAGTTACATTCTATTTTCAAATCAAAATCATAACTAATCAGATTTACATAAGAAAGAGCAACATGCAAAATGCATGAAGTTTTTATTAAGGAAAATTATTTCTGGCAATTGCACCAGTTGAGATAAGGGGAGATGGAGACATGAGCAAATATCTTGGCATCATTTGGTGGGAGCTTGGAGGTGTGCCTAGCAACATTTTTAAAATGAATCAAAGCTCCTCTGGCACCCTGCTTAATCTTTAGCTCATGCATACATTGGGGCTCAGACTTCCCCTTTGTATTATGATGTTACCAGCACACTATTGATACTTTCACTTTGGTGTGGCATATAAAGTGGGGAATATTTTGGAAGCATGGGCAGAGTAATGAACATATCTTGACTAAAAGTCATAGCAAGATGTTCGTTTATGTGGGTCCTAATTTTGCAATAGAAGATCAGTCTGTTAACAGCTTGAGCACAATAAATAAAGCACACTACATGGTCTCTCCACCTGCAAGCTTAAACAGCACTGTACAAACTCATTTTCTTTAGAATTTACTGTAAGCTAAATAACATGACAGTAGATGCTGTTGAATTGGAGATGTGAATGTCCATTTCTGGTTATGTGTGGGGTTATGGTTTTCTGAAGTCTACCCAGGACCACACAGGGATGCAAGGAAGTCAAGCCCCAGAATTATCTGTATGATACTGGGTGGAAAATTTTTTTCATACAGAGGGAAGATTGTTTTAGAAATGACATTACTTTTTCTCTACAAAACAGGAAAGACTTGCTTCAGGCAACTGAAGGAAGCAGCAATTGCCCTTTTTATTCTTTCTTTTCCCTGAGGGGATATAAGGCAATGAGTCAACTTTGATTCTCCTCTCAGTCCCACTGTCAGAGAGGCTGCCAAGTATATATTGGGTTCCCAAGGGCAAAAGGCCTTCAAGCAGATATTTGTGATACATATCCCTGTGGCTAGTGCTGAAAATTAAAGACATATGATGTTCAAACCCAAAACAACAAGCATAGCTTTCCAAAGACAACCAGCTGCTTCACTGAGAACTGCCAGAGCAAACAATTCAGAATTCAGCGAGGATATTCACACAGCCTGCTTTCTCCTTGGAGTATTTGGAATTCTCTGCCATGAGGGGAGACAACTTTGGTAGTTCAGAAATATTATAAGAGTGATATAAGTAAGGAGATAAGGGTAAATATCTGTTTTGAAAGAAAAAAATAGCTGAAGCTTCTTCAAGGAAACAAGGCAGTTCACGAATTACATTCTAACTGAGAAAATACCATCAAAGCTTTTCAGGAGGTTAACCATCACTATCAAAACTGAGAAGACTTGACATGATATGCTTTTTTTCAGATGGTTTTATAAATGAAAGTGAGAGGAGGACACAAATTAAGTTGCTAAATTCAGACTCTTTCTTTCTGCTAAGCTTCATATAGGTCCAGATATACTTCGATGGTGTGGTCTTGAATGCATAAAAACTCAATCTCTATAGTAAAATGAAAAGAGAGGCAGACTATGGATTCAGCTGTACTCAGGAGAATCACTCTTGAGGTAAGACAGAACTGAACCTTTTCCATAAACTAATCCACCTCCTGTGCAAGCTCGTGAAAGAATACCAAAACTGGCATTACTAAACTTCCCAAGAGTATAGTACTTCTGTCTACCATCTTTTCATCTTCTGATGCGCTTATACTATGCTTCTTCAAGTGAGTATCACTTCTCATACTTTATCTTAGTAACTGATGGTTACTGACTAAAGCCTCCAAAATTAAAATAACCCTGGAGTTCAACAAAAATACAATTCTTCACGTGTCAGTAGCTTGGCAAGAACAAAAGTAGTTGTTGGGCACAGCTCTTAAACCCCATAAAAAGTGTTGACAGTGTTTCACGCTGAAAAAGATGAAGATTTTTTAAACAGCCATACTTAAAAAGGCTAACAACAAATTAATTGTGTACCAGCTGCATAATCAGATGCTCAAATTCATATTGAGTTCTATAGCTATGGATGGCAAAACATCACGACGTGAACCTTGTCTAAACCTCGTCTAACTCTTGACCTAGACTGTGACCAAATCTTGTGAGGGCATGACTTTCGACACAATTTCTAAACTCCCCGGTTCTATCTGGGTTGAACACTCTCAGAAAAATAATACTTACTCTAAAGCTGTTAAATGCTCCTTGCTATTTCACCAAGTACTATCTTATCACCCAAGAAGTTATACTGAGTACTACACTGTCAGTTTCAGAAATCTGTCTAGTTCTTGAAAATGAAAATTCTACCTCTGATCTCACCAGAATATTACCATAGGGATTTAAATGTGAATAAGAAGAGTGTACACTAACAGAAATTCAGCAAAACCAGGTTTTTAAATTATAGTCATTCAAATATTGCTGGTTTGAAAAATCATCTCAGAAGTGAGTGCAATGATAGTTGCATTGCTTCAAAAGAGATAAAATATTACTCAGATAAGATAAGGGAGGGCAAGAAAGCAAAAATATAAAGGACAAAGAGGAGGAAAAGCAAAATTATTTATTTGCATCCATCTATTACTAATCATTAATTTTATATATACAGCTAGATTAACACAGAGGAAAAGGAGACAAAGAAGAAAAATATGTCAGTGCTCAAGATAAGACATCACTGAGAGGCTGCTCTTCACAGCTTTTTCCAGATCATTTTAAGTGATCTCACATGAACTGCTCACAGATGAAACTGACAACCCCCATTCAGCGCATATTTGAACCAGGCTTTTACTGAGGTAGTTCCAATTTCTGATCAGAGTCTTTGTTTTACTTTTTCTTTCCCCTTTGGCTAATAACATTTTGCACACTACTGGATAGTTCTGTGGAAAATGCAGGTATTAAATTACTAATGAGAGGGGAATGAACAGTTCAGCTGAACTACAGAGATGCCTGAAAACCAAAAACTCTTCATAGAGGTTAGCAAGATGATATTTCTTAAGTTGGTATCTTCTTCAAGATATTATTTCTTAAGATGAACTCCCTCAAATAGATTTTTCTTTTGCCAATTTGTGAAAATCAATATAATATCAAGCAGGCTATCTTTTCTTTAGAGTAGTACCTTCTGAGAAAGGGTGGAAAAATACATAGAATTTTGTAAGGGATCTTTCCTGAGTGGCTCAGATAGAGCTACAAGTGCTCTATTTGTGGGCAGACAGAGAATTATGGTTTCCAGTAAAGCATTCAAAAGCATTACATTCACTAAGAAAATTTCTGAAACTTGGATTTTTCCTGTGAATGCATGATACACGTCTCAAAAACATAAAACCGAAGAACCCAATCAAAAGCATAAAAGCAACAACAAAAAGCCATTCAGTTGGAGGAACACTGTAACTAGGATTTGTTTCTAGAAAATGAAAACCAGCTTTGCACTGTTTCCCTGCATGCTGAAGCATGCATTTTGGTTGCCTCTGTCTGAATACACTGTGTTCTGGCAATATGGCAAGAAGCCAATAAGATAAAACATGCTGTGAGATCGTATTTTGTAAATCAGAACTTTCCCAAAGGGTGCTAGTAATATAACAGATCTAGAAATTAGTAAAAAATATCAGCAGTTTCCATCTTTAAAAGTTCAGTTTATCTTTAAACCTATTTACCATCATCTAATGTTGTATGAAATTCATAAAATTATGAGTGCAACAGTTAAAACAGCACTGAAGAACTGGACTAGGTAATTAACCTGCTTAGGGACCTGGATGACTAATGCGTTAGCTTTAAATGCAAATATAAAGGGATAAGAACTCTGCTGGCGTTGTACAATCATAAATCTGAAACAACTCTTCTGAGGCCCCTGGAAATCCTGAGATGTTATAGGAATACAGCAGAATCCATAATATAGTAAAATTTGTCCAAAATCACTGTAATCCTGTAATTCCTTCCTAAATTACATGAGAATATATGTATTTACAGGCACAGGAATGGCAAGAACACAGACAGAAATTAATATAAAGAAGTAATTCCTTAACAGAAAAAGAAAACACAGGCATTTAAGCTTGAATGTTTTAGAGTTATAAATAATAAGAACTAATCAAATTTTAATTTTCTTTCAAACTACAGTCAACAAGCAGGTTGTGCTCTTAAATCAACTCTAGTCACAATACTCACAGAAAGACACAGGCTGTAAACAATGAAACCTAATTAAATTTGTTTGAAAAATGCCCAGTGAAATACCTATGATTAAATTATTTCATCTTTAGTTTGGGGCTTCAAATTTCCCAGGGTTGTAAAAGTACCTGCATTATAACATGGATCAAAGTATTTGCCATGTAAAATGAGAAACAGGCCAGCACAAAACTGACAGAATTAATTCCTGGTATACACTTTTCCATCATACTATATGCTGCTTCTGTGCACTGAGCCATCAGTAATTGCAATTCTTTTTCCTGTAAGTACCACATCTCTGGTTAGATCAATTTGTTCTTTCAGGTTACTGTATTTTAATTTGCCCTGTACTTTACACTTCCTCTGCAAGCTGCAGTTTCAAAGATTTTATGAAGATGCAACTACATTAAAGGAAAAATAGTGTCATGTGTTCTTAGTGGAAGTCTTGAGCCATCAAGGTTTATTCCCCTATTGGCTATATAAATTAAACTTCACAGTTTCCTGCACTGCTTCAGAGCATTGCTGTGACATTTTAAACTCACCATAAATAAATGTTCCTTTGTGGGAAATACTTAGTCAAGCTAATGATTTTCGATTTTTTTATTTAATCATTACTACTGTCACTGCAGAGCGTGAAATACATGATAAGGAAGTAGTAAAAATAATCATAGCAGTGTCTCTCAATAGTGTGCTGGAAACAGCCCTTTAGCTCCTGTGCAAAAGTTTGAGGACTGAAGCAAATAATCCCAAAATTTCATGCCCCCTCCCTGGAAGTGTTCAAGGATAGGTTGGACAGGGCTTTAAGTAACCTGCTGTAGTGGAAGGTGTCCTTGCCTATGTCAGGGGGGGGTTGGAACCAGATTATCTTTAAGGTTCTTTCCAACCCAAACCATTCTGTGATTCTATGAAACATAGCTTTGTCTTGACGTACACTACCCCTAAAAGCCTGCACACAAGCTCACAAATCTCACTGTAAAGATTACAGTAGTCCGCGATATACTGCACTTGAATTGATTTCATAGCTTGGTATTACCACTTGCACAAGCTCCTGCTGATTCTTAGGCTTGACGACAAGATACTCTATTCCTGTTTAACACACCTTTAAAAGTGTGCTTAATCCTGCATGTGCTAGCACACAACCTGGGGACCCAGAGGTAGCAGGGTAACATTCGTTCACCTGCATGGTCCTAACCTGGCATATAAAAAGACCTGTGTGTAAAACAGGAATTGCAATCTAGACTTAACTGTATTTCACTATTAGTCAGACAACTCTTTCTCTCTCAATTTGTAGGAATTGTGCACAGCAAACTTGTTTTCCTCAAAGAAAAATCAAGGAACTTACTTCCATGCTCCTGCAGCAAACTGCCCAGATAGTCTTGGGCTTCCTCTGCATTTTTGCCTTTGGCTTTGTAGTTTGATCCTTATTGAAGTCTAAATGTTCCCTAACAATGGAAAACTTTGTCTTGAAACTAGGCAGGGTTGTTCTAATTTCTCCATGGGTTGTGCAGAAAAAAATACTCTGGGTCTTGCACAAAAGCTTAGTTGCTCTTTTAAATGGACTTCCTCACTTTTTGTGGTCACTTGTTTTAAATGTATGGAGCAATAGTCAGGGCGTGAGTGAAGGAGATGGAAAAAAGCAGTTTGAAAATAATTAAGGCCTGAAGCATAAAGAAAGAAAAAAAAATCACATTAGAGATTATTTTCTAGATATGGCTTCTGCTCTGTCCTTCTCCAGATGGATTCATTCCCCCAAGAGCAGCCCAGCAGGCACTGACACAGATTACCTGCTACAACAATGTTCCTCCAGGATAAGGTTCCCAGTGCCACCAGGCCAGCTTGCAGAAAAAGGCCTAACTCTGTGAGAATCTGAGCATTTTTGCCATGGTCTGAGGATCGTCACAGACTGGGTGAAGCCAGTGTCTCCTGTCCTGCAATGGCAATGAATTCTGAAGTTGCTCAGAAGAGGAAAGGAACAAAAGTATTAATCAAGGCTGCCTCAGGAAGAAGCAGACTAGACTGAGAAGATGCCAGTCCCTCTTAAATTTTTAGATCAGATTTGATATCTTAGAATATTCGTAAGACATGGGGCTTTTTTGCAGACAATATATATTGAAAGTACTCTTGTTTGCTGAAGCTTGAAGAATGTGAGGGCAGGTACTTAAAAACACAACACAGAAATGTCAAAGCAAGTAGATGAAACCTAAAATGAGAAATGAAAGAACAAGCAGAGTGAGTTTCTTTGAATCTGCTCAAAGCTATGGGTAGCTTTACTGTTATCTGAATGGAATCAGATATTGTTGGCATAGCAATACGTAAAAATCATGTTACCCACACACACAATCTGTTTTGCCAGCTAATACTTTGCAATACTACAAATCACCATTTCCTCTCCAAGACCTTTCCTAAACAGTGAGTAGTCTAGAAGAGGAGCACAAGGAATTTTCACCAGGAAATAAAGAGGATTCATGCAAATGTCTATTCCCCTGTTAAATGCAAGGGCGCAGCAGAGATGATACAGTTCATTCAAGCTCAAACTCTCCTTTAGTACTGTGACCTTTCTTGAAGAATTCAATGATTTATCTTACTAAAATAAATCCAACTTAAAAGTGTCCTGAGATATCCAGAAGTGAAGCAAACAAAACTCCTACTTGAAAAGGTCATGAGTGAAAACCTGTCAATCAGTGTTATTATCTAACAAAGTTAGAGCTGCTCTCCCACTCTTTTCTCTCTAATAAACTACTGGAAGACCAGGTAAAAGATCTATGATGAAGGCACTTGGAAAAGTTACTTACAAACAACAGTGAAACCCAAAGTTAGGTGTAATCCTGTGGACAAGAGCTCCCTCTGTGCAAAGATACTCCCTGTCACAGGACAGAAACAGTGTACCATAGTGAAAGGTGCCAGCAGTGGGAGGAAACACATAAAACAAATTAGCCCTCTCCCCTTTCCACTAATAAATCCATCTGGTAACAGCTGTTACCTATCCAGTTTATACAATCTCTTCTCCAAAGTCTTTGATGTCCAGAAGACTGGAAAATCTAATCATGTCTTGGGAAAGAGGATAACAAAAATATTGAAAAATAATAAAACCACAAACAATTTTCTTATTGCAATACTCAGTGAGAAAGAGAGCTCTTCAGATCTGGTTAGTTAGCAAACTCTTTTATAAACCAGTCATGAATGGAGAAAATTTACTATTCATGGCTATGGAAATTAAATTTAAAAAAGGACCTGCTTCATTCAGCAAGTTTGAGAACAATGATATATTTTCATTTGCTCTGCTAGGGACAACAACAAAATGAGAGCACTGAGGCTTCCTCTAGAAGCCTTCAGGATACAGCCAGGACATAGCTTAGATCATTAGCCCAAGGACTTGATTCTGCATTACATCAGCACTGATGGAATGACACTTGCGCAATGGAGACAGTAATGAACAAAATAAATAAATTGTGATATTGCTAGTTCTGCTATATGACCAAACTGGACAGATACGCCAAGAGGTCTGTGGTAAGGCACCAAATGTGGAGCAGATTGGCTGCTACCTACCATGCCAGGGCTTCCGAGATGGAGAGGTGGCACACCAAGCCCAACCCTACCCTGGGAATGACACAACTGCTCTCTTTGATGAAAGCAGCTGAGATGTGTTACCCATGACATATGCCCCATAGTAGTTACATGAGGAATGAGAGTCCTCTTTTGTCCCTTTTGCCCCAGACAAAATGTTGCAGCATTATGCAAACATGCCCCGCTCAGGGCATGTCAGCAGGTTGTGGTGCATTGCTGCTGCTCCCACTGGTTCTATTGGGCTGAGGCAGGGCTTGGCCAGCAGCAATGGAAACAAATAGCAGTTCCTTCTGGAAAACAGGGAGAGGAACAGTCTTCAGACACCTGTTGAAACAAGATTATAAGATTTCAGTTGGGAACGTCAATACACTTTTCCTGCGTGGATCCTGCAGGCACAGCTGTGGTACCTAGCAGAGATTGCAAAACTTTGCACATAGTTCTGCACTAGCTGCTGTAAAATCAGAATAGCACTCATAACCAAAACAGATAAGCAAAGTGAGAGAGAGAATATGAATTTTCAATATGAATTTTAAAGCTCTCCCTCTAGCAAAATCCTATTCACCCACATCTCTTGTCCACACAAATCCCCCATCAGGCAACTTGGTTACACATCAGACAATACCCTTAGAGACCTATTATTTTTTTTTATTTGAAGATTATTTAGTACAAGCTCTCATCAGCTTATTTTTGTATGTCTGTTCTTGAGAGGGAGGAAGGTAAAAGGAAGTGGGGGAGGCCAATGTATTTTAAATTTTAAGGGAAAGAGCCCCTCCAAAGTGCAAAATCTTTCAAGGACAGACTTACACAGTTTGTGAGACTAGCGTGTGACTGCTCTGTATAACTTGTATCACACTCTGCCTCCTTCACCCTCTGACACCTAGCAAGAAAACTGGATTCGAAATGAGATTGCACCATGGTGAATTCATTCCTTGAATTGCATCGTAAGTTTCAGCAATACACAGCGTGGGAACATGTCGATTAGCTCTCGCTTTGAAGAAATTGGATTTGCAAAGGTCAGCAGTGGCTTGGCCCATTTCTCAGCAGATCTTTGGCTTGCTTTTCATCCCAGGACTAGCAGGGAGGAGGTCAGAGAGGAATGACAAAAAGAGCGAGCTTTTTGAAGGGAGCCCAAAGAATCTGACCATGCTCGCAGCAGTGTGGAGGGTTTTTTTCACTCAGAGCTATCAAAAAAAGGTAGATTTTAAACCAAATTTATGGAATAACTTTCTGGTTTAACTTTACATATTAAACAATTAATTGTTTTGGTGTAAACTAAGAAATGCTTTCCAGTATAACTTTTGGTCTGGCAAGAGCTGCCTGAAACTAATCCGCAGAAAAGCCTTCTCACCCTCCCCCATCCCTCCCTCTTTTTGTGCAGCCAAACTAGAAAAGAGGTAGAAATGCTCAGCCCCCAGTGAAAGTGTGAAACCCAGAGAGTTTGTGCTCTGTATTTCTCCTTTGAAATATGTTTCCCAGTTGTTTAGCTTGCTCCTGTGCCAGTTTATTGAGACAGAGGCAGCTTCATTACCCTTTTGAGCTGGAAAATTCACAAAATATTTTGGCCACTCTCTGTACCTTTTATCAACATAAACTGGAGTTTCCTCCTGTTGCTGGCAGGGCAGGGTAGTGGGAGCATGTGTGATCAAGGCGTTTCAGTGTCTGCCGCTGAGGTTCACCTCGGGCTGGTGGTGAAGGATTCCTCCTGGATCTTGAATAAGGGTTTGCTGTGGCTACTTACGCTGGAAAGCCACAAAAGAGGAAAGGAAGTGGGGAAAAAAAGAAATGAGAGCAGGCTAGAAAGGAACCAAAAAATACCAGCAAGCCTGAGTTCTTTCTGTAAACATTAAACATTTCTTACAGGAATACAGTACACACAGACCGAAACATGTCACCTAGAAAACTGGGAATAATGGACTCATTTGCTTCGTTAGTGTATATTTTGTATGTCTTGCTTTCTGTGGCTTTAGAGCTTCTTGAAGGCTCTAGAGTGTGTGGAACGAGTAGGGAGAATAGCTCCAGCTGCTGTCATGTGTCTCCTCAAGCTGTAAAAATTTGCTTTTCCCTAGTTTTTCCAACAAGCAACATTGCAGCATTCTGGCAAAAAAATATGATTTAAAAAGTATCCAAGTGCACTGTAGGTTCCTGTTAAGTAACCAATACTAATTCAGGTGAATTTTCCTAGTCATTAACCGAGCAAAAGCTGAATAGTGGCCTTTGCCCTTACTAATTTATTCAACTGAGAAAATTCCTTTCTGAGTTTGTTCCAGGAACTCCCAGAGTTGAAGAAGGTGCCAGCAGGAATACTGCAGATCTTGGGAAACCTGCTGGAGGCAGAGCATTTACAGCATATGCAAAAGAGATGTAGGACAGATTGTTTTATGCAGATGAAGATGAAAAGAGAGTGGTTATCCTCAAAATGACAGACGAGTAATGTTTCTGTGACATAATAGGAAGTAATAAATGCTGGGTTTAGGCTTTTAGTGGAGAAATGACTTGCTCACCTGCTGCTTCATAACTGCATCAGGCTTCCACCAATATCTGACCATCCCCATCACAGAATGAATCTATGGACATCTTGTAACAACTTTGATAAAAATGTTGTGCCAGCTCCCCTAACAAGTGTTGTTACCACAGATTCCCCTAACAAGTGTTGTTACCACAAATCCAAGCATAATCTGAAGTTTCTCATTACCTCACATACTACTCCGTTCATTTCCCAGTTACAAAGGTGGAAGCAAGCAGGGGATCCGGTAAAGCTAGGGTATCTGAGTTAGCTAAGAGAATCTCTCTTCCGAAACAGCACTTTGAGCTAAATATGAGATCCTATCTAGAGGTTTTGTCAGAGCATCCTTGCTAGGAATATAATTTTTAATTTGACAGATTTCCACAAAATTTGACCTATAGAGAATTGTCATTTATGGCCACATACCTTGTAACAGAATATTAGGCTGTATACAGCATGTCAGACTATGATATAATGTCTTAGGTATGTAAACATCATCTTGTGACTGTCCTGTGTCTCTGGGTCAGTGACACGTGATCACCTTTCCTTTTGTCTATTGGCTATGTTAACCTAAACAATCTTTGGACTATAAAACCAGATGAATTTGCAATAAAGAGGAGACTCCATTAGAGACTCCACTCTGGCCCTTGTACATATTGTATATAGACTGTCTTTCTTTTCTGGATCCTCTGATTAACAGCACCATGCACACAAGGCCAGTATATTTTGTTGGCAGTTGTGATTTCAGAGGGTCTCGATCCCTGATGCCACCAAATTGATGATTCTGTTCTAAGGGATCGCAAACACAGCTGGACAACAGTACCTCATTTACAAATTTTGCATCTCTGTATGTGCACGTGAACGTACACCTAACATGGACAGCTTAGGCATTAGGCCATGTGTCTGGGTTACCCATGCACAGCCATTCATAGTCAGCCATCTAAACCCAGATCCAGGTTCTTTTTTCTATTTAGCATCCTCTTGTCTCTCTGTTTTCATTTTAACACTCTTTAATATATGATGGTTTTATCAACACTTACTTCCACTTCCTTAGTGGAGAAAGGTGTCCTTATCGCACTTTTCACATATGAATAAGCTTTGTAACTGAAAACATGAAGTGCTGGGTTTGGCTTTCTTTTTTCCATAAACAAACCAAGGGAAGTCAGAAGGTTAAACAACTACAGCTAAGAGTACCTTGCTGAGCTGCAATAAAAAATAAAAGATTGCTCTGAACACATATTTTTTATTAAAAGAGAATGAACACAAATTACAGCTGCTGACCACGCAGTTATTCTTTTTATGAGGTGTTTCCCTGTACCCATATATGATTTCCACATATAAATTCCCTCTTGGACTTAAAACTCACATGAAAGTGGTGCTTTTCTTAATAAATTGCCCAGAGACTCAGTATTTCATCTCAGACACAAAAAGTTCATTAGGGAAAAAAAAGCATCCCGGTGTCCTGATGGAAAGCAATACCAGACACTATCCAAGCTAAAAAAAGATCTTCCTGCAGATTGTGTTAGCATTTTTTCTCTGCTTTTCTACTAAATTTTTCCATAATTTAATAAAATCCAATGTAACATAGCATACTATAATGGTGCTTGCCGTAACAACCTCTTAGTCCAGAGCAGAAAAAAGCAATTTTGTTCTACAGAGGATTTCAGCATGTTAAATTTTGTTTCCTTTAAAATTTTCTTGAGAAAGGGATAGACTCCTAGGCTTGAAACAGTTTGTCTCCAAGGACAGAAATCCTGAAGTCCTCTGCTCTGAAAGATCCTGTTTGATAGAATGCCCTAAAACCACACAGTGTGGAAGCTTGGGAACTGCTCCAGGTCTGTTTACTGAGGTCTTCTCATCAGAGAAAACCATTGCAACCAGAATCAGATGTTCCATATAGGGTGCTCAGTTGTAAATCTGAGAAAACACTAAGAATATGAAATTGTAAAAAAAAAAAAAATAACTCCCCAGAGCACACATGAAAATCCATATTCATCATTACATTTGTTACTCTATGTAGAGAAGACGTAATGTTAAACTAAACTGCATGGCCAAGGTCATCTGCTGCTGCTCTTATTGTGGAAGTGAGGCTGTCTTCTGAAGAGACTGCGTAACGAATGTGCCCCTAAGAGATTCCCCCTTCTAGAGAAAAATGCTTGATTTGACAAACTGCTGGATGTGTGTCAGAATGTGACAGAAGGGGGACATTTTTAGCAACACTTCGCTGAACCAGTATGGTACATTGTGGGCCCCAAAAGTGCAGTTGCTTTCATTCCCATAATTTACTTTCAGCTGTCTTTTTCAAAACCTCCCCTAATTAAGCTTAATTGCCATGCAGTCACACATTAGTGCAGCATTCTGTCCACTTATGGACCACCCATAAAATCCTTCATAGCATTAATCCCGGAAAGTGGTAGACTGCTTGTTTTGTTTTGGTTTGTTTTCTAATGTGCATAAATGCCTATAATGTACAGTGATGGCTTTCTGGAACTGATACTTGACTCTGATTATCATGAAAAGATTCTTAGTTTATATCAGAAAATTAGAGAGGTCAGAAGAGTGTTTGTTTTTTGGGAAAAACAAGCATTTGTGACAATCTGGAACCTAAGAACATTGGTGCAGAAATCAGATATGGGGATTCCCAGCCCTTTGTTATATTTAACTCCTTCTTGGGACAGTTATAGCTCAGATAATAACAATCTGAAGTTAGCTAGGTTCTCTGCATCATTTAAGTCTCAGTGAGATCCTCCCAGTATGCACTTGAACCAACAACCTAATGAAACCATGTAAATTATCTTTAAAGCTGGACAAAGGTCTAGTCTGTAGGAGGCCTCCAAATAATCTGGAGGAGCTGATTTGTAACAAAGTATTTAGAAATAGTAAACCAAAATAACAACACAATCGCAGGGCAGACAACTGAAATATTCTCATAAGCAGCTGATTATTCTTCTCTAAAACTACAGTTTATCTGAGTGCAATAACTTCCATATCTTTGAAGTGAAGAAGACCCTTGAATTTCCAGGATCCTGAAGCAAAACCAGCAAGTACCAGGTATCTCAGAAGAAAGCTGCTCCCAATATGCTTTCAGACACAAATGCTCAGTTGAGTGGGCTGAAAATTTACATGACTAGAAGGACAATGAGCAAAAAAGACAAGTAGAAAATATCAAAACTTTTGTAGCAAACAGACAGCACCTTAACTTATAGCCCAGAGATATGACATGAGGGAATTTCAGCCTCATTCATTTTGGTGATAGTCAGAGATCACACAGTATTTACCACTTACATTGTCTACACTTTTGTATGGTTTCTGGGTGCTGTGGGACAATGCCAATATTTTTGCCACTGCTAGAAACACTTTTCTTAGTCCAGAAATGACAGGAAGAAAGAGAAAGGGAAGAATAAAATTTAGGTCCAAGTAAATATTTCTAATTTATTAGTAAGTGATTAAGTTACATCTAGTTTTTTCCAAAGCTTTCAAGCTTTGTAGGATATATATATTGGAAAAGGAAAAATGAATGGATAAATACCAAGAACTCTCTAACCAGCAAGGACTTGTTGCACATGTAACTTATTAGCTAAATTTGTCCACACTACATAGTATTAGCACATTCTTTGAAAAAAGAAGGGGTCTTATGTATGTGAGACAAAAGTAAAATAGAAAACAGAAGATACATACATTATTGCCTGTGAGTCGAGAAGCAAGTTCTGATGGTGATTTAAAATTTTAGTGTCAGGAGAAATCATTCTTCTGAGTCACACCTTCGTGCATTTCAGAAGTGAGGAAAAAAACCCCTCTCTACTTATGGTTTACTTGATTTCAACAAAAATGCATTTTTTTTCTTTGTTTAATAAAAGTTTCTTTCTTAAAAGCCACATGCAAAACCCGCTCATTGTTATCTGTGTTGATACTATCTTTGTCCCTTATTTACCACCCAGCCCTAGAATTCTTTCTGGGTGGGAACAGCACAAGGCAAACACTCATGAGCAAACTGAAGTCACAAGCAAACAAGCAAAACAGAGTAAAGAAAAATAAAAGGCTGTACTTGCTCCGACAACTATGCCTCAGGGTACTGAGGGTATCATAGCTGCATTGAGTTAGTACTACATTTTTAATTGGTTATTATAGAAAAAATATGACATACATTATCAAAGAGAACCCCCTAGCTCAGAAATGCTGAAATAAATTAACATGTTGCAATCCTACTGGCACCACCCGGATCATTCCAAAGGCAAAACTGGTGTTCTTTTGTTTTGTCAAGTAGGAGTCATTCCTCTAATTTCAGATTCACTCTCAAATGTTAACATGTCTAGATGGTATAAATGTGGCAATTGTGGAGACTACCATACAAGGGGGGCAGGCTTATTCGCTATGAGGCTTCTGCACTTCAGATCCTCAATGGCTGGGGGCAGCTTAACCTGAGGAGTACAAGCAGCAGGGTTAGGATATGTGATGTGGAATATGGCCACCTGGCATGTCTGTGCAGATATTCACTCAGAGAAAGCATGGTGTCACTTCTGTGACTGTTTCTATGCATTTTTTTAGTTGCTTTAAAAAATAAGCAAAATATCCAATCTCTAAAAATACTGAGTACTCAAAAGTACACAGTCCTTAGAGAAATGAGATTACAACATAATTGTGTCATACAAATGTTTACCTGTCATCATGTTTGCTCTTTCTCCCCAGGTTTAACTCCATTTTTCAGAGGGGCAGAGCTCCCTATGAGCATCAAGTTCTTACAAGTCCCGTGCAGAAGGGGGTCAGCCGATGGCCGTACTGCCATGCTACCCCGGCCATGCACGCAGTCCTTCCTGCCAGGCACTGAAGGCATGAGGGATGGGAAGGGCTGATGGTGAAGAAGAGCTGGAAAGCACAGAGTGAGGCAGGAGAGACAGAAATCCATAGGAAATGAGTCCTCTTTAGTTTGGCTGCCCATGGCTCTACTTCTTAACTGATTTATACAATATTTTTCCCCTCAGTTCTTGAGTTCTACTGAAAATTATTTTTTTGCCAGTGATGCTTTCCACAAATAGACTGAAGTGCTCGATTCAAAACTCTTGACAGTGTCATTTATATGCTGAAAAAGGAGGCCTAGCAAACAAGCTTTTACTTATGTTTTTCTTTAACCTTGCTGATTCCTTTTCAGTGATCTATGAGCCAAATTCCTTATTTCACTGCTTTAACAAGCGTGTAGATACCGACATCCCCAATCCCACTTTTCCAGGTCAAGATCATTTTTCATTAGAGACTAACTGAGCCTGAAGAACTTTGAGTCTATTTTCTCTAAGTGCTGGTCTCACAGGCCTTAGTAGGAGAGCATGTGCGTGCTGGGGGCTTGATACCTACCTGTGCATATTTAATACAGAGATGCAGCTATACTGATGGCTATGATTCTGACCCACAGAAAGCAAGTACAGAGTCTGCTCCTATAGATTCAATGTCAATGTGGTTAATCAAATGAACTCATATTCAGTACTCCTAAGAGTAACAGAAATCCAGTGACACCAACAAATCATGATAAAAAGTGTAGAAAGCCTCCTTAGGCAATTATTGCAGCTTTCCTACTTTGTTTTGCTCAATATTTAACTCTGGCATAGGCAGAAACAAGAATAAGTCGAAGCTTAAAAAAAAGTATTTGTTCTAATGAAAGTGTTTTGCTTACTAACAGTTTATTATCACACAGTGAATAATAAAAGAACTATGAGCTCCATTGAATTAAAAAAAAGCCTACAACTATTTAGGAAATTAAATATGTATTTAGGATCCTAGGCAACAAACTTGACTTACCTGATGCACCCAAGGGCAGAAACGCACATTCTTGATTATGTACAATACCATTTCATGTTTTTTTCTGGATAAAATGCGCTAATTAAGTTTGTGTTGTCAACATGCAGTCCCTGTGATCTAAATGCATACAAACCCAGGAAATCTAGGCCAGACCAAAAGAAGTATCTTTCCACCTGGGAAGAAATGACAAATTTTATCATCATTCACCCAGTGAAGTGCATGGAATGGTTTGAATACATCCAGTGCAGATAACCAGCAGGACTAAGGCTTCTGAGGAGCTCACTGCCCAACCTTGCCACTCTCCATGGCAGTAGTAACTCCCTGGAAGCCCTCAGCCCACCTCTGCACTCTGCTTATTAAATCTAAGAAATAATTACTTAGGTATTAATGCTTTTCACAATATCTTTAAATTTATGCTTTGGTTATGTTGCAAATCATCGATTTAGAGTAATGATGCCTCAAGTTCAGTAATAGACATTCTGCCTCAAGTTTTGGAAAGATGATCTCAAAACTAAAGTTTCAGTTGTCTGCAATAGCAGAGAGAGGATTTCTGCTTTGCACTCAAGCAGTCAGGCAGAGTTACACTCACTGAGGGTAAACTCTAGTTGATGCAGTTTCTGAAAAAACTGAAAGTTTATTTGCTTTCTCTATGTTTCATAAAAAAACCAAGATTGATAAATAATTT
The DNA here is from genome assembly GCA_013399895.1 of Serilophus lunatus. NCBI lineage: Eukaryota > Metazoa > Chordata > Aves > Passeriformes > Eurylaimidae > Serilophus > Serilophus lunatus. The sequence continues at coordinate 1,476,097 of VXBA01011249.1, read as the reverse complement.
CTATCTTCTAGTAAGGAAAAAAAACTAGATGTGTTGCTGTAGTTTGAGAAAATATAGACTTTGAGGACTGACTTCTGATGCTGTTTCAGAATTACTGTAATGGTTTGCCTGCTGTCCTCATTGTAACGGCTTGTACCACTGCCCAAGAAAAATATACTGCAGCAGTGTACTTATTCATGATGAAAATTCCACATGAGTAACACTCAGGAATATTAGAATCTTCCTGTATGTACATGCACGTACAGGTAGAAGTACAAATTCTAAAACCAAAAAGAATAAAAAGTCCACCCCATTAATACTGTCTGAGCCTAATAAGCACAGAAATGCTGGCAGTCTAGAAGTATGTAACTTTGCAAGTTTAAATGCATCTGTATAAATATTCATCTGAATAATTCTATCTGACTCAAGAATGCAAAAAAAAAAAAAAATCCAATAGAAATTCTTTGGCCTTTAGGTAGACTTCAACAGTTAAAAATAGCCCAGAATCCAAAACAACACGACAACATCAACAAACACAGCAATATTTATTCTTTCTACTGAAGCCATTACCCAACTTTCCAGCACTACTCCTGAACTCTGCTTCTTGCTGTGCTGTAAGTACGGCAAAGGGCAGACAGGAGCACCAGACAATATAAACCCTAGCACTGGTCCGAGTGTAACTGGAGATCTGAGCTCTGCCAGACTCAGGCAGGCCTGAACTTGTGCAGCTTTTTCCGGCAGGTCATCAGAGGGAGCTGAGCTGTGGCTGCTGCTCCGGCGGGCAGAGCCGAGGGCAGGGCTGGATGGGTGCCAGCACCCTGCACCCTGTCAGTCTAGGAGGGGGAAACAACGTGGAGTAACTGTGATCATGATTTCACTTAAGGGAAGCCCTGACTTATGGAAACAGCAGGCTCTGTTTTGGGAAGGGACAGACCCTCTGGGGCTACAGAGCACTGTGGGAACAGTTCTGTCGCTTTTATTCCCACTAAGCAGGCCTATTCCCCTAAGTAGACCCAAACACTTACATGAACTCTGTATAAATAAGGTTATAAAGCTACTAATGTCCTTCAACCATAAAGAGAGAATACCAACCATGAAACCTGAGGGGCCTTTTCTTGTCTCCTGCACATATGAAAGATGGCCTTAAAAGAGATTAGTTTAAACCGCTTGCAATTTCCTTTATGCAATAAAAGATTTTCTTTGCTTGGAATTTTCCTATTTATGGTGTGCATTTGGACTCAGTATAGCATAATACTTCCCTCAGTATCCCTGCTTTTAATGATGCTCGCAGCATTTGAGCCATTCATCAAACGTGACAACTGAAACAGCTAGGAGTTAATGGGAGCATGAGCAGTTTGACAAACACAGTCTATTTGACAAGGCTGAGGTCAGGACTAAAAGAACTGCTCTTGGTTAAATAAACAGAAAAGCAACAAAGTAAAAGCAAAATCTCTGCAACCATTTATCAACTCTAAAAGCCTTTTTGTTATAAGAAACATAAAGTGAAGCTGCACACAGAGATGGGAATTAAACGGGGTTGCAAGAATTCAGCTGGCTTCTTTTTTAGGGAAAATTAAAAAGCTCAGTTAAAACTGGGAGATTATGTGCATAAAACTGACACACAGCTACATAACACCTAAACCTACACTTTAGAGCTGTCTGCTTTTGAATTGAATTACTATTTTAAAGAACACAGGCTTTTCCTAGGTAACAGATTGGCACCGAAAAGAGAACAGTATGTCAAGAGATATGGACATCTGCAAAGCAGGAGCGTACTGTATAGGCATTTGCTGGACCACAGCTAAGACTCTGTCCATCCTTTGCTTCTTCAATAACAAATTTACCTGCCAGCAACCTGTGCCAGGGGCCTACCAGAGAGTCTTTGCAATATATTACAGTTGAGCATTTAGACACAATATTGCCTATAGGAAATTCCTGGATGTCAAATGATTCTGGAAGCTAATAATTAGTGCAACCACTAACTTCCTCTCTTTATTTGCTTCATGGACCATCTTTCCATTATTTTTTTTTTATTTTTTTTTTTTTTTGACTTGGGGAGCTTAGTTTGGGCTTATCTGGGTTTTCCTCTGTCCAAGCCTCTGGAGGTTCTAGGAAAAGTAGAAACACTGAATCTATTCTTGTACTCCCTGAATAAAGTGGCTTTCAGAGCATGCAGCACACACAGAAAAAAAAAATTATCTACATTTTTTTATTTTTTTATTTTTGGCACATTGGCAAGCAAAATCAAATCCTTACTGTTCTGGGTTTGGTCTTGCATACTACATACCAAAGATGTTCTCCAGGCCTTATAGAGTTGACTTGAATGAAAACAAGACTAACTTTCCTGGGATTCATTCAGCTTTCCTGTTGTTGAAATTTGGGTGATAATATTCTCATGACTAGATAAGACAATATAAATCTAAGCACTGATAAATTCTTGGATATTATAGCTGTGCAGAGTATTTGCTAATAATTTTCCCACCATCACCTTATGTAATCATTTCTATCACTGTCCAGAAACCACTAGTACTATAAGGGAATTTCCATCAGAAGCAAGTAATCTGGCAAAATTCAGCAAGCTTTTGCAATCCTAAAGTTTCAGGAAAGGCCTTTATGGCTGTGGGGCTGGATATGTTGCCAGATGAAAAAAATCCCTTCTCTTTTGAGACTTCTCCATCCTTTCTACTGCTTTCATGCTTTTACGACTATTGGCAGTTCAGAGATAATAAGGAAAAAAGGTATGTATTGAGGCACAAAGACAGCAGAATGATTAAGAATAGTTATAAAATCTACAGATTAATTTTGTGTATCTTGTTTCTCTAATAACTTTTAATTTTTTTCTTTCATGAAGCAATTTGTACATCTAACTAACATACTTAACTCCTATTGCTGCGGGAAAATAATGAAAGACTTCTTTTCCTGGAAGTGATTGATTATAGTCTGGATAAATTAAACCCTTTTCCCTCTTCTCTTCTCATTATGTTTTGAGCAAAACACCCATTACAGGAGTACTGTGCAGCTGTTTGGAGCTAGGAAATGTATTCCATTTAGCCTGTCAAACACAGTTTAATTCCTGTTTTAATTCTGCGTCTTTTCCAAACCTCCTTTTCAAGACTACACTAATATAACCTAATTTTGACAGAGCGTTCTGGACTCTGGGCTGCTCTGACTCTTGAGCTCCTTTCCATCTGGAATGCGTTTTTCATCTGCTTAATACCAGAGCTTTCTAGTTTGTTGTTTTGTAATATACAACCTACTGTCATCTTAAAAAATAATTTATAGCACTCATTTGGCCTCCTTTTTGAAACTTTCTATTTGGGGAAAACAAACAAAAAAAATCAACCAAAGCAAGCTCAATCCTAGTTCTCCTTTTCAATAAAAATGTTTTTACCCAAAATAGTGGCATGGATGTCTGAAGATTGTGCCCTCTTTTCCAATGTCAACAACATAAGTGTCTTTTCTAATGGACATAATTGTTACTTTGTATCACAGTTATGTTGTGTTTAATGAGGGTTTTTTCTGTGTTCAAAAACATAAAAATACGATAAAAATGTTCAGTGTGACAAAAATTAAATTATATGATTGTATCCAATCTTCAGTAATGTGGGATACTGGAACAGAGTACAAGAAGACTAATGCTAATTTTAAGATGAACTTCATAGGTTCACGCAGAATATATAGAAATTGCATTACTAACGTATTTTTTTACTCATGAATTCGCATAATAGTGAGGTATGGATTCAAATATTCAGGAGGTCTTTTGCAATCTCATATCCCTTGTAAATGTTTTATGGATAGAATTATTTTTAAGTGCTACACAAAGAAAATCCCATTTCATAAAGGTGGTTTTGTAATCTACTTGAATATTGGTTAGCTGTGTTTTTCTGGATTTCTGTGATCAGCACTGTGCCAAGGAAATCAACCCCATTCATGCTTTTGCCCTCTTTTCTTAACCAAATTGAGATGGTACTGAGAGATTTCACAGCAACAATAAAAGCCTTTTCTTTAGTCTAGTCCTGGAGAAGTGAAGGCTAAGATCAAGAATCTACTTTTATTTTACAATATTTTTGCAAGCAAATAATAATAGCAAAGCCATTATTTTTGTTGGTGGTGCTGGTGGTCCTCCATAGCTGGTATACAAGAAAGTCTCATGAATAAAAAGCAGCATGCATGAGGCTCAAAGAATAGGAGAGACAGAAGAAAAGAACTGTTCAGGAGAGTCTTGCTTTGACTAACCCCAGGGTAAGGCTGTCAGAAAAAAGAAAATATATGATCTACAAAATATGAAGTTCATCTTTCTAGTTCTCAGGAAGTACTGCTTCAATTTTTGTCTTATTTTACTTTGAGAATAGTAATTCAGTACACACTAAACACACTGTTTGCCGTCTCTATAATTTAGTGCATTAATAGAAAACACTACTTTTGTGCCACATCAGGTTATGCTGAATAATAAATCTTTTTAAACTATGTGTCTGTATGTGTCCATTTTCACTGAGAGAAACCACAAAATAATTTTACTGGACTGTTATTGATCTCCTAACAACTAAATAAACTGCTACATTAGAAGCTCCCACTGTCCATGCTGCACAGGCCACAGAGCTCTCTGTTCAAGTCAGGCATCTCTCTTATGAATATTGCTATTATTTATTATTATTAAAATATGAGCAATGTGCTAGTTCTTCTCACACTGCTAACAGTGGAAGCCCTGTCCCACATTTATGAAACCTTCTGAGCTTCAATTTTAGTAAAACTCCTAAGTCACACAGAGCAGGTAACAACAGACACAACACTATCTAAATATTTTTAAACTTGGTGTGTAGGAGTTAAGTGAAGATATGAAAAGAAAAATTTAATGGAAAAAAAAAAGAAGAAAAATCCTTTGTTTCTGTTTTTTCTTGGGGAGGGTTGTTTTGTTGGGGTTTTTTTGTTTGGGGTGTTTTGGCTTTTTTTGTGTTTGAGTTTTTTGTTTCATTTGTTGATTTTTTTGTTTCGTTTGTTGATTTTTTTGTTTCGTTTGTTGATTTTTTTGTTTCGTTTGTGTTTTGGGTATTTTTTGGGGGGGGGGCAAGGGGAGAAGGTGGGATTGGTATTTGTGTTTGTTTTTTTTTTCTTTTTGGTTTCTTTGGGTGTTATTTCCTGCAGGACAGGCCACAGAGTAGGATTTTACTCAATAAGGATAGAATAATATCCCCTGCTTGTTATTGCCCCTCACTGTCTATAGGCAGCATGGATGAACTGAGTTTTTAAATAGGATGTGAATAGATACAACAGTATGCCACAACACCACATTGGACTGCATACACATGGCTTCTCTGAAATTGCTACTGAGATGAAATTCTGAGTAGGTAAAGATATATGGTTACAGATATCCTGAGGGCTGCAAGAAAATAAGTGGAAGACTTTCCTGATTAAACTGTTTTTCAGCCCAGTTTACCTGGTTTATATGGCAAGTTATACTATACTCTCTCCCTTTTCATCAAAACAATGTGGCTGTGGGAGGTATCATTGACTCCTCTAGATAGTGACAATATTTCAGTATTATCAGCAGAAAATGAAATTATTACTAAAGATTGTAATGGTGGGATGAAATTCAAAGTGCAAGGACTTTGCTTTTTTATGACAGCAGGCAGAGAAAGCTGTTTATCAGGATTGGTACACAGTCACAGGAAATTATTTCCTTTAACCTCAAAATATTTTCTAGCTAGAAATTTTCAGTCAGACTTCTGTAATTCTATAACTTAATTATGGTTGCCTTCGTAGAATAAGAAACAATTATTAAATGAACTAGACATTGACCTAGATTCATTTAATGTAAAAATTTACATAGAACATAGTGATTTGAGATGATCCCTCCTTAATCTATTCTGTTGTGTCAATTAATGTGGTCATCAGAGACTACCTGCCCTTTAAGCCAACTCTGAAAAAGACCAGAGCAAGACCAAGCTGCAGTAAGACACATTCTGCAAGGATACTGGCACCTGGGTCATATGTAACAGCTCCAAAACCTTTCTTAATGTACTGCAGATGTTACTAAGCTTTGAGTCTTTTTAGCTAAGTTTTCATTTACTATTTAGGTGGTCACTGTGCTAGAGAGTTGCCAAGAGAGCTTCTGAATCAGCTTAATATAAGAATTTTATTAATTCATACAGAAGTAATGGAAGAGACTGAAAGGGTCAAAATATCAATTACAAGCATTTTATCCTGAAATCAGTAGCTAAACCAACAGACAGAACACAGTTCATCCACATTAGCAAACATTTTTTATTTGTGTGCTGAAATTGTCACTGCTGGTTAACTTACTTAGGTTTTTGGCTGGAAGAAAATATCTATTACAATTGGGGTCTATAGAGACAGTCACAAAATAGATGTTCCAGAGAGGCTGAGCAATAGAGGTAGAGGCTCCTGAAAGCTCCATCTTCCTTTCCCCCAACTGTCCCAGTCAGAGAAAACTGTGTGCTTACTATGCCATTTCTGCTTATATTCCTTTTTTTTTTTTTTTTTTTTTAATTCAGCTCTTAGCCTTCATAACTATTGACTTTAGGAGGAGTAGGGAACTGAATCCTTGTGTACATGAAAGGCAAAAAACACTTGGACAAAGATTTTACTAAAAGATTTTACTGCTTTCAGTGTTAGATGGAAGTGTGACTGGATTTCGTCTGAAACTGCAAACACAGCTAAGATATTTTAAACTGAGCTCAATGGAACCTTTTCATTATTTGACATACCAGGGCACTGCTGATGTTCAAACTACTATCACTGTTCTTTTGAGCTGCCAAAGAGTCCCCAGAGGTGATGGCTACTATGGCCTAAATCAGGCTCGTTTGAGAGGAACTAATTCAAACACTGATAACCTGCGCAAACACTGAAGGAAGCATTAGAAGACATCCAGGAAAAAAAAAAAGGCAAAAAAAAGCTGCTGAAAGTTTATTGCCCCTAGTCCAGTTAATATAATAGGCTATTGGGCTCATTCTTCTGATTATTTTTCTTACAAGGGAGAGGACTGGATGGAAGGAGAAAGTGACTCTCTGACCCAGAAGAATGTCCTGGTGAACACCTCTAAAGTATTTGACTATTACTATTAATGGGGCCATTCTTCAGAGAATGACACAGATGAAAGACTTGTGGCCTGCTGCATCACAAGTTCTGCCTTCAGCTTTATCCAATTAAAATAATAACTTTTTGCCTACAACCCACCTCTGGTTCTGTGTAAAGGGCTGTACAAGATGCAAAGAAAGGAAGAAATCAAGTCTTGATATTCTAAATAGATGCACAAAAACAAATGAGGACCTAATCTTATATACTGTTTGATTGTTCAATAAGAAATTCAGAAATAAATCTGTACTGATAAAGAAATCAGCTACAATCCAAATCTGTGTATTTGGAGAGAGAGATTGTATATATCATGCACATAGGCTATAAATATATTCTGCAAACAATTTGCATTCCAGCCCTCAATCTTCTCCTATATATGAAAGTGAGATCAGTGTTAATTCAATGGTTAAAACTGTGTTGGAAGAGGAAATATCAGTTTCTCTAACAACATTTATATGCCTTAGTCATGTAAGTTCACCCCAGTACTACAACTGAAAGATATACTAGTACAAGAATGTTTTATGTCAGATCTCAAAACACTAATACAAAAGAGTGTAATTCATCAGATCCAAAGGAAAACACTATCTGACAGTGCCAAAAGTACTACTATTCATTACATATCTAAAGGCTACTGATCAATAGAGAGTACTATGCTCTTTCATTCAATGGATTCAAGCTTAACTGATTTTCATGGCTTCTTGAATGCTTTTATGACTAACAAGGCATGATCCACATAGTGCTTTGTAACTGATTTGCAAATAATCTAATAAAGTGACAGTAATAAATCACAAGTATCATTAATAAACCACCATCAAACAAAGCAGCACAATGGAAACAATGTTGAAAATGCACAGATATTCCTCTAAATACTTTGGGGAGTAAACAAGCTAAACACACATTATTACTTAAGAGCTGTGAGTTCAATTCATAGGAAACATATCCATCTGAGCTGTTAGAGATTTTCTACTGCAGTTGGTAAACATTGCTTCTATGTTTCTTCTGGGCAGGTTCATAGGGAAAAAAAGAAAAAAAGAGGAGAGTTGAGAGAAAACAAAACTCATATTGAGTAAACAAATCCTTGGTACGCAAGAATATAATTCAGTCTGGTGATGCTTCCATGCTGTTAAAATAACATTTTATGCCTGTTTACTTTATAATTTTGTACCTCATAAATACCTACAGTAGCTAAAACTGTCAGTGCTGCCACTTCAAAGGGCAGTGCACCTAGGAACAAGATCTTTGAGGTTTAATCTAGCCACAGTGTGGTTAAGGTTATGACAGTGTTTCTTTAAATCTAAAATTTAGTTGGCATAAATCCATGAAAAGCACACATACCTACAAATGTGAAATTCAGGATTCATTTACTTACCCTTCAGGTGTGGATTTAATGAAAGCTGGGCATTTAACATGGTAACAAGCTTCCACAGACTTCATTGAAAAATCCTTCTCCAAGATACATACAGCAGAAGCAAAGCAGTCATTTTGACTCCATCAACTCTACACAAAATGCATACAATTAAGTATTTACTTGAGGTGGAATTCTAGAAACACAGATTTTTTAGCTGTCACACAAGTAATTGTTGGGGTGAATGCTAGACCTAGGTAGCACTTTATAGTAAATAAAAAGTGAAATTATTTAGCTTTGGACCATTTTGAACTAAAAAACCGTAAGATTTGGTTCTTTAACTTTTAGTTCCTAAGTTTAGTATAGAAGTGATAAAATTATAAGGGGAAGTCATCTTCCCTGGAGTTTTTATCCTGACTAAAACTTTTTGCAAATACTAAAGGAAAACTTTTGACTATGTTATTTTCAATTCAGTATTTTAAGGCTTTACTTCTTCTGATAAAAGAACTACTTGAATTCTTGAACATGAATGAAATTCCAGTTAAAATCTTCAGGTTCTTTTCAACCACTTCTCTGGTGATCCTTGAGCAAATACATGTATGTGTCAGTGGCTTGAGGCAAAATACAGGATTAGAGCCAATATTAAAGCCATCTTTCCTCTCAGCCTCAGAAACAAGCTTTGATTCAATAGTAATAGCCATGTAAAAGTAATAAATAAGGTGGTGGCTAATAGCAGAATGAATAAGGGTTTTTTCTCTGAAGACCAGAGAAGGACTAGACCTTTCTTTGTTACAGCAAAGGGGACAAGAATTACAGTGTTATTTACAGGCCAAACTCCCAGACTCCAAGGTAAACCATTCCCTTTTCATCTATTCTGGAGAAATATAAGTCCTAAATAAATATTTATTCTTTTTCTGTTAAGGTCGTGAGGAAAGCTGGTGAAAAAGGACCAAGAAGAAACTGAGAGTGGCAAGGAAACCACTGAGCTGCAGGTAGGAGAGGAAGGTGCACTCCCAGCAAGCACCACTGGCGCCTCAGAAAGCCCTGCTCCTCTCTGCAGCAGCCTGAAAGAGCAACTAAAGGACTCAGGAGCTACCACATTGAATTGTTGACATCTGGGAGTTTTAAATGGATGTTTGTGGAGTTCTCTTTAGAATGCCAACATGCTGAGACAGGAATGGGAGAAGGGATTACCCCTCCCGGGAAAAAAAAAGGCGGGTATGTGGAGCCACAGCAGCAGGTCCCACAGCCATGAGCAGGATATCAGTATCTGGATGCCTTTAAGGGAAGCAAAACACATACTGTGGATTTTACCAAAAGAAGTTACTGGTCCTAAGTGAACTTGTTTTCAAGAGAAAAATTAATTGTGAATATTTATAAAACTGCTAAAATGTCTAAAAACAGTAGAGTTAGGCTGCCTGCTGATATTTGACCTGCATGTACTTCTTATACAATAATTTGTTTTAAAATTGTGTTCTTCATTAGTTTAGGTTTTCACTTAAACTACAGAATTACTGTGCTTTTTTAATGCTTATTCTTATATCTGCAGAAGTGTAAAGATTCCCCAAAAGCTTAGAGCTTGCCTTCTCAGGACAAACCCCTTCACAAATGCTTTTGATTGCAGTTATGTTTGCTATCATTCATCTCTCCTTTTTCCTCTCTTCTTGCAATTGTCCCTTTCCCTTTAACAAAACTCTCAAACAGATGAGACACTCCAAGACAGCCCTTCACTGTATCTTCCAGGCAGTCCCAAAATACAAAAAGTAACTAACTTTTTCCTCCTGTGCAAACGGCAATATAGAAGCGAGATCTAATTTAAGCAATACTATCTCCTTTCCCTGACTCACTTTCAACATTGTGCTTTGATTTTTCCTTCCAGGATGCTTACTCACGACATCCCCCCGAAGCCCCATCACTGAGCAGCAAGTGTCCGCATTGCAGTTGGGGAGGGAAAAGGCTCAGACCCAAGAGATGCGGTGCAGCAACGGAGCGTTGCCCTCTTTGATCTGCCGCTCACGCCCCACCGTCCGGCGCGACGCCGGGTTTGCCCCGGGGGTGACACTCGCCCCATGCGGAGGGTCCCACACAAGGTTTCCTATGCCATTGAACCTCACGGTTATGCTTGGGAGGGAGGGAGGGAAAGGCGGGGGCCCTCGCAGAACCAGCAACGAAGCCGAGCCCCTGACCCTCCCGCCCCAAGACACTGCAACCAACACCCGGTGGTGGTTGCTCTGGCTCCAATTAAGGCAGCTTGGAGGAGGATCTGAGAGGAGTTTAGGGGAGGGTCTGACGGACCCACACTCCTGTGACTGTGTTGGAAATTAATTCCCACATATGTGGTGCAGATGGGCCACAGCCCCTTTTCCAGGCTGCAGCCTGCAAATAAACTTAGTAGCAGATGGGGAGGGGAACCAACAGAGCCTCATGTGCTTTAATGGGTTCTGTGTTTCTGCGTATAGGAGTATTCCCTCCTCCCCCAACCCATGCAGATCCTTCTGTAAAGTCCCATAAACAAAGCGTGGATATAGTTTTGAATGAGAAACTTGCCTCCAGGGAAAACAGTGGTCAGGAAAAACACAACATACCTTTTTCTCCAAGAAGGGTGTTTTGGCGTGTTTTCATAGATTAAAACCAGATTTGTCTGGTTTGAGCTAGCAGGCAAACTTCTGACCTTTTTTCACATAATAAACCACCCCCCGCTGCCCAGCCCCAGTGCCTAACCTGTCCTAAAATAGCCGAGCAGAGCATGGAGCCTGTAAGTGAAGCCGGCCTCATAGCCAGATGCGGGTGTTTGTCAGCACAGCACAGACACGTCCACCTCCAAGACCTTGTGCCCTGGTCCCTATCCAATAAAGTAGTCAAATGTGTGATTAGCTTTATGTTTTCAGGAACTGGCCCTCAACAAGATCTGAAATCAAACATTTACAGGAATGCTTTCCTGGATCAGCGTCGTAGTGCTCAGTGCTTGCTGGTTTGGGATGCCAATACGCACCAGAAAAAGCCCGTGGCTGAAAGAGCAACGATCTTCTAAAGCAAAGCATGATTTTTACAGTTCCATACAGAGTTCAAAGTTAGGGGATTCTGCATGATTCCATTTCATTTAGCCAAGTGAAAGCAAGTTGAAGAAAACTTCCTAGTTCCAAAGCTGCACTCAAATGCATCCTGGCTGCCATTTTTTTAGTGAAATAAATGAAGTGAAGGAAGCATGATGACTTCTTCTCAGAGGCTTCTGTGTTCAGTAACCTTTAAACCTAGAGTTCAATAGGTAATACAAAAAATGAAGTACCCCGTACCTGAATTGTATTTGAAAAATAATTTTTAGACAAATTTACTGCACTATAGTCATGGGCTGTAATTAAACATGTGAGCAGCGAGATATGTCCATGCATATGTCTGCAGATATGAACAGGTAGGGAGAAAAGACACAGGTTTGATATTGCACTGTAAGCCTTCTTGTGAGACACTGCATTTTTCTTCTGAATGCATTCAATTCTTGGCAACAAACAGAACATGGGTAGATTTTATGTGGCTTGTACATGGTTGCCAAGTAGATCACACTTCCATTTCCTATTCAAGGGAGGAGACAAATGCAGAAGCATCATCTTTCTGCTGTTCTACATTAACATAACAAGCTTAACTTCAACTTCTCTTTTTTTCAAGATGTAAATGTAGCAAAGAGGTTTCCCATAGAAATGTTGAGAGAGTAGTAAAGACAGAATACAGTTGTTGTGTAGATTTTCTTAGAAAATAATGAATTACAGTAAATTTGAACTATATAATCAAGGAGCAGTAATACTCTCCCTGATGATTATGACACTGTTGGAAAAATCAAGTCATTGCCCACATTAATTCTAGTTATTTTCTCTTTTAGCATTAAAATAAGAAGCAAAAAATAATTTCATTTTTACAGCTTTTCTCAGTGGTCTATAAAATAAGAGTAGAACAAAGTTGATGATCTGACTTTTTGTTTGGTACATAGAAAAAGTTTAGACAAAAGAGTAGGAACGGATGAAACAAAAAAACAACTCTCCTTCTCAAACAATCATAAGAGAAAATTAACAAGAAAAAAACCAAACATGTTAGTACAGAATCTAGGGCCAGGCAGCCTCCTCTGACCCAAAGAACTTGCATTTTTCTCTTCTGGGTTAGTTTTAAAACCCATTTGGGGTGTGGTATGTATATAGGCCAGTGTCTGAGGATGCCAGTGAAATATGAAAAGGTCTGAGGAACAAGCTATTTTGAAGCCATAACTACTGAGCTCTTTTCTGTTTGCTTTGGCTGTTAGAGCTGTGGTAGGTGTTTCCCATTTTTAGTCTTCACACTTTTATTATGTTTGGGTTGCATGTCAGAAATATTCCAGGTGCTATAGATGGAGACTTCCTCTTGGCCCAAGGAAGAAAAAGTTTCAGTGACTTGTGGATTTCCCCTCTGTTGATCAGGGGACTTTACCTACTGTTACAAAGGCTTAGCTTTGTGAAGCTGGTGTTGATGCTTCCACTGGTTGCTGTAGACTGGGACTAGGGACCTGTGAGCCCAAGTTTTCTGAGCCTTCCTGAACAAAATTTAAAAAAAAAAAAAAGAACAAAAAGGTTAAGGCTTTATGGATATCTTTATCTTGATGGATGATAAAAACTGATAATTTAATTTAAACCTATAAAACCTAACCTTCTTCTGGCCACTGCCACTTGAAAGTCAAAGGCAACTAATGCTCAGCAAAATGTGTCCATGATTTGGCCCTCCCTTAATGTGCAGGTGTGATTCCAGTGGTTTTGTGAAGAGCTCTCTCTGTTCCATCTACTCAGGAAAACCTGCCACTGGCACTGTCCTCAGCACTCCAGGGCAAGAGTCTTACAGTAACACATTTCAACATGAAATTTGCTCACCAGCTCATGTTCACTAAAGAGCTTGCAGTTTGCATTTTATATTTTACTCATTAAAAGTGCCTACAGAGAACACTTTAAAGAAGTGACCACACCAATGCTAGACTTCTGATGTGAAATTATGAGCTTAAAAAAGGAGAGAAAATAGTCCATTTTATGGTGGCTTCCCACATCTGATAGCTTGCTCTCTGCTTCAGAGTGACACACCTCATCTCTACAGTAGTGGGCCTCCATAGCAAAGCCAGAATATCAAGTATTAGGATTGTTTATAATCCTCTGCAGCCATCCAGAGAAACATTAGGCCTGAGAACCCCAGCTGCCCATTTGTTCTGTAAAATATAACACAATAAGGGTAAACACTGTAATTGCTGGAAGCAGAGGTTAGATTTGCAGAATGATCTAGGGATGTTAGTGCCCACACTGTGCATGCCGTGCTTGGTGGGGACCTCCTCAGTAGGGGCTGCTGTCAATATCTGCATTTCACTTTCAAACACACATTACATGTTTTAAACATTTTCTTTCAGCCCCCATCATGCTTATTCTTGTCTGAAAAATTCTTGAACAATATTTTAAAAATGAGGTAGAAGAGACCTTGTCCCACTATATTTCCAGCCTGTAGCCCTAACTGGTCTGACTGTGTTAATTAAATACAACTCTCTGTTTCTTTGCCGCATTTTCCTGTTCCCTGTCTAGATCTCCTTCCATCTCCTGTTTTTATTTAGTTTTGTATCCTTTTATTTTATCTTTCACTTATGCCTATGATTATTTTTCCATTTATTTCTCTTTGCTACTTCCTTTTTTCCCTTCATAATCTCTTTATTGCTACTTCATTTTAACTGCCCATCAGCTCTTTGACCATGCTCCCTCCTTTCATTTTCCCTTTCTATTGCTTCTTGTTTTTCTCTCTAATGGCCCTATCTCTTTCCCACTTACCTCTTTCCCCTTTCTGTTTTCACGAATGTTTGAGAAAATAGTATTTAATTATCAACTTCTTTTTTTCTCTGTAGCAAATTAGATTAACTTTCTGCTGCATTTCTGGGGAAAAAAAAAATAACAGTGAGAAGTTAGGGGAAAGATGAAGAATGTGGAGATGAAAATGAAGAAATGAAAAATACCAGGTTAGCTCACTACTCACATAGATGTTGTCTAACGCAGGTTTTTTGCAAAAGCTATCTGTCTAACAACAAATCTTGTATTTATTTTTGATCCATTCAGCAGATCTTTCTTAAAAGATCCTAAAACCACCTTTAATTCATACAGATATAACAATGGTATATTCTCTGGTGTGTTTCCTGTCAATTCAATTATAACTGAAGACTGAATTTGGAGGCGCCATTTGTGGTATACAGTTATCTAGAGTGAAAGATTTTTAGGACAGTGATTACTCTAAAGTATATTTTATAGGAAACATGAACTCACTTATCTATGATTTATAGCTATTTCCTTCCTGAATAGAATGGTAAATTGTTTCTCTGACTGCTACAAACTCCAGAATACAAGAGGAAGCATAGAATCACTAGTGCATCTTTGATATGCTGTCTTTCTTAGCCTTTTACAATGCCAAGCTATTTTGGCTCTGCATCATTCTCTTCAATAACATTTCAAAGATACTTATGTTATAAGCAGCGATGGATAATCAACAAATGCTTTAACTCAGGGTAGCATTAGCACTGCAGAAGTAACAAGCCATTTGCCTGCAATCTGATTTTTTGAAAGATGTCATCTCAGGCATCAGAGAAGATAATGCAAGAAGCAGTAGTTCATACAGGATCTTGCCACTCTGGGGCACTTCTAAGGGTTTTTCCTTGGGTTACCTGTCTTTTATTTCCCAGGTGAAATCTCCTGGTAGCAGAAATTTCATCTGGTTTTCACTGGGAGAGCATGCTAAATGTAACTTCAGAAATTCAATAACTTTAAAACACTATGCAAAACAGAGACCACTAAGGCCAGTTTTGTCTGGTTTACTGGAGCTGGTTTATAAAATTGCAGCCATTTCCCAAACCAACTGTTAAACCCAGACAGAAAATTCTGACCTGCATTTCCCTGCCTTCCTTAGCAAGTGCTGTGCTTGCCATGCAAAACGTCACCGCTGCCTCCTCTACTTGTTTAAAGATCGTAAGAGTCAAACTCCATCTAAACATGTGCTTTGGGGGAAGAAGAGGAACTAGCTTGCTGAATCCCTGTTTTCGACTTGCATCCATGTCTTCTGGCCCCACACTTGAAAACCATTGATAGTTTTTGGGCAGCAGTGCTCCCAACAGAAATGGCTCTAAGTTGCAGAGAGACTGGAGACAAGAAATGTTTGTACTTGCCTGTTTACTTGTTGGTCACAAGTGATAACAACAGATCTTTAGGATTTATTCAGCTCCCAATGAACCCCCAACTTTGACATTAACTTGACTGAGATTACAATTTAACAAAAATTTACGAATAAGTAATAATGCATTCCCTTCTCTTTCACCTCTTTACCACAACATACATCTAATCACAGTACTAATAGACTACAATTAAAAATGAGTTGTAATACAAATTGGCAGGCACTTGAATTCAGGAAATAGGAAATTTTCCCAGAAATAATTTCAGAGGAATAGAATAGAATAGAATAGAATAGAATAGAATAGAATAGAATAGAATAGAATAGAATAGAATAGAATAGAATAGAATAGAATAGAATAGAATAGAATAGAATAGAATAGAATAGAATAGAATAGAATAGAATAGAATAGAATAGAATAGAATAGAATAGAATAGAATAGAATAGAATAGAATAGAATAGAATAGAATAGAATAGAATAGAATAGAATAGAATAGAATAGAATAGAATAGAATAGAATAGAATAGAATAGAATAGAATAGAATAGAATAGAATAGAATAGAATAGAATAGAATAGAATAGAATAGAATAGAATAGAATAGAATAGAATAGAATAGAATAGAATAGAATAGAATAGAATAGAATAGAATAGAATAGAATAGAATAGAATAGAATAGAATAGAATAGAATAGAATAGAATAGAATAGAATAGAATAGAATAGAATAGAATAGAATAGAATAGAATAGAATAGAATAGAATAGAATAGAATAGAATAGAATAGAATAGAATAGAATAGAATAGAATAGAATAGAATAGAATAGAATAGAATAGAATAGAATAGAATAGAATAGAATAGAATAGAATAGAATAGAATAGAATAGAATAGAATAGAATAGAATAACTATCAGTTTTTCCATATGCTCTTGTTTAGGCAGATTAGGAATGTCATATCATTGTGAAATTTTCCACAGGAACTCATAGCACTAGGTTTGAGAGCAGACTTGTTTTTTAACATGATAGATATTTGTCTTTTAATGTTTACCCTAACATTTACAATAAATGAAATAGAAATATTTCCAATTAATTTTCTTTTAATCTACTTATCCCTAAGAAGTAACTTCAGATCAAATATAGTGTAGAGGCACAGTAACATAATAAAGCATTGCCAATCATAACAAGCTGCCTTTCAAGGTATTTTTCTTTAGGGATTTTTCTGCAGCCAAGAATAAAATTAAAAGAATGGGAGGAAGGCAGAGAGGAGGAATTAGTACATTTGACTCAAATATAAGCAGCCCATAAAATGTGTTACTAATCAGGCAGATTCTCATCGTTTTACTTATCATCTTGGGCCAGATGCATGTGGTTTCTCCCCAGATGCACAGGATATAGAGGAAGCTGTTGTAGGACTACACACAACAGTAACTCTTTGAGGACGTACAAATGGGTCCTAAGAACCATCCCAGAAAAGGCTGTAGCACTCAGCATGTTGCATTTCACACAGTACACAATTAAATTGTGGTACTTAATGACACTGGATGCTATAGAGACCAAATTGGATTCAGAGAAGGATTAGACAATTTGGAGACATAGATCTGTTACTGGTTATTACCTATAGCCGCCAAGATAAATCTATTTCAAAAACTCCCTCACATGCTGACACAATCTGGAAAGAAACTGCAGGGAGAGAACAAGTTATATCATCTGGTCTTAAATTTTGCCCAAAGTACCCCACACCACCAGTGAGAGGACACAGGGCCGGATGGGCTGTTGGCCAGACATAGCTCTATGTCTAAGTAGAAGAAATCAATTAGTCTTTTGTTTGTTTATTGTCTCCCTTTACTCACTGCCCTTTCAGATTGCACTTCTCTTCTGGTGTGGAAAAGGTTTTGCTGTCAGGAGGGGGTTATCAGTTGTCTATCAGTTAGCTATCAAAGGTCATCATACAGGAGCCACAACCTTTGATGGAGGTAAGAGAAGCAAAGAATCTGAGACAATAGTGATACATGTAAGTTGGACACATTTTTTATTTTTTTTTATTTTATTTTTAGATATAGATGTCAATGACTTTTCTTTTAAAAATTCCTACATATTTTTCCTCCCAAATTTAAAGAAATAAATTCCCAACATAGAAAGGACTGAAAGCTTTTGCAGAAGCTCTTAAAAGTTTATGTTGTTCCTCATTATAACTGCTAATACTACATGATTGGCTTGTTAATACAGCTAATTCACCAGCAGCATTCACATTAATTTTCACCTTTTACTATGTAATGGTAGTGCTATTTATTAGCCAGACAGACCATTTTTAGTAATGTTATAGGAACAGAGTGTGCATTACACAACAGAACTAGGTTACACCTGCAGCTGACCATTTCTATATTTATGGCTGTCTGACATTTGTAATGAATGGCAAATGGAAAATATTTGTTTTTTTCTTTGGATTAGTAATTTTTTTTTTTCATGTTTTAAAAATAAAAGCAAAGTGAAATACCTGGAATTAATTAGGGGTTTTAAATATCTACAAGTCTCTTGCCAAGGTGCCTTGGAGAAACAGAACGGATCTGTAGGGCAGTGCACAGGAAAAAAATTGCTAGCCAACCTCAATCCTCACTGGAAAACTTGACTATAAAAGTGCAGATTGCATTACAGTCCCATTTCTAATCACATCCAGCCCCTTTCACTTCAAGTCTTAAGTACTACAGCCTTCCATTGTATGGATATAACTTTAAGGCGGGGAATTTACCATGTATTTGTCAGAGAAGATCAAATGCTTTGCAAATTTTATGACAAACTAGTGGACTTTAAAGTCAAATGAAGTTGCTGTAATGTTTCATCTCACAATTGTCATTATTAACATGCAGGACCCATTTTTTCTTCTCTCTCCCTCAATCATGCAACGGTTTCAGTCACCATTAAAAGAAATCCTTTGAAAAACAAAATTCAGGCTGAAAACTGATCATAACAAAAAATTGTATCACTTAGAGAATGGAGAATTTCTGTTTAGTTGTAGCTGTATATTGATGGTCACTGGAAGTCCTCGCTGAAGCGATATAATGATAAAGAACAGGATTTTTAAAAAATCAGATCCAATTGCTTGCAACATGCTTAAATATAATGGAAATACATATGGAGATATGCTTTTTCGAGAATGCAATGGTCAGAGCCAAAACAGCCATTCAGAACAAAGCTGGAAACATGGACAGTAAGCCATCTGAAAAAAGCATGTTTATTGTACAGACCACGTACAGGTCTACTTCTGACTTGGAATCAGATAATTTTGCTTTATCTTAAGGAATCCTTGATCACGTACACACAAAACAATGCTTGGATTTTAAGGAAAAATCATATTAACTCAATTTGCATGAAATTCTTCTCTTATATATAGACAAGGACTTTCTATCAAAACTTGGCCTGCAGGTCCTTAGAAGGATAAAATCTCACTATGAAAAGAGCCATAGCGATCATGGCTTTCATGACAAGAAGTAGAAAGGCTTTTTTATGCAGAACTCTGTTCTTTCTGTGGAACTACCTTTGGTCAGTTGCAGGTAAAAGCAATTCAGGGAGGCCTGAAGAAAATTTCTCCACTGTGCTTTAGAGAGCCCCAAACACTTGAATTAAATGGGATTTCCCACCAGCTCTCCAGCATCAGCTTTTTAAACTAAATACAGAATTACAGAATTGCAAAATCACAGTATAGGCTGCATTAGAAGAGACCCACAGGGATTACTGAGTGCAGATCCTAGCCCTGCATGGGACCATTCGCAGGAGTCCAAATGTCTATGTTTGGTTTCACTGCTTGAAATTACCAAGATTTTTCCTTCGTAGAGGCAAAACTAGGGGGATTTCCCATTCCTGCATTCTTTTGCTATTGAGTAAAAAGCTTTGCAACCTACTGACAGGGCATATATCACTCTCTGTATAGATGCTGATACTACAGAAGCATTAGGTGAATGCAATCATCAGAGTCTTTGAATCACACAGTAATTTAGAAGTATGTGAAATAAAAAAGAACAGAATCAAATCTACCAACAAATCCAAATTAATTGCTCCTTAAGTTAGTAAATATTTCTGTTTGGATTAATGAAAGATGTTAACTGACAATGCATTGGCTGAAATTTGGTTTGAGCTTTTCATAATCTGTATTTTTAATGACTATTTTAGCTTGCACCTTCATCTGAAGGATTTTATTTTCATTCTAATTCATGAGAAAACACTACTTTACATTACTTCCCTTTTAAAAATATCACATACATGTTTCCCTTTTGTACATCTGCAACACAAGTATGGGGATTTGATAGACAAGGAGCAAGGCTAATCATAACTTAATGAATGGAAACTCTGCCTTCAGTTCATCTTGATGGGCTTGTTAGTAGAGGTGGTTCTTTTGTTACTTCTTGTTGTTGCTGTTAAGGACATTCTTGCAGGTGCAATTAAATTGGTGCCAAATTACCTGAAATAATTTGTGGTTATTAAATAAACCAGTCTCTGATGTGGAAAGTGCATTGTTCCCTGGCATTCCAGAGGCNTTTTTTTTTTTTTTTCCCAAGAGATTGTAGCAACTGATCTCTGACAATAATGCTTTGTGTATGTTGCCTCTTGGGTGGTGGAAGAAAATACTAAGCCATGTCAAAAAGCTGCACATATGATCTACAGCTGGCATGTCACATTATAACCAAACACAATCTCATGACTTACAAAAGATCTGGAAGCAGGCATCACTTGCAAGGTTAACTATAGTGGTGACAAAACTGTCACCCTATTTCCCTGACAGTGAATAATGTAAAAGTACTGTGTGAGCTCAGTCTGATTCTCCACTGGGTATTTATTTATATTCACCTTATTTCTAGGACTACTAAATTTTCTAGTAATTGCTATTTCCTATTTTACTGTAACATGAACCCTTTTTCAACTTCTTGATCTTTGCATTCAAGTATTCATCCAACTGTTTTTTTGGTAACATAGGGATAGCTCTCTTGTCCAAAAACATGTGTTTTTATGGATGCAGAGCCAAACTGATAAATTATTCTACCCTATCTCACAAAACCTGCCTTTCTTGGTTTTTCAGTGTATAAGGACGCTGTAACAGTACTTTCAAGTATTCTTCATCAGTTATGTGTGACACTTGCTTAAGGTTCCTACTGCTTTAGAGGTTGTTGAGCTATCAGATTTCTTAGTCCCACTTCCAATATATTCAACTGCAGGAATTCTATACTCATCAATTTACATTAGTTAGGGCAAACTGTCTATATTGGCCAGTCATCCTGTAGATCAGAACTTACAACTTCTCTCATTTGTACTGGTCTGAGCCACAAGTAACTCAACCAATATCAAATGGCATGAAGTCAGCATAAAACTGACATAAATGACAGAAGAACCAAAAGCCTATGTTATCCTGTGGTTATTGCTGGGGCAACTCTATTAGCATCAACTATTTGAATAGAGTTTATACTAGTGCAAAAGAGAATTTTAAAAAAATGCCCTACTCTAACTCATTTGACTGCTTGACAAAATGAACTGGAAAATCCCAACTAGTCTGTCAGGTTTTTTTTACATTTCCCATAGGAAGTATCCATTTTACCTTTCCTAGACACTTGTCAATCTGTTTGACCAAACAACATTTACACAGTCAGCAAATTAAGACGTAAAAGAAGCTAATCAGGACCTCTTCAGGTACTTTCTTTCCACAAACAATGTACAATGCTTAATTTCCTACCAGGAAATTATGGCATCTACTGAGATTTCAAGACCTGATTAGTTTCATAGGCTCAGGTTTTTTAAAACCTGTATTTCAAAGTAAAGGTATAAACATTACATCCATCCTATGCCTGAAATCTGGAGAAACCTGGTTACTGCAGCTCCTTTGGGGAAGAATGGGACCCTTTAGATTTTTGCAGATAAGGTATGAATAACATTCTCATAAAGCTCAAAGATTGCTCAGATATACACATTTAAAATAATTATGGTAATTAAATAGAACTGCAAGCAGCTATAGCTCCAGGCAACATGAGTTAAATGTAAAGAGAAAACATCTTCTGCATATGTTTGTGATTTATGTAATTACATGCTCCTACAAGCTACACACCATTCACTGGCAAACAGCCATATCTTCTTTCATTACAATTTAGCCACAGTAAGTAACATACTTCATCTGTTTGAAAAGCTCCACTTAACAATGCCACCGAGGATGTATATAACACCACTGGGGAGTGAATGTGAAAAAATTAAATGTCATTTGGCTCTGTGTGTGTGTGTGTTAAAAATAGCTTTTCTGGGCCTGTTTCTGATGTACATCACGAATGACTCCATTTTAGACAACTAAATTACACCTTATGTCAGAGAGAAATGAGTAAAATCCAAGGTGTGTTTCATGTATGAGATTATGTGTTTGCTCTTGAGAATGACTGTTTTACTCAATGTAGTAATTTTTGAAGATTAGTCTGTATTGGGCCATTCTGAGGCAAGTCCTTACCGAATCCAGCGAGAGGAGATCAAATTAAAATGTTGCCTTAACAAAAATGGATTCAAAACTCAAGAAGCCTCCCTAGTGCAGAAGCTACCCTGTGCCAATAGAAGCATATACAAAGGATTTCCCGCATAATTTGGAGATCTAGCCTCTGGAGTACCCCCACACACTCACTAAAAGTTTTTAGTCAAGCTGCAATTAACATTTTTGAGACATTAAAAAGGAAAATGAAACATTATATATATTATTTCACATTTTGTAAGACTTTCAGATTTCTTACCACTCACTACTGGACTAGAGTCCATGGGATTACTCATCAAGTGCATATGATCCAGAAAAAAAGAAAAAGAGGCCTCAGACTCTTGCTTTTTTATATACAGTATTTCTTCAGTTAAACTATCTTCACCAGACACAACTGATCATGCATTTCTCTATAAAGCCCAATTTATTTGTTCACATGAAAGAAATGTGTTAACTATAAGACACTGCCCTAGTACAACAGTAGGTGTGCAAATGGGAGGAAATGAAAAGCATTACTAGAAATGTGCTTGAAAAATTGCATACAGTTTATTATAAAGATGAGATTTTGCTTCTGAAGTTGCTTTTCCATTTAGGTGTGCAATTGTGTCTTGAAATATTTCACATTTTAAGTTACATATAATCTTAAAATTGCCATTAAAAAATATTTCTAAGTATGCTCTGCTGCCAGTGAAATAGTGCCTAAGCACGTAGTTGACAAACTATAGTCTGTACATTATATTTACTGTGTACATACTCTAGACTTCAGTGAGATATCTGAGACCAAGTTGAAAATACATTTCTGCTGAGATAGAAAATATATGCCATAAATACTTGTTTTTTCCACAAATTTTTTGTTCCAATGTCAATCTGCTATCACTCTTAACCTACTTTGTGGCTCTTCACTGCATTTGTAAAGGATTCCAGATTAAGATTTTTTGATTGTTTTATTTCATTCTCTGCCTCCCTCAATGCTGGACATAAGGAAGCTTAGCACTCAGGTAGGAGTCCCTGTCCCTCCTGAAGGACAGCTCTCTGAACCCATGTCTCTGAAAACCCTGTTCTGTTCTCACCACTAAACTGCAGAATGCCTCTTAAGAGTCAATCTGCCTCTTCTGCTCATGCAGTAAAAAATCATTCTTTGAGATCCTAAAATCCCAGTATATTTTATTTAGAAAGATAATGCACATTTATTTGTTTATATAAACTCTCTTCAACAGAGAGTAACATGAAAAATTCCACACAAAATTGTCAGCAGTCCCCAGATTAAGATAGTTGCCTATGATGGAAAGAACCAAACCTCAGTCCTTGCTCCAAATCCCCTGATCTAAGACCTGCATCCAAATCTTGTATATGTAACAGTCAGCATATCTCAAATGGCTTGCATGTTGCAGGCATTTACCAGCAAAGCCTCTCAAGTAAACTCTTGTTTTCTTAGTGGAGACCACTCACTTCTGGATTTTGACTCCATGAAAGAAATAGGTCTGGTAACCTTGAGGGTGCATTGCCATGGTTTTCTCCCTTTTGTGTCCAGAGAAAGGCAGTACTTCATTTTTCTGTTTCTTTTTTACTTTAGTCTGCTATACTTTTTTACTAAACCTCTGGGGATCTGAGTAATAAGGGACTTTTTGTAAATTAAGCAAGTAGATAAATAGAGGCTTTTAAAAAGGCACTTCTCCATCATTCTTTCTAAAGGAAAGCAGGTGTTTGGCTCAAAGGGGCTTGTTCTCTTGATAGCACAGTAGGAGTAGAACTACATTGTCCCCTAAAGCAAAAATAAATAACTTCAAAAAATACGAGAACTGAGCCCTTGGTGAGGAGGTGAAATGGGTGTCCACCCCCTTGAACTAATTTATAACACCAGAGATGTCAAGTGACATACTGAATGAAGAAATGATTTGTGGCTGAGAAAAGCTTTGCAGAGGCTTGGCCAAAGGCAACTGCATCTTAATAGAAGTGATCGACTGCCAAACTAAAGAGTACTGTAAAGACTCTCATCTGGGAAAAGGAGAAGAGTTGCATTTTCCAACTGTGGACCCAGTTATCCATAGCCTTTGCCAGACTGTGCAGCTAGGATGAAAGCATGCCAAGCATTTAGCCTATTCACTGGGTGCCCTTTGGAAGAACACATAAATCTTAAGGAAAGGTTCAGTACTTTAAATACATTACAAACAAAATAGTATCAGCAGTCCAACTTTATAAAATATGCAACAAATGGGCATCTAGCTCTTCAGGCACTTGGCACAAAGTGATATTCTACACAGTGGTTGTTTAAACCTTATACCCAAACTTATCTTTAAAGCTTCATTCCTCTAAAACCATAGTTTGCATGACCAGAGCTTGCAAATCTTATAGCAGTGTCAAGACCATAACCAGTTTATACGACTTAAATAAAGCATGCCAGCGTACACATTGAAGTTTAGACTGGTGGTTACCACTTGCAGTAAGATTGCCACATTTGGGGCCAGTTCCACAGAGCACACAATTAGGCAGATACAGTGCTTTATATCATTGATGGGTCAAGGCTGTGTGACGCTTCTTGTCCTCCTGCAATTAGAAAAGCAAAGAGGTATTGCAGCACAGCAGAGAAACACGTCCTGCAATGCAAGTGTGAGCAAAAGATGTCAGTGGCAATATAAAATCGACAGTTGTGTGATGTGGTGATTCCTTATCTATTGCAAAAAAAAAAATAAAAAAAATTAACAAGTTAATATTCCAAAGTTAAGGATCTAACCATTCCGGTTTATAAGGCTATAATTCAGACTAGAGTAACATGTTGCACACCAGAGGAATTTAGCCTTTGACCTGATTAGATGTCAGAATCATCCAGTTCCATTCTACGTGTGAAACTTCACACAGCTCTGATTACTGAAGCCCTGAAGAAAAAGGCCAGGGGTGCTACAGAGCTGGCAGGTATGTAAAAAAGTCAGTTATCTGCTCCTTATGTTACTTTCCACCTCCTGAGAAACAATAGTTGAGAAAACATATACACTTTCATGGGAAGACTTTCTGAAGCTGAAAAGGTGAGATTTGATGTCTAAATCGTATCTGTGACTATGAAAATCCCCTCCTTTGTCTAGAGTGAACAAAACACGTGAGAACCCAATGAAACATAGATTTTGATTATGATATTTGGGAAATTACTCACAAAGATCTTGTTATTGCTGTTGAGAGCAGCTCATTTTCTAATGATGTTGAACAATTACACACAAAAAAGGTAATTAATATGAATGCTAGTATAGAACTGAAAGAAAAGCTCGGAGTTAAATGCTTTCAAGTCAAGAAACAGCAAGACATCTCCATACTGAAATGCCGAACTTCTCATAACATTATATTGGTACTACACAACTAGAGAATTGTATTTCAGAGTGGGAAATGAATGATCTGAGCAACCTCAGGTCCCATCCTGGGCCATTACTCAATAACATTAAAACCAAGGAAGAAATAGTAAGGTTAAAGACCACTCAAGATAAAAGGAGAATAGAAGAAAAATCCTGTGGTCCTGTGTCAAAGATATGCCGAAGGGATGCTACACACTGCTATATGAAAAAAGAAATTATCTAGCTTTCTGAAAATAATTTGGTATGTTTTCAAAGGAAAAAAAACAATACTGAAGAGGTGACTATTAGTACCAGCATTTAATGCTTTCATTAATGACTTTGGAAATAATCAATAGAAATGCGTGAAGCCAGGGAGCTCTGCCCATGCTGAAGAAGGCAGGAGTAGTGCTCCGGAATGATCTCAACAGAATTCAGCTGCATGGGCAGCAGTATATCAGCAAGGGAAAAACAGAATTTCCCTTACAAGCTCAGAGACTGTGATTTATGCAACAAAGAAGGAAAATGAACATGGTATTTTATTTGATCACATTCAGCACTTAAAAAAGACAAATGCAACCTCACAAGGCTTCAGGCAAAGTAGAAAAGGGAATTACTGAAATTATTGCACCATGCCCTAGTACTAATGCACCTGAGGCCATGCATAAAAACTCTCATCTGTAACACTGGAAAAAGGTAAAAGACTGGCAAATGTACAAAGAAGGCCTACTCAGAAGATAAGAGAAATGGATAGCCTCTCTTATGAGAGAAAATTAAGACAACTTGGCTTATTAACTTTACAAAACATAGGTCAGGAGTGCATATGTTCACTTATTTTATCTGTGCTAGGTAGCATAGGCAGCAAAGAGTTTGGCACAGCCCCCAGTGGGATTTCAAAGCAGAACATTTGAAACTGTTGCAGCAGTGATTCTGGCACAGCTTTCTAGTAGGGACATTAGATTTCTAAACAGAATTATAGTGATGTGGTCATCTGCCACAGCAAGGGAGTTGAGTCGGTGAGCCCAAAATCTTGCTTTTGTTAGAGCTTTCTGATAATCAGATTCTCAAACAACACACACACTGCTGTGGTCTGCAATCAGCAGCTCTGACACCAAACATCACCGCAGCTACCCAACATGCCAGGACAGAAGCTGCAGAAGTCCAGAAATGGAGCAGATCTCTGCTGTAACTCAATGCACATTGGTCCACAGAATCTGATGCCAGGGCCCCAACTGCATTTTTTTTTATATAAATTGGATATATATAGTTGTCATGGACTTTGTGTGCATTATGAAGACTCGTGCAAAACAGTTTCCTTTACTGATTTTGATATATTTTTTCTTCTTGCTTTCCTTTTGTAAAGTTTTGGATAGGTCTTTTTATTCCTCCTTTTAATCACAGTATCAGTAGCACCAGTTTTTCTTTCTTTTTGATTTCACGATGGAGGTCGTAGTTTTCCTCTGACAGAGGAGATTAGAAATAATAAAAGGATACTAACAATTATTCTACATATTGATATGCTATTTATGTTATTTTAAAAGTATCATCTTACTAAACTGTTGTTTCATGTCCTACTTGGAGCAAATCTACAAATTCTGTTTCTGTTTTTCCCAGTCTACACTAACAGGGATATAAACATATTGAAGAAAATAACAGATACAAAGTGCAGTGCCATGACCTTTGTTACAAACAGAACACTATGAATATTTTTATTCTCTTCACTTTTGCCAGGACCCAAAAAAGCCCTGCTGAAAGGAGCTGATGTATTGTACTGTACTGCCTGTGCTTTTCACAGAACTTCCTAGCAGGGAACAATGAGGGAAAAAAAATGTTCAGGAAAAAAAAAGTTCAGGGTTAGCTTGATTCAAAGTATAAACCAGAGGTCCTGCTAAACTAGAGGCACAAATTTTGATGCAGTTATTTGCTTTAGCCAGTGGTTGCATATGATCTCACAGAACTAGCATGATGCAAAGCTAAAAAGGTTTATTTTAGCTATGTTTTCAAAACTGTCTCAGCCTTTGAAATGTCACTGTTTTATTTGAGAGGATTACGAAAAAGTTACTCTTCTTTATTCTGTTCCAAATACACTGGAAAGCTGCTTCAAAGCATTAAAACTGTCTCAAGCCCCTGGCTCTGTTTTATATCCCACAGAACTGTCCTAAGTTCTTTGTAAATACTTAGATTTTCTAAGATAGTGAATGAGTAATGAAATAAGACACTCGTTCCCTATGATATTGTTTGCCATTTATAAGTGTAGCATTATTACTTTTTCAGGTTACCTAGGCTTTGTGGAGAAATGGGTTTAATTTAATTCTCTAAGAATGACAAGTAAAGATAGAAAGTAATCAATAGAAATGGGAGATTATTTGAAGGATATTTTAAAATTACCTTTCTGATAATTATCATGTGATGGCAGGTTAAACATAGGTTTCCCCTAGGACATTTGGGTATTTGAATTCACAAGTAAAACATAAACATAAACACTGATCTGTCTTATGATGATCAAGTAACCTGCAGCTTACATCTTTGGAATGAAATAAGACAACAGCAAATGGGGTTAAAAAAACCCCAATTCAGTTACAGGCAGTGACCAAGTCAAGGAACGCCTTCAGGATTTGTACTTTTAGTAAATACGTAGAATTTTCTAACATTTAACCAGTTAAGAAAATTTTACATTTTCCCCGTGAAGTACAAAGAAAAGGTGGAAAAAGTATTATATATGCACAATTACTAATCCAAAATGTCAGAACACTTCAGGAGATATGTAATATACTGCACATCCATTCTGAATATAAAAACTCAGACACGACTGATCTGAAAAGTTCCTCTTTTATTTTCCACATATTTTTTTCACAAATGTTACCAATTTCAGTCACTCTAAAGCTGGGATGAGTAGATAAAAAACTGTGACATGGAACTTACACTAATTTCAGTATATATTCCCTTGAAATTTTCTCTACTGATGTCTTCTAAAAACAGAAATATGAGTTGCCAAACTATGATAAAAGTCAAACAAACAGTTTGCAGTGTTATTTGTAATATTCATTTGATTTTTGTCAATTCTTCAGCTTACAGTATTTCTATGTTTAAGTCCTTTTTAGTTTTCAGGTGGATATAAAAGGCATCATCACCTCAATTTATCCATATAGAGTGTACTTTTTTATTTTTTTTTCTTTTCAGATCACTGGATTTATTTCTGCCTCTAACTGAAACATGGAATTTTAGTCTTAAGGCCTGTCGGGGCAACTAAGTAAGTAGCACATTGCTCAGCATCTTCATGTCCTGCAGGCTTAAACAGAATTATACATCTGGTATTTGATTATCTTTTTTTTTTGGGTGCCAAAACTGCCATGAGTAACTGGGCAAAAACATTTTTTAACAGCTGTACAATATTTTTTTCTGGCAGAACCACAAAGAAAGAAAAATTTCCAGTTCAATATTGTAACATCCATATGAAATAATTTTTTTTTTAAAGTTGGGCAATCAATTTCATCATGAAATCTATTTCTTCTACAAAGGAAAACACTTATTACTTATTTCTACTTCAGTGGAAATTCTTGTGAAAAGTGGCCAGACATAGACTTTTATGCAAAAACAGTTTGTTGTCTTCTGAATTTAAGGGAAAATACCTTTCTTAAGAAAAACACATTGATTTTTGTGGGTCTTATCATTTTCCTTAGGTGTCCTATCAAAAAAACCCCAATTCTAATGTAATAGCCAGACAGGATTTTCAATAGCTCCCACTATACAAGAGCGAAATTGTAATTCAAGCAAGAATAGTGTCAGAACTAACATCTTTATTTGCAAAAGGGTAAAAGGACACAGGAATCTCCACTGCATTCTGGTAATGTGTCACGTGGACCAAATGATCTTGCCTTCATCAAATACCCTACTCAATCCTTGTCTATTAGTTGGTTATCAGTACTTAGAAAATGGAGGATATTTTTACTAGGATTCTTTTGTTAGAAAAAGTTAAAAAACTGTCATACTTTAAAAGTTTTACATTTGATTTAATGTTGTCTTTTGTCTGACTTATGATAGAATGTCAAAGAAATGTGCTTGAGGAGCCTATTCTGACAATATCAAGACATTGCATCTAACTTTACAATACACTAATGGCTTGCAGACAACTTCTCCTTCTTTGTTTATTATGCAAGGAAATGGCTGTCTTCTCGTGGGACACTAGCCCATCTGTTAGACAGCCAGCAAGATCAGCAACAGAGCTGTTTTGTTAGATTAAAAATGGTAAGATCTTATTTTCTAGTATTGTTTCCTATATCTTGTAACAATGATTGACAATACTTCACCAAATTGCGTCAAAACAATGCCAGCAAGTTAAAAATATACACGGTATAAGTACTAAATTTAAAAACACGTGGCAACTGATTTGGAAAACTAAGAAGCCTACTGCAAAACTGTGCATTTGCAAACTCTGCACAGCAATATGGAGAGCTTAACTGAAGGAAATAATTCATTTATCAGTTAAGTGATATTTATAAAGCACAGCTGGACAAGACTTTAAACAGAGGGTCACCCATAGTTAAAAGTCTCGAAAGAGAAGTCTTTTGGCAACAAGTAGGATTTCAAAAGCTTAAATTTCTTAACATGAGAGCAGGGATACACTCACTCTGTGAAACATCACTGTCTCAAAAGAAATTATCTCCTCCATTTTCAAGAAGAGACTGTGATGAGGAAAACAAGGATGACTGGACTACACAGGCCAAATTTTCATTTTGTGAGATTGGAAAAGCTATTCCCTGCAACTCATCATTTGTAAAATGGGAGCGCTGATGGTGTTTTTAATAGAGAGATTTCAGGAAGTCTATTATTATATCAGAAGGAATCATATAAATATTGAAAAGTATCTATTGCAAATATCCTCAGGACTACAGCAGAATAAGAAACAAAAAAGATGATGTGAAATCAACTGTGTAACGACCTGTATTGAAAAGCATTTACATATATGCTTGTTGATTCCTATCCAGAGTCATGTTTTATCTTGTGTTCAAATGCTTTTCTTAATAGTTATGCTTTTCCGAATAAGCCTCGCACTTACTGAATGAGTCCTGGAAGTTTTAGCAAGGACAACTTAAAATATATTTAGTATAACATAACTCTCCATTTAACCTCTTTAGAGGAGCATGGATGTGGGCAGGGTACTGCTGCTGAAAACTTTCATAACTCTTTCCAGGTTTCAATAGTATGAGCACTCAAATGCATGTGTGAAAGCAGGGTGAGACCAATACCTTCTATTACTCAACAAAATTAGTCCAGGAAAGACTTAGATGTGAAATCTGATCTGATTCCCCTACAACATTTTGTCTGAATGGTGGTTAATTGCTCAAGAAGTTAGCACTGGCTGGAAGAAGCCTGCTCTAATGTGCATTGGCCAAACTGGAAGCAACCTCTTATGGCACTCACATACAGGATATGGGAATTTCAGACAGTGAAGCTTAAGTTCTTTTTGAAGAAAGAACAAAGATAAAGATATGTTCTGCAAGGCTTTGAAAGCAAAACTGGAGAAAACCGTAAGAATAAAAATCCAGGACCAACAAGGAGGTAGGCTGGGTGCATTCATCTATTGTGGAAGCATAATCATATATAAGCTGTGATGTGATGATCTACAAATTGTAGAATTCCATTAGAAAAACTAAAATCAAAACCACATACACTCAGCACCTGACAAGAGCTGAAAGATGATGAAAAGAATAAGAACTTTCCCAATCCCTCTTCTTTCACTACAGACCCTGTGTTCCTGCTTTCCTGTTTCCAGCTACAGTGCAACTCCCTGACTCTTTCCCTTGGGGAAGTCTCCGAAACACAGATCACAACATCCATCAAGTTCAATGAAGAGGAAGGTAAACAAACAGACGGCATGTGATAAAAGCACAGCTCCATGAGAAATATAGATAAGCCAAAACTTAACCAGGAAAGAGCATGGTGCTTCATTAGACAAGGTCACTAAGTTGGTGCTTGCCATAAACGTGTGCCAAAGTTTGGCTCAAATCATTATGCAGAAACATTTGGCAATGCAGAGATGTTCTGCAGTCAATGCACTAAGCAGTAGGAAACACCAGAAATTTGGAACTGTAGCAACAGATCTGGAAAACAGAGAGCGAAAAATCAGAACTGAAAGCACCCAGCTTGGTAATAGATATCCACTTTGATCATGAAGATTCCACCAGAATAAACATCAAGGCTATCCAAGTACTTTACTAAACCCAGGGCTTTAGTCAGAGCCTTCCAGCCCTGGAAGGTCTCAGGGCAGTGGTTATCTTGGTGTTACCAAGGGGCTTTAATGAACACATGATAAATTTGTATTCAGTCCCCTTTTCCACATTTCCTTTCTCAATGCTACACTGTTTTTTTCATGATAGAGTAACAGTGCATTTCTGCAAATCCCTTCCTGGTGGAGCAAGAGTACCTAACATTTCCCTTAGTGCACAGGCTGTGCAGAGCAGCCATTGCCCTTTAGCTGCCCTGAGCAACTCTGAGGGCACAGCTGCTGGAATCACAGACTGCTCATGACAAAGACAGTGGAGAAAAGAAATACATTTCATAATTGGCACAGAGTCTGCCTATCAGCTGGCCACATATTCATCTCATGCCATCTTGAATGCAAAAGGTAAGCTGATTTGAGCAGGCTCAAAGCATCTTGTTAACCAACTCTGTTTTCCCTGTTGGCCAGGGTTAGACGTTGTTCCTGAAAGCGTGTACCAGAACGGACAGTAGTTGTTTTAGCATATAAGTACTTTTGGAATCAAGGCTTTGGCATCTCTTTCATCAGAAAACCTATTCTAAGGAATGCTGCTCTTATCTAGCAGATGTTTTCCTAAAGAATTTGCTTTGTCCTTTGCAAAATATGGCTCAGAGCCCACATACACTCCACAGTGGAGACAAGAGTGTTGTTTTTAAAGTAGTGAGTGGAAGTCTCTTTCCCCTTAGAAAGCTCTTTAGGGATCTTTGACTGTGAAGAAAGAAGCATTTCCCAGTGAGGATCTGGAATGTCATCTGTAAACAGTTCTTATTTGTATGAAATTTTTACTATACAAATTACTCTTTCCTTAACTGAAAGAGCAAAGTTGGACATATAAAAATATTATTTAGAAATAACTAGGTAAAAAGTTTGCAAGAAATAGCTTTTTTAATGGATTTAATCCCTATCTCTGCTGAGAAATTATCTGTAGTCAGTCTTTTGTTATTAATTCCTTTGGGTAGTCCTCTTTGTTAGTCAGAAGTTTTGTGCAAACAAATTTCTCCCTACTCATTGCACACCAAATGCTGAGTGTAAGTGTTCTCTTTAGCATTTTAATATGTTCACCACTTGACATGTTCAAGCTGTGCAATTGGGTGTCTAAGTCACGTGATGCTGTTTGTATTCTCAGAATCCTTTTTCCCCTAATGATTTTCATATGGTCAAGACATAAATTTCATTTTATGATTAAATGAAACTTGGCTCAGAGGAGCTAAAATTAATTTTTCAGGAGCATTTTGTACAAACAAAACTTCACTGACATAAACACACTAAAAAGGGGTTGTGAGCACTGCCAGAGTGAAAAAAAGATCTAAAAGATGCCAGAGTTCTAGAATATTTTATGTCCTGATAGGCCCAATAGCCATTTTTGTTCACATCAGTCCCATAGGTTGCAAACTTCCTTGTCTCAGTATGAGCTCATACTTAATATGTGTGTTTTACATAATGTAAGCCTTCACATATGGCAATTTTACTAAAACATGAAGAAGAATATATGATTTCACACCACTGTTTTTGCATAAATACTTCCAAGGCCAGCTGTCTGTCTGCCAATCCTACACAATAAATAATTTTTTATTTCCACTCCCCTAGGAAAGCAGTTTTCTTTAAAACAAACCTTCACAATACATGTTGTTTGCTACCATTTCAAGGCCTGCTACACTAATGGAAAAGAATGTGCTAAATGTAGCATTATCATGCAGGTCAGGCAGGGCAGCCCGGTACACATTTTCCCACAATCTCTGCTCATTAACATCTAGTTCCCCCATTGTGCAGATTTTTGGCTCGGTTCCATCAGAGCAGAGAAGAAAAATGTTTACAATATGCAAACTTGGAGTGACACAAAAAAAAGGGGGGGCTTTGAAATGTCAGTCCTTTGGGATGAAAAGTTTCAAAGGGGAAGGTAAGTCAAAGGTTACTAATGGGATGTCTGCAACACCTGCTTTCAGTGGAGGTTTCATAAACAAGCTTTAATTCTCAAGAACATCTTGGCCTAGACAAAAATACCAGCTAAAATATCTGTGGCTAGCTCGAGCAGCCTGGTACCTATGAACAGAAAGGTCAGGTTTGTTATACCCTAACATGGCCTCTCACCCTGCTTTTATTGATAAAATGAGATTGCCCTGGTGGCCAACATTACTTTTCACATATTAAAGTGGAAGGCACGAGCACTGTGTCATGCTCAGCCTCTGCAGCGAGGAGGAGGAAGAAAGTGATGCTCAGCTTCATTACTGTACAAAGCTGTGCTCTCTGAAGAAGAGCCAAACTGCTTCATATGGGAGGGAATTCTGCAAACTTCAGAAGTTTCCAAGCTCAGCTAAATGTTTAATGTTGCTCATAATGCATTTTCAGTAACTGCAAGCAAGTTTCATAACTGTCATAACAACCCAGGGACCTTGAGTATTAATTTTCCCCTGAAACAACTAATGCATATTTCTGAGATTTTAACATTGAGACACAGGCAAAAGAAGTAAAATCCTACTAAATATTCATCAGATCACCACAGAACCTTAACACAGCCTTTACAAATATCTTTTACTGAGAGAACATTCCTGAAACTGAAAAGCAATACCTAACTCACACAGGAAGTGACCCAGGAAGAGAGTTGCATAAAATGCCTGTCCTAAGGCAGAGAGATCCTGCAACGAAATTGCCACCTATGTCCCCAGAGGCAACTTCAGGGCTCTCCCTGAGACATCATCCTTCTTGTCCAGCAAAACGGTGTGGCAGCTTCTACAAAAACTCAAAAAAATTCCCATTTTCATATAGAAGGAAAGAGAAAGAAGAATGACAGATAAGGCCACAAACTGGCGCTTGGGTCTGATTATACACAAAAACTCTAACACATAAAACTTTCTCATTTTTTTATAACAGAACAAATTACATTTACATGAAGTTAGTATTGAAACAGCAAAATAAATGACATTTTTCTCCACAGCAAAGTATTATCGAATGTTATCTACTCTCCTGTAATTGCCACATATAATTTCTGATCCATAGCAACCAACAGAACAGCTTTGGCAGGACCTGTGTTATTATCCATTACCAAATCAAGTCCATTTTATTATTTTTTATCACCAATGTTGAAAAGAAAAAGCCACAAGATTATGAATAAGATGGTGGGAATTACAATAGGTATAGGCACAGACAAAATACCAGGAAGTTTTAGGGAAGTTTCTAGATTTTACTTTACAGTTTGTGGAACGTGTGTTTGCCACAGGTGATAGAAAATCCGATTCCTTCATCTGGATTCCATTTTGTAAACTGTTAATCAATTCCCACTTCTATTTCTCCAGAGAATTGTCAGTACCATTATTCACCTCAAATACCATGGCTGGGCAGCAGAGACATATCCACTAGTAGAGGACAAAGAGGCAGCATGTTTTTAGAGGAAATACACATGAATTTATCCAGACAGAAAATTTTCTCTTCAGTAACTTTTTTGTAAGCTGTAACTGAGATCAAGTAAACTAATACGGATTCATCTTTGTCGTGATGGTGATTCCATAATTAATTTCTCAACTGCATTATTTCTGGCCAGCTCAGAGCATAGGCAGAATACAGCATACTTCAGACAAACACTCATGAGGAATTTAATATCTTTTAAAATGTCAGACAATGGATGCTTTTAATGCAGTTTAGAGATTGTAGAAACCATTTGTTTTACATAAAAACATAGAGCTGGACAGCAAAGTAAACACAGAGAGTGAACTCTGTATGCCTTACAAATATAATCTAAGTTTATTTATAAATATAGAAGAAGCTGAGAAATGTCTTCAGTAAACTGTTTGCATTTTTCATCTTTCTCATTTGCAGATATGCAATTCTAGAATTTCATCTGGAGAGCTATAAGAAGATTTAGATACATTTATAAGTATGACCTTGCCTCTTATTTCACAGGAGTTTTCCCTCCCATGAATTTACTGAGCTTTCAATGCTTCAGTGAAGCTGTTCCTTTTTTCACTGGACTGAGATCAGAATAGGGTCTTTTGTAAACGGTATGTCAAGAAACATGTTTAAGTAAAATGTAAGCCTTCAAAGTAAAGGTTCTGCTTTTGGTTTACATAATGATATGCTGTGGAAGATAGCTTTCCTATTTTATATTCCTTCCCTTCTCATACCACCCATGACTTTTCTCTTTGTGTACTACTTTAGATCTTTTCTTCTTGCTGTTCCTAGTAGAAACCACATTTCATTTGCACCCTCTAAACAGCATATCAATATGTTCAAACTTCCTGCTTTTTTACTGGAAAAGCATTCAGAATTTCTGGTGGGACTTTCAGTTGGCCAGATGGCTGAACAGCTCACATTAACTTCTGTAGAGTGATAGCAGGAAATACTGAAGAACCGGTACTGGCTCCATCAGCGTCTGCCCAGCAGGACTCTCAGCATAAGAAATCACTATGTTTTACATCAAGTTGTTCCAGGAGATTCAGGTATGACCAGATCACCAACCAATGCTATTCCCTTCACTGTGTAATAAACAGAACAATTAAAAAACAATGTTTGAATGCCAGTTTAACTGCACAAGAAATAGAAACACAAACAACTAGAGTATTAATGTGGTGTTGGATATCTATCATTTGGGCCTTCTTCAAACCTTCAGGTTTTAATCTGCCATGCATAACAGAAATGCTGACATATTGCTAGTTTTGTGTACGATTGCTCAGAACTAAAAGTTATTCCTTGATCAGTCAAGAGCTGTGCATATTTTCTTATCAGATTCAGCAGCTGAGCACTATTCATCTGTATCAATTCTTTCAGTAACCTGTTTCTCTCTTCAGGGCTGGATTTTTGTATCAAATCACTCTGTAAGGTAGGACTCTGGAAGGGGGTTTAGATGAGAAACATGAATATGTGGTAGTGGAAACCCACCTCCCTTAGGGCAAAAATCTCAGCTAAACCACCTTGGCAGTATATTAATATCTATAAAAGACTCTTTCTTTACTGACCACAAATACGCTGTGGTCAACAAGAGGTCTACTCACTGTTTTGTTAAAAACAGTGATGATTTATTTTGGTTCAGCCATGTGTGAAACTAGTCACCACATTGTGAATAATAATATCCTCTTAGTCTCAATGGAGCTCTTTTTATACAGAAAGATCCACAAAACATTTAACTAAATACTTGATATAGCAATCTACTGGCTCACCACTAAAATATAGCCATATCTGGGATGGAACAGTACAGCTGTATAATAATGCATGGCTGCAGAGGAGACAAAGAGTAGAAAAAGGTCTATTAGAAACCAAAGCAAGAGCTGAAGTAAAATTAAATTACTTCAATTAGGCACAAGCATTGAGCAAAGCTAAAATTGTAATTTTGAAGAGCACTCTGGAATCTCTATGCTTACAAGAAAGCAGGAGTTTATACCGTTTCTTCAGAGGATGAACTTCAACTGCACAGTGCCCTCTACTGTGAAATGAAATCTGTAGAGGTTCAGAGGGGAGAAAATTATGTATTAAATCACATAATGGTCTGCTTGGTTTCTGCAGCACTGTCCTGAGGTTGTAAAGTCTGAGGAGAACTGAACACAGCTGGTAAAGGCCCAGCCCGGGCATGCAGCATCAAGCTGGAGTAGTCAGCTCTGTGCTTGGCATCTGCTAAGCCATCTCCCCATAACTTTTTCCAATAAGGCAAATGGGATAAGTAGAAGAAAAATACAGTGATTAAGTGCCTTTTAAATATCTTTAGTTCTAGGAGTTTTGATATTGAGTTAATGTTATCCATCCCAAGATTTAGGTATTTTGATCCATCTCAGCAACACAGGCAAAATTACAGAACTGTATTTTTTGAGTAGCAAACAGTGCTCAGTTGGCTAGATCTTGCTATGTTAAAAAAAAAATCACTTTAGGGGAAAAAAATTTAAAAATTCACCCAACACATTTTGTCCCTAATACTGCAACACATGTATGCTAAAATTATAGAATTCCGCTTATATTTCTGATATTTAAAATAGTTTATATTGCACTAGAGCATGTTATTTTGCTTTTCTAAAGCATTCTAAATGTGTTCCACTGAGTAAAACATAGAGCAGGTTAAACTCACAGTTTCCAGCAGAGCGCATGAAGAGACCCAGGAAGGTTTAAGTACAGGAAACGTCTCAGATGACCAAAAAGAAAGAAAAGTTAATTCAGTAGCAAAGGGCAGATCCTGTGACAAATCGCACCTCTATTCAGGAGGCTTATTTGAACCTTATAGTGGTTTTTTTCCTGTCAGTCCTGTGGTAAACCCTGCCAGTAGGTTTTATTTCCCCCAACCCCAAAACACACATACACATACACACACACACACATACACATACTCTATCTCAAGAGCTGGAAGATCCCAAGAGGTTTGCAGCTGGGGTAATGTTTTTCCCTACCACCTTCTAGCAAGCTGAAGAAAACAAAGCTTCTTCAAGGAGTTTGCTTTATAAAATAACCCACTTTCACTCCATCATAAGGTACATTTCTTTAACCCTTTTATTCTCCAAATAAATATAAAACAAGCATGTGAACACCCATTCATTCCAGAACAGACATCCACCTGAGCACAGACTGGATAAAGCTGTAGTGGAGAATACCAGTTCTTATTGTCCTGCAAAAACATATTCAGACTAGACAGTAGAGAGTGTAGGATAAAAACCTACAGAAAGCAAAATACTTTTCTGAAGAAATCTTGTGGAAGAAATCCAGAAGTGCCCTCTTTTCCAAAAAACCTCTGCCAACCAGATGGGGAGCAAATTGCTTGCACACAGCTCTGTGCAGTCCTTTAGTGGTTTTAAATAATGCCAGGCTGAGGAAGCTGCTTGTTGGCCTTCATTTGCCAGGAGACTCCTGAGCCACACTTTATATGCTGCTAACTAAAGGAGATGCATAAGTAGCAGTTCAGTCCTAAAATATGCATATCCTTGGGTGTGCATCATAGGTTTTCAAACAAATATCATTACTTTAAAATTACATATCAAGTGGAACTTAAGCTAAAAAGTGAAAGGAATCAAAACAAATTTTAAAAAATAATCTGAAAAGTTGTAAGGAATAATTTGGAAACATCATTATTTTCTTAGTTGTGTTTTCTTATGAGAGACTGAAGATTACAAGTCTTATATACCCTGTAAACTTCAAAGAGCGGTGTTAATGATGTAATCATATCTGGTGGCAGTGATTTGGCTGGAATTGGGGTATACATCAATGGAGATGGCAAACAGTTTCAGTCCTGAAAATCACCTGTTGCACTCCCTCTCTAATGCGCATGCACACATTCCTGCTGTCCTTCCTGACATTCCTGTCTGTAAAATATTTAAAATAATTTTTTCCCCCCTCCCTCCCCCGCTCCTTTTTTTTAATCTTTGGAAAGTCTTTGTGGTCTGGCAGGGAAATACACAGCTGGGGTAATTCAGAGAGAGAGGGAAATTTGTATACGTTCTGTATATAAATAATCCCAAAAGGTCAGATTTCAGCTTACCTTACCTTGAAAGGAACAATATTTTGTAATTGGTGCTTTTAGATAAATCAGAGCTCCTTTAACATGCTCAACCAACATAATTTTTGAAAGTCTAGATTGTACTTTAGTTTTATATGTAAAATCACTGTCAGAAATATGAAATCCAGATAATCTCTTATGTTACTATCTCCTGGCTAACTGATTAATTTTCTACTAGCAATGAAAAGGAGAAAGCTGAAAAGAAATATGGATGATTTATGCTTTAAAAGGGCTTTGAAATAAAACAAACATTTGCTGCATTCAATAATATTTTTTCAGTGTTGCTAACATAGTCCAATAAGCACAATAGCAGTGGAGTTTTTGGATAAGTAAAGAGACTTTTTTAACATGGAAGAGAAAAACAACTTGTTTACACTTTAGCAGCTGCTTAAAGATAACAAATGAAGCTTAAAAAGGCACATATTAACATCAA
Organism: Serilophus lunatus; assembly: GCA_013399895.1. NCBI lineage: Eukaryota > Metazoa > Chordata > Aves > Passeriformes > Eurylaimidae > Serilophus > Serilophus lunatus. The sequence continues at coordinate 1,436,540 of VXBA01011249.1, read as the reverse complement.
CACAAAATGTTCCTCAGGCTTGAAAATAAAAAAAAAACAGAGCTCTATTAGCCTTTGACACTGATATTAGATTAAAAAGAAAAAAAAAGTGTTTTCCTCTTGCTTTTCTGGACACAGGCATTGCTGAAGAATGTAAAATTCAATCCCCCAGGGAATGCCAGAGGCTTTTTGGCAAGCTCTCTGAAACTCAAGTTGACTCTTTTCTATAATAACTAACATCAGAAAGAAAAGGAGAAGAAAAAGGAAGAAAAGGAGGAGAAAGAGACATAATTACTTTCAATGTTTACATGGCTCTGGCTTCTTGAATCTGAAAGAGTATCAGACTGCAAAGACTGGACTTAATCTAACTTTAGACAATTGACAGGTGGGCTTCGACTAGTTCTAATTACTCTAAGTGGGTAGTTAACTCTTTTTAGAGCAACAATGGGAAGGAATACTCAAGGTTATAAGAAAAGAAGAAACTGTGCTCTGTCTCATATTTGTACTTGTTCAAGCTCTGTGCCATCTAACGATATCAGCTTTATCTTTAAAAAGCCGAATTAACCAGCTAACATCAGGGTGGGCATGGATTTTACTGTGAGTGTCCCACCAAACACTGTTTAACAAATGTTCTCCATTCAAGCTGAACAGATGGAAGAAAAATTACTCTAGGCATAAATTTTATGGATGCTTAGCAATAAGAGTGCTCAGGCTCAAGAGGATAGAAGTTGCTATAAAATTGACTTGCTTGCTTGGGCATGCAAAACAAGACTCTCTTCATCCTGAGGAACTATAGACTAGCAATGCTACTCCCATATTTTTGAGGCATATATAGCCTTGTTAGTAATTTTTTAAATATCTTCGACTGAAGGAAATTCTATATCGTGTCAAAGAAGATTAACAAATCAAAAAGGTTCTGATTGCTCAACTCTCCCCATAGTTCTATTTCACGTGTAAAAATCTGAAAGTGTAATTGGCTTTCTCTAACTCAGATCCAGTCCAGTGAATGGAAATAGATCTAAACTGACCTACTGTAATGATGTTAGTGAAAAGTTTTGTTCACTTGTGATAACTTCCTGGTAAATAAATGGGTATGCCACATATTTTTAACAATTGATAACGTGCATCAATACAAAGGCCTTAGAAACAGGTATGAAAGTACATTAGTTCACTTAATTTTGTATATATGCTTTATAATACTGATATCTGGCTTTGTTTGATTTCTTTAGTTTGTGGTGAAGAGATTCTTTTGACTTGCAATGGTGATCTAAGGCAGAGCTTTTGGAATGACATGTGGGAAGTTTCAAGCAACCCCAGCAAGGACTCTGATCAGTTATATTGTCTAACTGGATCACCAGCAGTATGAATACCCACAAGACATAACTAAAATAAAAATTACAACAGCTCTCTATGCACAGAATGAGTATCTGAAGTGCTTCTTAGTGAATTTAAAAATTTAGAAAATCTTAGAAATTTTTGCACAGAGAAGGTGGTACACTGGTCAAATAACCTGCAACAGATAGTTTGCTGAAGGGCAACATGGAGAAATATGAAACCCAGCTGCAACAGAAGCTAGGCTTTTTTTTAAGACAGTGTGATTAGCCTTCCAGAATGACCAGTTCCTGAGACATTTTGCTAAAGAAAGATAAAAATGAAAACAAAACAAAACAATAGAAAAACAGTTGTTTGACTTACATTTCTTAGACTATTCTGAAGCATTTGTTACCCAGAATATATAACACAAGGCATTATGTAGCTTCAGCCATCTTTCATGATAACATATGAAAAAAAAGAGTAACAAATACATTTTCTGAAAAGCCATACCAAGTTTTACTTCTGAACTGTTGTAGAGGTCCTAGTTGTTGGTTTAACACCATCTTTTAGCAAATACAATACAGCAGTGTGGACAGGCAACTCAGATAGCAAGAGCCCAGTAGTAACATATAGGAAGAAAGGAAAAGGTTTTTTCACAGATGCTGAGATAACATGCCTATCAGTTATTTTAAGTACACAGTAAAGGTTACTGCACTAGGGATTCATATATTTATCAGTTAATCTGTCCCAAAGCCATAGAAGGTAATTAATGAAAAAGATAACCAGGCATAGTTTCAGGCAGTAATTCAATATTTCTCTAAATCTCTGCATGAGCAAACCTGTGAACCAAAGAGGAAATGCATACTGTACAAGGACACTTGTGTTCTGAAATGTGATCCCCCATGGAGTTTTCAGATGAAGCACTTTTCCAGTGATTAACTCAGTACACTTGGATTTCATTATTTAATGTTTTAGGTGACTGGTTATTTGTAGTGCACTGAGAGAAAAACAAGTTTTCCATGAATAAAATCAGAGTAAAAGGCAGATAAAAACGAAGCCATCTCAGGTCACTCAAATTCCCACTGCTCCTTGCTGAGCTAGTAGGACATTCAGACTGTGCTTTTATGGGGTTGTTTTGTTTTGTTTTCTTACATTCTGGTGGCAAAAGATCTATGTTAAGATACATGGAATTTATTTTCCATACTGATACATCCTTTCTCATAGGGTTTATTAAGAATCAGCAGAGAGGAATTTGGGCTTATCAGAATTTTTTTACATGCTCTGAAAACGGCCTGGTTACATCAGCTTTTACAGTGATGCTGCAATCTTCTGCTCCAGTGCCCTGCTTGCCAAGTGCAGCCAGGCAACTAAGCTCTCATCAATTTTATAAAAGATGCAAGCCCTCAAAGCTGCCTTGCAGGTAAGGCAAGGAATATGGCTGGCACATGCTTCCCCAAGACTCGGGGAGAGGGAGAGTGCTATTTATCTCTCTGCCAATCTGTTGCTAAGCAAGAGTCGACTAAGATAATCTGAAGTGTTCATCAAATTAAAAGATCTTAGCAGAGAAATCCACTGGATGTGTACACTCTTTGCCAAGAAAAGAGTTGTTCTGCCAAACTTCTGGGGAAACAAAATTCCAATGATGGGATAATGAGACTAGAAATCCTGCAAATAAATTCAGATAAGGGTTAGATTAAAAATGAAATCAAATTTCAGAGCTTTGAAATTGTCCCTTTACTACACTATAGTCTCCCAGCTAAATTCACTGGGTCCTGGGTTTGGTGGGATACAATCCATCAGAATGTCATGTGGTGTTTTAAGCCCCTTTATGTTGTTTTAGTTCACCAGTATTTTCATGGATTGACTTTCTCTTTTAGAGATCAAAGACAGAATTCACATTGCACTGACAAACTATATCACATATGGATATGAAATGGTGTTTCTGTACTATGAAACTTTTTCAGATTTCAAGCAAAATCTTTTCTTGTTCCCTGTTGGGATGAAAATGAGGTCTTTAAAAGTTTTATGCAAAACCCAGAAAACTCAGGGGAGTCCTAGTTAAAAACCTAGTGGTCAGTGCTCTCATCTGTCTGGTTTGGACTAAAGACTTGACTAAGTTTCCCTCAGCTGAGGGAACGTTGGTGAATAAAGGACTACTGAAATCTCTGCCAGCAGAAATTCTTTCCTGGAGCAGAAAAATCCTGGTAGAAATCTAATTAAAATCAGCAAATTTTGTATATAAATTGTAATGAAGGAAAACATTCAATCAGATGAGTCCGGTTTTCATTCCCCTCATCAGAAGCAAAACAGACATTGACCACAGATAATGAGACACTTAAAACTGAAGTAAAACCAAGGAAGTCCCACTCAAACCCAGAAAGGCATCAGCTGCGCTTGTTTCTGCCACTAGTTCTGACATTCTGATATGTAATACTCATGACTTCCTAGATTAATAAATTAAGAGGTAGCAAGTGTTATACATAAATACTTTCTGATTTTGGAGGAGATTTTTTTCAAAGCACTATCAACTTAGCTAAGGGCTTCCAAAGTTCGGCACTTAATATACCTTATGCACAAATGAAAAAAATCTGGCCTTCTAACCTTAACTCCCCAGAAAGTCAGGACTAGAGGGGACATCTGTGCCCTAAAAAATCTCCCTAGCTAAGACTGTGGCTGGTTTTGCCACCACTATATTGATGCAGTACAACGGAGATGTCTTTGTAGGATACTAGTACTCAAACAAATGAAGGTGAGATACCTCTAGATAACAAGGCCCTTGCAAGAGCCACATCTGTATTTAATAAGGTGGTACACAGAGACATGTTTGTATTCTTCCCTGCCGATATTATTTCAAGTGACTTGGGAAATAGCCCTACACAAGGATGCATACAAGTGATCCTGGTACCCGTGTGAAGCCAAGAGAAAGAAAATGCAGAGCAGAGTATGGCAGAGCTGTGCCGAAGCCAGGAGTTCACAAGGCCATCTGAACAGAAGTTGCTCACTGTGTAAAGAGTGGATTGGGAAAGCTTGTTGCTCTCTTATTGAGAGCTGACATTAGCCACAAAGACAACATGGTGACTTACGGCTGACAAAAGATCTAGTTAGGGCAATGAGACCTTTAAGGTGCTCTGACAGTTACATTTTGTTCATTTTTTTAACATGTATTTAGATACCGTATATGCAACAAGATATCTATCTTTCCTCGAATGAACGTTATCATGTGGCAACCAGGAATCCAAGTCCCCTATGACTTATTCCAGACCTGGAACCATTGAGTGGAACCTTTTTTAGTGTTCAAGTGATGAACAATATCACTCTGTAACAGTCAAACTCTAAATAAGATTCATAATAATTTAAATAAAAAATTCACTGAAAGTACTGCTACAGTTTTAATAAAGGTATTGTTTTTTAATAAAAAAAGTTAAATGTCAGAGTGTAACTCTTGTGATGACTGTACAGTTTCCACATTATAAATAAAATACATGTGTTTTAGAACAAAAACTAGAACATGCTCCACATATTTCTTCAGTTGTTGCTTAAAATATCTGGAATATATTAAAAAGTCATATTCAGTTATAACTCAAGCAATGCACACATATCATGAAATACACAGTCTGTACAAAGGACTAGTGTGTAGTCAGGATCACTTTTCCAAAGGGACAGAATCACAGTGTGAGTGGCACAGAACCTAGCACAGGCACACAAAATTGCATGGTTGACTCCTACATTAGGTGAGAATGCCTGTCCTAAATTCAACTTTCTTGTCTGAGTTCTCATTCTAAACATTATCCTTAAAGAGTAAGGATTTTTACCAACACAGTTTGCCTCTCCTATTATCTTTGGACAGCTTTACTCAACCTGAGGTTAATGATGTAAAATGACAAAATTTTTGTAAAATAATAACAATAAGAGTTTCCCGTGTTCATAGGCAGTTCATTCGTGAATGAAGATATGGAAAAGGCTCTACCCACAGACTGTAGGGATCTGCTTATTTGCATATGGAGATGTTTGTCCTCAAATTCAAATCACAAACAACATCTAAAAGGCAGTGAGAAACCAATGTGATCAATCATACCTTGTTTATCTTTAGTACATCCTGGGAGCACGGATCAGCATTTTCCCCTTTGGGCTTCATTCAGCTTCCTCTGAAAAACAATGAAAGATGCCCAGAGACTTCAGTGGTGAGCTGGATTTGGACATGCAATTTCTGAGATATAGGTTAGAACTCAGTGCTTCATACAGGATTTGTTTCTGAAATAATTATTTCTACTGAAATAAAAACTCACTCTGTATATGCATTCAAGTTAAGAACACCTTCAGTGTTCAGTCCTGGGAGATTCCTTTTGCTTGATCAGAATAATCCCCTTACTCACAAATAAGATGCACTAGAGAATACTCTGATTTTTATCAAAAAGAAAGACTGAAACTGCTACAAACTTTGAAGGTCTGGCATAAACATTGATTCATTCCTTTCAACAGTTTTATTACTTCATTGCTATTTAACAGAAAGTTTCTTTAAAAAAGGGAGCAAATATTAAAGTGTTTTTGTAATAACTGAAAACTTTAAGTTGGCAGAAACAATCCATTTGTAATAAGTCTGTCTTGGTAACCTTGGATTTTGACCCAAGGTGAAAGGTGAAGATTAAATCTCTTCCACCTTTCTGAATGCAGCTGCTGTGCACACAGACTTTAATTGATGTGAGACTTAGCTTTGTAACTCAAGACCATCTCCCGCCTGCAGCACTGAAAACGTGCGATTCAAGGCTCAGTTACTGCTGATAGCAGGTCCCTCTCAGCTGACGGTGTGGACAGGAGAATAAAGTCTTTGTCACTATCTATTCTCCATCAGGGTGACTTTTTTCTTCTTCATAACTCCAGTGCTCAGGTCAGGCCTATAATGGTGGCCTCTCAGCAAGAAATGATATAAAGTAAAGCAAACTGAAAGATGAGACAAACAACCCATGGGTGAGCAGGGTCGTGATGCTGGAGCAGAGACACACCTGACATGCACAAGGAAACTTGTGTGTGAGACTTTGTGGGGAGAGGGGTTTGGAGAGACATAATTCTTTTTTCTTTCAATTCTCTTTTGCACTTGAGTACCAAGATATTCTAAATCCAAAACAATTTCTTCTTTTTCTCCCAAAGTACAAATAACTCTACATTAGGAATGAAATTATTGGCCTTAGAATCATAGCAGCTCTATTTAAGTCATTCTTTAGGGTATTTAATCATTGCCTTGAATGTTTGAATAATATCAGTACCCTGAGTACTGGTCTAGAAATCGGGAACAAAATCAAGACACGATAATAGGAACTGACAAAACAGGTAAGACTGCTTGTGCCTTTTCTAAACTTAAACTGCACCTACTGATAGGCAAGAATAATTAAAAGCATTAGGAGCTAACCAAAACCATTTCAAAATTGTATCTTATATTTGAATAAACAAGTGAAGACTTGCTGAATTGTGCTTTGCATTCTTTTCAGAGGCTTAAATATTGCCCTACATAAGGGTCTAGTCACAGAGTAGCATCTCTAACACATGGCAACCAAACACACATGATGAGTTTAGCTGTAGCATCAGTATGTCATATACACATTGGACCTATTATTGCAAAATGAAAAGAAATTGTTTTTTTGATGTATACTGACAATGGTGAAAACTGTACAAAAAATATTCTCGCCATACCACATTAATTTTTCTATATAACACTATAAACTTTACATGTACGATATATACAGGATATAAACAATCTGCATTGTTTGCAATTGAAAAAGAAAGTAAAAAGCCCCCCAAAAATACAAAATCAAAAAACCCAGAGCAGAACCTAAGAACAGCATATTCTTCCAGTCTAGTTTCCCAAGTCATATCTTTCTGGCAGGTCTACTTATTTTAGAGAAACTTGGCTTCTATTGCTTTGTGATTTTAATTCCAGCATTTGGCAAAATTTAGTTTTCTAATTGCTGGCTGAGTTTAGAGGTCCAAATTACAGAAGTGAAGACTTTTCCCCACTGCCTGCCTGCTAGGGCCAGGTGACAGTAGAGGGTCTGCTCTGAGATTTCCACAACATTCCACTATATGTGTAAACTAAATTGCCTTATGTTTAAAGGCCAGTGCAGTATAAACTATACTCGAGCTAGGGGAACATTTCTAATGAGTCTTAAACCACCCCAGTAATCCCCGGAGATTCCAGATGACTTCATAGGAGGATCGCCAATACTATGAGGCTTAGTGTAGGTAGTTCAGAGAGTGGATGTTGTGTTTTTTTTTCTTTTCACTCTGAACAGAACATTTTAATGTGAAAATTAAAGGTATTGTAACATAAATTACTCTCAGATTATGCCTTATTATTCATTAGCATCTCTAGGGAGGAGAAGTTAAAACTGAAGTTCACACCTTTGAGAGTTAAACTTATGAAATAACAAAATGAAAATGCATAACGATGCTGAGCGTTTACTTAACACTGCAAGATCAGCAACATTTTTAAGAGCTCTAAGCAATTAGCTTGGTAGTTCACTTTACTAATACATTTCTCTTTTTTGAACAGTGACAGGAGCCATGTTACTTAGGAACCTGAAAGACCTTGTAGAAAGTTCTGTGTGATGGAAAGTGTTCCTAAACTTCATTCCTGTGCAGCTGACAGGTGTGTACCAACACCAGTTTGCAGACACAGCTGGAGCCTGGCTAGTTCTTGCTGTCTGCTGCTAGTCAGATGATCATAATTATGACATTGAAGTTATCACTCCATGAGGAGATACAATTTGGATTTTTGAAGGCTGTGGCACTTTGCGCACTACAATTATCTCCACAGCCTTCTCAGAGCTGACTGCCAATCAATACATGATTTGAAAATGTCATTAGTTTTTCTTTTTTAAGAACAAAAAATATCTTTCTAAGTCACTCTCAGAAGAGTTATCTTGTATGAAATGTAACTCGTATGAAATGTAACAAATGTGTCGATTCCAAATGACTTGCTAATTACGTTCCAAGTCATCTGTAAATAGATGCAATTGTAAAGGGTTCAAGAGACCTTGAATCATACTATTATTTGCAGCCTGAAATCTGCTATCCTTCTGTGTTGTGCAATTGATGATGTACTGGAACATGGTCTACAGAGGCCAGAAATGGAGGTGAAGTGGGAAACAGCACGACTAAGCTAGTCCTAAATTATCTTCTGAGTCATTATTGCATCAGCTAGTATTTGATTATAAGAAAGAGAAGGGAAAGATAAAATAACTAGGAATAGTCCCTATTTTAATACAAAATCTAATTCAGGAAACAGGCTGAGGATGCAGGGGCATTAATACATAATTATACTGGTCTCAGGGTCAAAAGGCAGACACAGAGAAAAATAATGTAGCTATAGGGTAGGGTATATATAGTCCATCTGTCAGAGCAGTTTAGCATTTAAAGCCACAGCCCACTACAGTCCTGTTATGTGGCTCAAACTAGCTTTATTCAAATCAAAAAGTCCTTTTCCTTTGTCTTTTCCTAGAGATGTAATATGCAACAGGATAGGATTTAGGTCACAAAAGTTCTGTGTAATTGTGGAAAGTATAATCAGGAAGAACCAACTCACTCCTTTCTCTCACATGCCCTACATTAAAAGCCTCAGCCTCTTGTTTATTCCACAGGATATTATTTTTAGAGAGGAAAAAATTATTGGGGGAAAAAAACCAAAAAACACATAATCTTTTTACCACAGAAATATTGATATGAAAATGAGTTTGCCTAATTGCCTACATACCAGAAGGTAAATCACTATTGTCCAGTGTACTCCTCAACAGTTTATGACCTTTGCAGGTCAGACCACCTCCTAGTCATTTATGCTGTACGCAGCTTACAGACAGAAGTATTTGGGCTTTGCTGTTACCTTTGCAGCAGCAAGAACGGGAGACATTGAGAAAACAGAGGGAGTGCCATCTATTCAATTACTTCGCCACACTAGCTGGTACAGTCAGTCTTATAGGCCTTATAGGAGAAGAGACTTCTCCCTTTAGGCTTGAACAATAAACAGGGTGATAAAGGCATTTCAGGCACAGAATTCAACCAAGGTGACATTAAGGCAAATGTGGAAAAAATGCCAAGGGGAAGGCTAATTATACACCTTAGGGAGCTGTTATTGGGTTTGATAGGCTAGAAGTAGATTTGAGGTCCTTCTAACTCATTAAACAATGTCTTCCAAGGAGGCCTAATTGAATAAGATTTGAGATTAGTATTGAAGGATCTTCTACTGGACCTCGCTGCCTCACAGATCCTACAAGGGGTCAAAAGGACTCAAAGGAAGACAGTTGCAATCAAGAGTACCTGCTAGTCACCAGAATAGCACAAGTACATCATGAGGCTTTCATGGGATTCACAAGTACCTAATAAATAAAAACGTAAATTTGACCTTATTTTGCAGATTCAAAGTTACTTTTGAGGCAGATTTGAAACAATCACATGCCCTCTTTTCCCAGGAACAAACAACCATTGGTGAATAAAAAAGAGAGTAATTGTAAAGACCAGATGTTGTCTATAAATGTGGCTCTGTAAGATTTAAAATATCTCAGTTTAACCTAATAAAAAGCACTTCTCAGAATTTCTTAACACTGAGATAAAACATGTGTGATACAGAATGTGGAAACTTCCAAACAACAAAGCACTAATAAATCTCTGGTATATCAAATTAATTTGGCTACATAATTATTTGCCATGCAATACAGTGTGAACTAAACTCTCTTTATTTATCTCATAGACCCAGTCCCCAGATTAATGCAAATGCTTGTCTTTCAGTGGGAATTGTCCATTTAAAATAGTTTTGAGGGTCTGGGCTATGGCTCTCAGTTCTTCATTGACTCAAAAAATGTGCTGTGGCTGCTTTATGTAGAAAAGGACTTTGACCCAAAACAGCATCTTTGTAAGAGGATTAGAAAAATTCCATTCTTTTAATGACTTGCTAGATGTTTGCTCTCCTTTACTTAATACTCTTTGTCTGTTAGTCTTAATTATCAGCATAAATGCTCTAAACTAATGTTGTAAGTAATCTGTCATTTTATCCAAGTTTTTGTTGAATGGCTCTTTTGAAATGATCTGATTATTGTTTTCTTTAGGAGACTATTCATCTAAATTCCCGTGCCTGCCTTTATAACAGCACTTCTGTTGCTTTTGGGGTTCTGCTAAGAGTCATGGTGATGAGCTTTCCTTAGCAGTAGCTGGGGAAATCGGGAACTTCACTGAACAGGAAAGATGTGCTTAAGACTGCCAGAAAATACTCGCACAAAACCTATTTTTTAATGTCATTAATGCTACCTAGCAATTTGTGCCACATTTTTTTTTTTTTGTTCCAAACACTAATGTTTTCAGAATGCCTTGATAAAGATGGAAACTTTCCCCCCAAAAGTCTTGTATGCGCGTCAACTCCTAAGTAATTTAAAACTACTATTGGACATCACCACCTAACATAGCTCCTCAAAAATCCTGTCCAGGGACTAAATTTCACCCCACTAATATAGTCCTATGTTACAGGATAGTGTGTGATAACAGGTCTTTTAAAACAGCCAAGATATATTTTGTAATTTAGAAAATTACTCTGAGGAACCATTTGTCAGTTTAATGAAAATTTGAAACTACTGGTTTGCATAATAGAATTAATTGTAATGGCTCTGTTGGAATGATTTCTTTCAGATGGGTTATTTAAAGGATTGAAAGAAAGATTTCACAGCTGAAAGAAAGAAAGGATTTATCCTAAGACCCATGTAAGCAAAACACGTTTAAATTTCATAATACTGTGCCTTTGACTCTGTGGGACTATTGTTTTCACATGTCTTGAGATGCAGGAGATATTTCTATTCACAAGTGTATTCAAGAATAATTTGAAAGAATTCAGTGCCCTCGTAATGCAGGTGTTCAACACCCATGGATGGCAAAGTAAATGCATTTACTTATTAAATTGTGATCTTACAGAGTTACAAAGAATTACACAGGGTTGTATAACATCCCTGCCAAGATGGAGTTATATAGATTAAAGAAAACACCTATTTCTTAGACAGAGGAAAGATTCAGGGCTTAAAAAGATGAGATGGATGCAAACAAATATAAAAATATATATAGCTCAGATTGAAAACATGCTAGCCAACGAAGCTGCAGGGAATCATCAGCCTCTCAATTCAACACATCATTTCACATCAGGGGTGGTGACCTTTTGGGAGAAAATAAGTCTGATAATCCCATGTGCAAGTTTGCTGCGGAGGTCCTCAAACAGATCATTATGGCAGAATCTTACACCCTTCAATGCTCAGTATTAACATCAGAGCACATACTGTGTGTATCGTGGACAGGGATGTACAATACTTTGGGTTGGGGCTCCCCCTACCCATATGATCATTCCTCTTCAGTCCTTCAAATAGAAGATAATTTCTGTTCCTCATTTAATTTCTTTCTCTGCAATTGGAATGAATTTATTTAGCCATTTCTTATTCTGATGATTCCATACTAGTAGCCATCCCATCACATCCCAGCACCAGGGCCATGTTAACATCAGGCTGCAGAAAGAGTTATGAAGTAAACATTATTATCAAGTAGAAAAACAGATGAGTTTGATTCCATATGGCTTCTGCTCTCATCAGCAACTTCTTGGCCAGTAAGCTGTGCCCATGACTGGAGAGCAGCACTTAACAGACAGGAACAAATTACATGGACACAGAAGCAACAGCACATTTGATGCACTAAGAAAAGGAGCAGGTGGGATGAAGCTCCCAAAGCTCTGATCAAAATTGCAACAAATAAACAGCAACAGTAGGTAGAGTGAGTGACATGTGTAAAGGGCGAGAGGCAGCACAGTTTGACATCTTTGCCATAAGGGCTAGTTGGGCCAAGTGACAGCTCATATCCTGGCCTCTCACAGCTGCAGTTACCATATTGTACCCATTCTTTCCCTAAAATACTGCTGAGTATTCAATATGCAAACACTACCATTTGAATTCATGGCAAGAAATACTTTTTATTGCATAGATTACCAAAAGATATTTAAACACAAATTCTGTTATTGTTATGGGACTAATTCCCAACACCTTAGTTTGAAACTTTTCCTGTGTTACGTAGACTTTGATTGTATTATACAAATATATTTTTTTTGGATATGCAGTGTTGCTCTCTGTCCTGTTGTAATGAAAGTGCCAATGTGAAAAAGAAGGTGTTTACTTGCCTTCTGCTACTTAGGTTGTAATTTTCTCGGGGTGGGGGTGGGGAGGAGGGGAGGAAAGAAAAGGAAAAAAGAAAAAAGGATCAAACCACATTTCTGAACTAGAAGTCTAGTGCGTTATTATGGTCATAGCCATAGCAACACTAGGACTATAAGAAATTTAGCCACCTCCACTGTATGATTTAAAATGAAAACATAATTATCATTGTCTTTCGGTAGCTAGGTAGAAAATTATGCATTGCATTTGTGCCACTTGTAATTCTACACAATTTGTTCCAAATCGGTTATTTGACAAGTGGAAGAAAGCACAACCAGCGGCTGGTATGCAAGGGAGTGTCTTGGGAACTGCCATAAGGTAAATAGATGTTTGTGAATCTCTGACCCCAAAGGCCAAACTACAGAAACTGAGCAGTGTTAAATACAGAGTACTTGCCAACCTGTGAGCCACCTGCAACTTCCTCTCTCTGAAGCAAACAGCAATGCTCAGCAAACCTCAGCTGCACATAAAGTATATTTATGACTGACATGTTTTCCCAGAAGAGTGTAAAATACTGATTTGAAGCAGTGTAACAATAAAGCGATGATAATAACAGGACATTATCTTTCTTAGCGCAGTTCTGCAGCTAGGGATTGCATTTTTGGTTCAGCTGCCTTCTATAGGAAAGAAAGGTTGCCTCTTAGATTACAATTTACTCTGTATTACTTTGTTTATAACATTTCTCCACCCTCCATGCCACCCAGAGTGAAAGAGAGTTCATGACACTTTTGATGTGTATTTTACAAAGAGCGCATTTTAAATAAACTGGGGAGGTTAACTCAAGATCCTTTAATCCCAGCATATATCTTTGTTAAGGAAACATAGACCAAACCGTTGAAATCCCCAGCCAGAAAGCAGGTTTGAGTAAATCCCTCACCCTGAAGAAAAAAAGAAAAAAAAAAAAAAAAGAAAAAAAAAAGCAAGCAAAAAGCTCTCCCAGACCAAATTCAGTGATGTATGTTCAGATTCTTTCTGCAAAAAAAACCTCAGTGGAGACCAAGGGGAATGTGCCCCTGCCATCAAAGATTGTGGCTGCTCTCTCCTGGCAGCAGCCTGGTGTAAAGGTAAACGATGCTGTGCCCTCACAGGTTTGTGAAGCTTTGTGGATGCTTTGGATGACCATTCATTCACCTTCTTTCTGCCCCCAACATACTCCCAGCATGCTGCTTTGCAGAGGAAGGCATGGGACCTTGAAAGCATCACAAAGTCTGACAGTGGAGCATCCTATATCCATCAGGCAGCTCTCTCGCAGGAAAACTTGCAAAGATCCACAGGCATCTTTGTTCAGGACCAACAGAAATTAATTAGCCCTGTCCCTCTTCCCTATTTCTTTGTAATATTTTTTCACTTGGTTAAAGGGCACCAACATTTATGCATGTAAGTAGGTGCTGCCTTAGCTTGATGTCGACCATAAGCCCTGAAGAAACAACCCATTTTGGTTACAAATGGCCTCCCTTTACCTACACTGACAGTTAAATGTATGTCTTCTCTTAAGCGAAAAAGACTGGGCTAATGGGTTGTCCTACCTGGCACTGTTGTATCTCTGCCTGAAGAAGGATTTTTAGAGCCACCACACACTCTGGTTTAGCTAAAATGCTCCCTTAGACCTTTTGAAATCTCAGTACTTCCTCCTTCTGTATTTGCCTGTTTTGGAACCCTCAGTCTCAGGGAAAACCAGGGTATTACTGCACTGCAAGCATAAATATTTTGAGTCTCTAATTTAGTTATTTAATTTTAATTTAGTTATTATTTAGCTATTCCACATTTCCATTTCAATAAAGTACGATAAAGATTGAAAGTTACAGGGGACAATGCATGTGAATAAGCACCTACTCATACAAAGAGCCACATAAATTTATGTTTAGCTTTGAATAAAAAGAGGAATGTCTTCTCTGTTTGGCAAAAAGGAAAACTGGCATGGGGAAAATAGAGAAGAGGAGAGTTTTTGGTTATTTTTAACTAAACCCCAAAACATTTCAACAAAAATCACCTTACTCATAAGTTCTCCATAAAATTATACAAAACCAGTTTTACTATCATTGCTAAAAAACTTGAAGTCCTAGAAATATTTGCTGATATCTGAGCCCTTATGCTCTGCCCTGTGTTTGGTAATTTTTTCCCACCACAAATTATATGCTGTCAAAATAAGATAATAAATTTTCAACACAGCTTTTGTGAATTGCTGATTCGATTTTTGATTAATTAAAATGTTTTAGCAATCCAATTTATATTTCCCTGGAAATGCAGCTGGCTCTTTTTACATTTTGAAGTGTCACTATTTTGCTGTGACTTCAGGATGAAATTTCTAATGAGTTTTGCTTTCCAGTAACTTTGCATTATCATGATTTTGTGGTTTTCCAGAACTGATGGAAAGTGTTACAGTAAAGAAATACTACTCGCCTAAAGTAGCTTTTTCTGTCTGGAAGTTGCACACTTCATCATGTTACACACAATCTCTAAGGTTAGCAAGGGGCAGATTCCTTGCAAGAGCCAGGAAACCCAGGAGCAGCTCAGAGCGATGATTCCTGGCATGTTATCCTTTTACCAGGTGTGCAGCAGGGAAAAAGGCCATAAAAACTTTCTCAGGGTTACAAGTTTCTTGCTGCCATTTGCCAGAAGCATTTACTAATGGCATCAGAGTTTCTCCCATAAACTGAATTAACCTACCTGCAGTGTAACTTACAGGAAGGGCTCAGAAATACCAAATACCAGACATATACAGTGGGGTAGTGGACTTCAGTTACAAAATGCAGAATTGACAACAAATATGCACCTCAAAAATCACAGCTGTAATAAGACCTTTAATTCCCCTCTCTACTCAGTCCCTGTTCAATGAGTGGTAGAACACATACTTAGGAAAAGCAAGTAAAATGAAGAGATCAAAAGCCCCAGGCAGCCTGATTTAGAGGGCTGTTCTTCCCTGCTATCTTCCAGTTTTAGGAAGGGAGCACAGTGGTGAAACTAAGTTGAGGATTTTTGAATCCACATCTAAAACAGATGAAGGAGCCACATAGGGCAGGACAGCTGCAGGGAGGAGAAGCAGCAGAGGTAAGGAATGGACTATGTAATTTTAATATTTCTATGATTTTTTGACAGCCACTTCTATGAAACTGGAATTAATTTCCTCTAATATAGCATCACTAGAGGATGGCTCTCTGATATCTTGGGATGGCTTAAAAAGACTGATAACAGAATTGAAATTATCTGCATTTCTTGCCATAACACCTGAATATTATCTATATTTGCAGTCATGCCTGGTCTAGGCTCATGGTCTGTTGACATGTTCTAAGTCACATAGGTCCTTATCTGCACTGAACACCACTGTCCATACATCACAGAGGAGCCGAGCAAATCCTACTGGAAATGGGCCTTCACAATATCTGGCTAGTGCCATTCAACACCTGGAACACTTGAGCAAATGTACATCTTATATACAACAACGACAAAACATATCCCCACTTTCAGATAGGACTTGTGGTTCAATAAGCCTCTTTTTTTTAGGGAAAAAAAAGTTCCTAAAAGTCCAAAACCGAAGAACCCGAAGCTTTCAAAACAGCTCTCACCAGGAGCATTTGCTTTTCTTCATTACTAATGTGCTTGCATTTTCAGCTGGAAGTCTGTGTGTGGCCTTCATCTAAGCTCTGCTTTAAGTATGTAAATAGAATTTTAAATATTTGTTAGTTAAGGGTCCCCACTGTCTTTTAAAAATATAAATACACATATCCTCTGCAGAAAAATGACAGATTCATGCTTGCATCAATGACTTTTCTTCTTGCCACACCCCTTCCCCCCTATAAATACTCTCTAAGGATTTTCCCTGCTCCTGGCATGCATATGAATCTCCTATTAGTGTCAGTAAGAGTTATGTCTGCATATTGCAAGAAGAATAGATATCTAAATAATTCATTAGACTCTACACACAAGTATGTTTATCTTAACGAAGGGTTACTATCAACATTTGTGGAAAGGTCCATTTCTAAATATTTTTAGAAACTAACCAACTGTTTCAGTTATTAAGACTCTGCTTACAGTGCAAGTGATTTAAACCAGAGAAGTGTGGGAAGCACAGATTCATGAACATTTTCTACAACAAAATCTGTTACTGACGTTGACACAGGAAAAATATGGGGAAAAGGCAATCAATGAGGCTGTATTTTTGACTTGACTTAATTCATTAATATTTGAAAACAAGTAAGACTGGTTTGCCCCAGGGATTGGTAATAGGATACGAGCCTTTCACCTCTAGGTCAGCAGTTCAAAGCCAACTTTGGGCAGTACTGACTGAAAGTCATTACTATCTATCTGAACACTCTTCAAGAGTATATGTAAAATAAGTTGGTGGTCTCTATTTATTTCCTAATGGCTAAGGCCCTGATTCAGCAAAGCTCTTAAGCATGCACTTAATGAGAAGCAGATGTTCAAATCCTTTTGAATTTGAACATCTGATTACAGTTAAGCACGTTCTGAACAGCCTCGCCAGCATGGGCAGGCTGGAGCATACACAGAGGAAGGTTTGCTAAATGAGAGCCCCAGTGTGCAGGCTTGTCAGTTGTTTGTGCACACACAAACAGAGGGTACAAGCAAGCAAGGTCGTTTCCTCTTCCCCCAAATAATATTACCCACGTGCTGGCACTGTGTGCTAATGATGGCACAGGCATAAGAATGAGACTATCAGCTGTAGAAGAGCTCTGCCTTTCATTCACCCATACTAATGAGACCAGGTGGGGAAAAAATATTTGCACTACCATTATAAAGCAGACTATAAGGCCGCAGAACTGTATTGCCTTTCTTGCTCACCAGCCCATCAACTTTCATGAGCATGGAATGTGCTTCAATAAGGAGTGGAATAGAAACATGGCATCTGCATAGCTTTCCTGGTGCCTATTCATGCATATGCTGTGCTAAAAAATGGGTACGTATATGAATCCAGTCTGGAAAAATGCAAGCCACATAGCCCCACCACATCCAGCATTTATCTAAAGGTAAAGGCCATTTTTCATAAGTTAAGGCTTTAAGGGGGGAAGTTATTTGGGAATTTAATGATTTGAGTGCTTATTTGTACTTGAAAATTATTAGGACTGGCATATGAGTAGAAGTTTTTAAACACTCTTGTTGAAGCCGTCATCTCTCCTGCTAGATTAAATACCTTCTAAGATTACCAGTGGATCAGATTTGTTTTGCTTCTTTTAAAGAGAATTGCATTCTGAGACTTTTCCATGGTGTTGCTGCTTATTGTCTTGCATGATCAAGGTCAACTGCTGTGAAATTACAGCTAGTGTTTCAAACCACAGCAGGCTGAGAAAACCACCATTTTAATACCATGACTGTGATGTTAGTAAGACAAGTAGAATTTCATCAGTTACAATGCTACTCCCTGTCCCTAAAGACCTCTGCAATGGTATTAGCTGTACAGCCCAGTAAAAGTCTTCTCACAAAGAAGTGATAGTCCCACTACTGCTGTACTTCAACTGAAATCAGTGGAGTGAATTATACCATGGAACTGAGATCAACATCTAGAGCAGCATTTGATAAATCTTCTGGCAGGTTTTCACTTGAATTACAAAAAGATAGCCAGAGATCAAATTTGTTCCTAATGAAGTGATCACACCCAATTTTCTGCTGCTTAAGCAACAGTTTTCCAAGTATCTAATCTCAGAAGATTTCTATCTCATAGAATTTTGAGTAAGGCTTTATTAAATATTCTCTACTAAAATGCATGAAACTGCTGACCTCTATTAAATTTACTCATTGCTGGTGGAAAATCAACATAAAAAGTCATAATAATCATATGTTTGGCATGACTAAGAATTCCTCAGCCTGCAGGAATTCTCAGAAAACACTTCCTAGAACATGAATGGCCATTCTTCTTCTGCAACAATCTAAAAAAGGCTATTCCAGAAACTCCTTCTTCACTTGCTAACAGAGTGCTCCACGCTGATCGCAGTTTTGGGGCTCTTTGATGCTTTTTTAAGGCTCTCCAAGACAGGCTCTGAGCTCTTATGTTTGAAATGAATGCACTAAATTCATCCACTTCTTTCTTTAAGGTACCTACAGTTTTGATTATGATGACTGTATAACCATACAAACATGGTAATTTCAAATTCTGAATTATTTCAAAACAATTTAAATTGGCTGGTTTCTGATGGTCTCAAATTCATAAGTTTTTGCTTTTTGCAGCTTGTGATCAACCACTGACCTCCATAAGAGACAGCATTTAAGCAATATGCAAAATAGGTGCCTGCCACCTCGGCCGAACTGGGAAACAAATCACTATTCAGAAAAGCAATGCTATGGTTTCTTTTACATTTTCACAGTTTTGTGCTGGGAGAACCCCAAAACTCTGTGAAAGGAATTCATGTTTACTTGGCATGATATTGCTGTGCTCTCAGGCCAGAGCTCTGCTCCTGCTCCTTTGTTCTGAGAACACTTTTTTTATCAGGCATAGTAGTCACAGGTAATTACAAGTGCCACCACAACATACTGATGATAAATAAAGGCTTGGAGCTGCCTTTCCTTTCCTGTTTATGGGAGAGCTTTATCTACTATGACACTAACTTCTACGAGAAACAGCTTCATTCCAGTCCTCTAGTCCTTTATTGTATATTCAGCTTTGCTGAAAACAAAGAGGAGGTCTTGGTTCGTTATTTAAAAATGCTGTGATTGTAACTCAAATAGTATAAAAAGCATAACAATAGGTGCCGGATGAAAGAAACACCTGCTTTCATTTTCCTGTAATGTTTAAATGAAGCAAATTAGATAACCTAGTTGAGGACAAAACTTTAAATCCTAGTTAGAAATTGGAGCCACATTACACTGCCTTTGACTGACAAACAGAGTGAATGCGCGTTTGATTCAATTTAATTTTTGGTCATTCCTAATTAAGTTTAAGAACTTGAATGGAAAATATGCTATTACCTGTTTCAGTCCCATGATAGAATTTCTAGTGTCTCACTTCAAGTGTATTGCACAGCGTGTTTTTATTATTTGTATAACAGAATCACCCCTTAGATTAGATGAGTGACTTAGTGAATAAGGTATTCTACTTGAAGGTCTGTGTAGCCCAGTGTAGTCCTGCGAAAGACATTCAAGCTGACTGGGAAAGGCATGGGCATGGTTTTGGCACAGAGTTTGACCTAACCAGCCATGATGAGAAATAGCATGCACTAGCTCGATTCACCAACACAGACAAGCAGCTTCTGGCAGGCAAACAGGCTCCCCAGGAACAAGTTTAGTTTATCTACAGAGCTCTACACTGCGCCACATAGGCAGCCATCAGTAAGATATGTGCAAGATCCGTGCCTCAGGGAACTCCAGCATCCTTAAACACAGTTGTCTAACAACGCCAAAATGCCTCTGAGATCTCAACTTTTAAAATATGAACAAGACAGATAAAGCCCAAGATGAAAACACACACACAGGAGGCAAGAGCCTGAAGAACAAAAGAGGCACACTTCCATGACTTCCAAGCCAGTACATGAACCACTGGAGCAATCGATGTCTCCTGATATTTCCTCTGAATTCCATCCTGTCCCTCCCTAAATGCTGGGCAGTAGGCTGGAAGCAGGGAGAAATTGTATGCAGGAACCTCCTCAACCTGTGGAGCATAGGTGTGTGCTCTGCAGTTGGCCACAGTTCTTCCAGAATCACAGCAGTGCCATCACAGCCACTGATGAATTAGCATGGTAGCCAGACCACTTGTTTCCACAGTAGTTTGCCCCCACAAGCCTGCCATCCCCATAGCTCTGGACTCTCTAGTGTGGTAGAGGCAGGCAGGGAGGTTACTCAAGCTCTGCAGAGCCAGACACTGACACCACTTCCTCAGAAGGAGGGAAAAAGGGGCAGACTGAAGCACAGCACCGTGGATTTGTGCAAACCCCACAGAAACCTCTTGCGAAATACAGCTTGCTACACAACTCTCAGGGGTTGAATGTTGTACAGTGATAAAATTACACATTTATGGGCTAATTCTTTACTTTCAATGATGTGGTTTCACGATCTCTATGTTTTCCTTTCTGTTAATTGGGAATGAGGGGAGAAAAACTGCTTTTACTTGCATTTTTCATTTTTGAAGAGACACCCCAAACTGGTAAATTTCCAACTGAAAAAAAAGTGTGGGTATCACTACTTCTCCTCTCTCTTCATAAAGTTTGGACCATTTTCAAATTTATAATGAAATGTGGAAGGTTTAAATGTGAACAGTTTTGCCTTTCATTAGGAATATCTTGAATGACATTAGCTGTGAATAGCACAAGTTTGTATGTTTTTCTTGGAAAGCCAAAGTTCATTTACTATAGACCTTTGAAGACAACACCTGTGCACTCTCTCATCTCACCCCTTTCAGCATCGTCCAAAAGTCTCCAGACTTTAAATTCTTATGTTGGATGTTTACAGCAAGGTTTCTGTGACCTTCTGAGGTACCTTTTTGGGATCCATGGAGGGTTGGCTGGCATGCAGGAACTCCAGCCAAGGTGTTAAAAAAACATTTAAAAAAACCCATTAAGCCAATCTTGCAAGAACAGAATTGTTCTCTGATAAGAAACCATTTTGTTAAGCAGAAAGGCGCTTATGTAAAAGATACTCTCTACACAAGTTTTCTATTTGAACACCTAAGCACTTTAACCAAAAATATTTTACGAACAGGCACTTGTAACTTAAGCTAACTGCCAGGGCTTGGAAAGAAATTTCTATTTATTTTTTTTTCTGCCAATCTTTCAAGACATATCTGCAAACACAGCACAGAGAAAACATATTTATAAAGGTTTTGTTTCAAAGCTCTTGCTTTTCTCTTGATGGTTTGATCACATTTACTAATAAACCAGACGGGATGCACAGTGACTATCAGTACTGTGAATCAGAGAGTTACCATATGTGCCGATAAAGTCCAGTTTTACTGTCATTTAAATATAATGGCAAAGGATGGTAATTCTATTAAATAAAAGAAGTGAAACTCTAAAAAACCACACCATTGAAACACAGCAGTAGATTTCATCCTCTAGAATTCTCAGAAATCAATGACAACTTACTTGGACACATTAACAAATTCAGAGTCTCTGTTCTACACTATCAGAAATCTCTATATGGATTAGCTCTGGAGCTGAAATCAGCTCAAGGGATACAAGAAGGTATGGCTATATAAGATTTCTAATTCGACTTTGAAGATTCAATAGGGATCTGACCCAAAGCCTACTGAAGTAAATGGAAAAAAACAGACTTATGTCTTAGTTTACACATATACAGTTTGGATATAGTTCAGAGAAGTACTTGTACTTGGCAGCTGATGCAAACTGAACACATTAACCTATCATTAGAAAGAAAAGGTGCCAGAATAGTTCTATATAAGGACAAATCTGTGAAATTGTTTTATAGTCTGTCTAGCCATTCCAGTGCTCCAATACCTTAACAGAGAGGTAAAACAATCTTTTGGTCTATTCAATAATGTGGAGCTTTTACAGTGGCAATTAAAATCTTCATAAAGGTCTGATTCTACTCTTTTGTCAATTGTTGCTACAGATAAGTAAAAGTCAGCAATAAGACTTTTTGTGAAATTAGTGATGCTCCCAACATTACTTTCCTTTAATCTCTGTTCTGTTACACTTCTCTCTTGTTTGTAAAAGGAACCAAGAATTTATCACATTAATGAAAGCATTCATAGTTTAATTGAACATTTGTATTTTAGTGGCAAAGTATAACAGAAATATTACTCTTAAAGCATAGCACAGTATTAATTGCTAATTAGTTTGCCATTATGAATGGAATGTCTTCTAGCATTCTGTCAGTTTTAATCCATATAAACAGCTAAGGAATGCTCTCTCTCTCAAAACATGTAATTATGGGGGATTATATTACACCTCCAGCATTTTGGCAAAAGCTTGCAATGGCAAAAGATATAAAGTAGCATCAGTTTTCTTGTGATTTCATATAAACAGGAAAAAATAAGGGCTCATTATCACTACAGCATATTCACTATTTAGTGGCTCCTATTTATTTTTATATTCAGAGATATAGGCTTTATGTCACACAAAAATTTTTTCATCTACCTTCTCTTTTGCTCATGTTACTCTTGAAACAGAGAATTTAGCAGAGCTGGAATTTATTCTTAAAATTGCTAAGACAATTCCTGTACATCATTGCTATACATGCTACTCTTCTTTTAAATAACATTACAGTTAAAAAGAAAACCCAACCCAAACAAATCACCAACACAGACCTCTAGATTTGCCAAGAATTAAGTGGCTGTTATGTGCATTGTTTGTTGGTAAAGGACAGCAGATTTAAGTACCAAGTCTTTTAGACTGAACTCAATTTACGTCAACGTAGATGTCTCAAGGGCATTCACCTTTTTGAAGAGACACGATGGTCTGAAGCATTTATTGTGAAGAGTCTCAGCCACAGAGGTATAAAAGAGCAGGAGACTGACTAAGTTTTCCTTTCTCAGGAAATTTACTAGCTTGAGACAGGAGAGATCTGCTCAAATATTTGAAATTTTTAGACCCTGGGCAACACTGCCTTCTGCAAGAGTGGAACATTCGCAAGTGGGCACTCCACAAAAGTGAAATGGGCAGGGAGAGTGGCCACTGGGGAACAGCAGAAAGGAGAACCCCCTGTCTCTTTTATCCAATGCCATTCATCTCATTTCTTTAAGACTAGTAACAATGCAATTTCCCTTCAGTTCAAGCCCTGGATTTGCCTAAGCAGATGGTGAATCCAGCAGTTAATAACCCTGCTGATAGCCTACCTCTGCCTTTGGCTGGTGGCTGCCTCCACCTCCCCATTGTACTCTGCAGCACTCAGTGCTTTGCCTATATGCACCCCTTCCCTGCACACCTGGATCTAGGCAGCATTTCATCATCTCCCACCCTGCCTAGGCCTCATATTATTTCTTTACTGGCCTGCAGCAAACAACCTGAGTTGTTTTTATTTTTCCCCTTTAAAGAGATGTAGGCTTAGACCATGTTGGTCCCAAAAGGCTCAGCTGTCCTTCGATGGTTGCCAGCTGCACCCATGGGCCCACAGAAGCATCCCCTCACTTCCTGGTTGCCTTTGGACCTTCTTAGAATTAAGTGCTAAACTTGATTGCCCTTCTGCCCAGATAATCCCCAGAATTCTCCTTGACTCTACCAATGAAAGTCTTCATTTTCAGCATCCACAGCTGGATCCCGGCTTTTCAAGAGGCCCCACTTGTATGTTTAAGCCCTTTAGAAAGGGTGCCTTTGACAAGATATGTCAATATTTTGCAGTAAATGGATACCGTCAGATTTTTCAATGATTTGAACAGTGGACGAGAATAGCTTTTCTGAATGTTAGGCCCCGTTCTCTCCTTTTCACTTTAACTGAGGCCATGAAAAACTTCCAGACTGATGACTTGAAACAGATTTCTACTGGACATGTTTTTAAATCCAAGCCTTTTGCAGTTTGGCAACGCACTGTCATTTTCACTTAATTTTCCTGGCAACCTACCAATAAAGCCAAAATTCTGTTTAGCAAAAGTGAATTAAAGCACACCCTCCTCATCTGAAGAAATAAAATCTGCTATTCTAAAGATAACTTGTTATTTCTCATGGGAACAACATATTAAATATTTGAATCTTGGGGGTTTTGTCATCAAAACCTGGAAAAATAGCAATAAACTTACCTATTTTGGAAAAAAGTTGGTTTTGAAGTACATGCTGTAAGAAAAGTAAGATCTTGCCCTCCCTGCTCTGCTTAGCATAGAAGTTTTGATTCTGAATCTTTAAGTAACTCCACTATTAAACATGATGAATTTGATTCCAAGTGTAAGAAAGTTCCTTTATCCTGTGAGTAATTCAGCTTCCCTCTGGAAGGGGGCTTTACTGATTTCAAAGTTTTCTGTTTCATAAACAGGTTCATCATTTTTCTGTGGAAAGTTGTTACCTTACAAATGGATCTTGCAAAGACTACCTGCCAGCCGACTTATATCCCAAAACAAAAAGTACAATGGTTTAGGGGGTACTTTTTAAAAAATCCATTAAGTTAAACTAGAAAAAAAGTCCTTACAATCTAAATCAGTGGAGATTTATTACAAGTCTGTGAATTTAGTTGGAAAGTATTTTTTTTAAGTGTTTGGCAGATTAAATTTCTTGATATCAACAAATCTCTAATGTCACTTAAGTTCTGGAAATAGGGTTTATTTGTCTTATGGATGAATAAAGCTCTCTCCCGAGCACTGGATTTCATTCTTTGTCAAACTGGTGTCTTATGCAGTACCAAGTGGATAACAAGGCATTCATTTAATACATAAAAATCAGTCATGATACACTGAAAGTTAATTATTATGTAGCAGAGTTTAAGGGTTAGAATTAGCAGGCTAAGATTACTTGTCAGTAGGAGTAAAAAGACCAGGGAAGAAGAGGTCCATCACAGTAAGGTAATAAAAGAGGGCATTAAAAAGGCATTTGTGCAGACTATGCTTCCTCTAATTTTTGTTTTGTTTTGGATTTGTTTTGTTACTGGAGTTCTGGGGTAGGTTTGTTTGTAGTTTTTTTGGTTTTGTTTATCTGTTTGTTTTTATGAGAAAAAGAATGCTTTTAAAAATTGGTCCCAGGTATCTAAAAATCAAACGAAGTTAACTTATTTTTGAACTTTTAACTCTGTGTTCCTTAACTTGAAAGCTTCAATTTTGTACAATTTTTCTGGCATTGCTGAAGCACACTTTCCCTCTCATATTATTTTCATTCCAGCCTTGTGCTATGAAAGGAAAAACTTCATGGAAATATCATAGTTCCTTGATTGTCCCTATATAATACAAATTAAAAAAATAAAACCCACTCTGTAACAGGCTTAGCAGCACTTGGGACTAAATGTGTATTAAAAATAAGCTACAATGAGAAACAGACTGTACCAACTATAGTCTGAAGTGACATATCATTTTCAGATATATTCCATTTCCATGTCCTTTGAGCGGCATTTATCATATGAATTGCTAAAAATTAGATTTGGCTGGCAAAGAAAAAAGTACAGAAGAAAGGTATTTGTCTTGGCTTATCCAGCTGTTTGTATTCACAGAGTAGAACTCTTAACGTGGGCCTGGTCCTTGGGACTGTCCTCAGTTTTACATTCACTCCCCACTCTGGAAAACTTTTCAGTTGACTTCAGTGGATACTTTAAAATTTTAACTGAGAGTCCATACAGAAAACTCTTCTGCACATGATTACTGCTAGTAATCAAGCTTCTTAAAATAAATGAGGATATTTACTTGAATTGTCTTAACTGTTCTTTGTAAACTTGAACAGAATTATTAACCATGAGGTAAAGAACCTCTGATAATTTATCAAGGAGCAAAAAGGTATCCTTCAGAAACTTTGACAGACAATTATAAATCCTTAAAAAAAATAAAAAAAAAATCTTTTCTCCTTCACCTCCAAAACAAAATGTAACTGGCTATATATTGTATACTTAAAATGGCTATCGTGGTGTCCTTGAGAACCACAAGAACAATGACAGCCTTAAAAAATAAACCTGCCTTGAATCTATGTGAGATATACAGGATTTCTATGATTTGTTGCAATTTTGTCAAACTTTTCTTTAAAGTGCATATATGCTGCTATTCCTATTCCTAGCTTTTGTGGTTAGATTGCTGCTAGCCAAGTTTCCAAAATAAAATATGAGGTTCCTACAACAGACAAAATTGTCTGGTAACACAGTCCAGTATAGAGAGATTAGACTAGCCAGTAAATAAAATAATACATTACTTATTAATTACAGGATAACTGAAGCCAAGCCCAGGAGGTGGGTAGGATCAGCACACTGCTGCCAGACACTGTTAAGCCAGCATAGAGTGCTAAGTAGGGCAACAGCAACTGAAATCAAAGGTTCACAAATTGGCAGGACACATTCTTTTGTTCCACAGTCACTGGTTTTCGAAGGGTGAAATCCAAGCTGTGTTGAAGTCACCAGGAAAAGTCTCTGTGAGCCAGGACTTCACCTTAATAGAAAGTAATTAACCTCACTATTCCTGCCAAGAGTTTGGGTCTGTGAGCACCAACCCATTAAACCCTATAACTTGCCTGTACTACAAGAGAGTTGTTGCAAAAATGTGCAGAGCATGGCATGAAGAAAGGTTGCCCTGGCAATGTTTGGACACTGGCGGTTGCATGATTATATAGGAGAGCGTCTCCTTTTCCAAGCCAATATCAATGATAATCAGCAGTGACATGAAAAGAGATGATGAAAAATTACAGGATGGCATTTCAAATATAGTTTTGGCAGTAGGCAAAACTTGCAGCTTCCAACAGCTCTGTCTACAGTATGGAAAGCAGCCCATCTCAGTGCCCTTGTTGCTGAGCATGGGCTTGGAACTTATGCCCATATTTAAGGCACCCACTTTCTCCCCAGGCCCTTACATGTATATCCAATCTTCCTGTCCTCTCTGACAGCTATGGCAGTAGTGGCTGTGGTTGAAGAAAGAAGCAATGACAAATTACACCTTACCCTTGGCTGGTGGAAAAAAAACAGTAAAAGTTAACTTATCATACTGAACATTGTGTTTATTTCAAGATAACATTTCTCTTTATTAGGACAGAAGACCTTTCAAGCTGCATAAAGCAAAGGTGTACTGGAACTGTTCCAACAGCATCCACTGACAAAGATATCACTGAGCACTGTCTGAAGTCTTTGTCTGGATGGAGTGGTAGCAGTGGCATTTTGAAAATATGGTGGTTTTTGCCTCTAACTTTACAGAAAACATTGCTCCTTCCTGCCTGATAAGCATCTGGCCAAATAATTGTTGATTACCATAAATGACTGTCTCTGGAGCTGAATGTGAACACCTCACATTTCCAGCTCCAGAAAATGTCCTTTCTCCCCCTCTCCCAGTGGAGACCACCACATCTCCACCAGGGCCACACACCACTGGCATTTATCCAGCTTCCTCATGTCAGTGCAACTATGCAGTGTTGCATTTCAGTGCAAACATCAGGCTGCTGTTTGTCTTATAAACACACCCTGCTCAAGGGCACTATGAAATCTGAACTCCTGTGATACATATTGGATCACAAAACCCAGGAGAAAGTACATAGAAACATTAGAGAAAACACTTCTGACTCATTGAAATCACTTTTCAAAGGAGTTCACAGACAGGCTCTGGCCACTCAGAGGAGACAACAGAGCTTTTTCCCTTTACCACCAGAAAAGTAAACGGCAACCAATCAAAAGTAAACTTTAAAAGAATGAAATTAATTACTAACTCTAAAAGACCGTCACTACTGAAATGCTAAAAATCCACCCCAAACACCAACAACTCTCTGCTGAACAGAATTTTAACCCCAAGGACACCAATGTATGAAAAGTTCAAAGCAGGGCTTTTGTTAGTAAGACAGACAGGACATATGTATGTATAAGCATAGAGAGCAGATAACTGTTACAGTGCGGGCTTCAGTATGGTTCTGGTTTTGCAGTCATAGTTACTGTCATGACAGCACAGACTTCTTTGGGCTATGTATTAGGATGACAAATAACATTCTCCAAATTCACTAATGTCTAAGATCATATTGAAAGATCTGAGATTGGCACCAAACTCGTGTTATTATGCATTATCATGAGTGTGTTTAACTCTTTAAGTTTCTCTTAGTTCAGAAAAACATCTTACAAATTGTTTTCTCTGAAAAGGATTTGCGAACGTGTTTTTATTCTTGTTCAAAAAGTATTTTGATTTTAGGATTCAGTGATTAGAAGTGATAAACTTTCATAAGAGACATTTTCTGGTACAATAACTACAGATTATCCAGTACATAGTCAAATGAACATTACTGAAATTGGCCTGATACTAGATACCCAGAGCATATGTTTGCAGACTTGTTGGCTCTGATTGTAAATGAGGTTGTCTTCCGTTTTAGCTACAGTTCATTTCCAGGGAGCAATTTCTACTGTTTTAAAACCAGTCTGTACATGTTGTACCTAAAAGCAAATGTAGAACATTTAGAGAAAGGAAGTAGCATGTGTATATTTCCAGAGAAAACAGCCATTTCAGCAGAAAACTGTGCCTGACAGTAAATACTTGACCGTAAGCAGCCTGGCAGCAGAGATGTTGCATGCCATGGTGATGTATTTCAAAAAAATAACCCACTTCTTAAAAACTAAATAAAGAATCTTATTTTCTTTTGTGACTACAGGTAGTGTCAGAGACTGTAAAACTTTTTAGATTAAAAAAATATAGAAGAAGAGCTTTTAGTAGGTTAGCAATGTATAGCATATATATTTTCACACATCTTTGAGATGACATAAAAAAATCTTCTAAAACACCTTCTATATGATATTACATGAACAGGTAGCACTGTCCTACTATTTGTTGGGTCACCTCCATCAGGCTTGCAATAATCCAATTCCACCTGTTTTATAACTTACTGTCACTTATTTTATCCATAACAAGGGTGCAACGCCTACCTGAGACTTGATCTGTTCCCTTGATGCTTTGATGTTCCTCACCCTGTGCAAAGGGTCACAGTGCTGGCAGACATGCCATGGGATATGAATGATTTAAAGCAACAGGTGAAAGTCTTTAAATGAGTATATTTACTACCACCTTTCAAGGACGCTGTATCAGCTATGCTTGATCATATTCCATCACTGTTCTCAGATGCACTTTCCATTGTGTTGCTGTTTAGGGGCATGGTCACATTTCATGTAAGTTTGCTATTCTGTGAATTTCATGTTTCTCTTATAAAGCTGGACTAGTGTGGATGGTTAATCTCCTGAGCTTTCATCACTCAATAATGGACAGATGCACTCTAGTATTAAGAAAATTAATAGTATTTCCTACATTTCCCATGAAAATACTTCTGTCTGAATCTCGTCTACTTTCTGTCTTTAACATTCGCCTCTCCTTGCCTCCTCACATTGCAAGAGTCTGAAAAGGCTCCTCTGCCCTAAACAACTTGCTGCTTTTTTTATCTTACTTCTTTGAAATATTTTTCTTAAAAACACTTTTTCTGGATCTATTTTATTCCACAAAGTTTTGAAGGCTCATCACCCCCTGAGGCATGACATGACCTTTAGGTAGAATTCCAGTATCAGGCTCTGATCAGACACTCCTCTTCTGCACAACTGCAAATTACAACTCTTCAACTGTTTCCTAAGATTTTACATTTTCATGACAGCTGTAATGATTGCAGACCTAACTGCAAAAAATCCCAAACAATCCCGAAGTCGAAGAAATCAAATGCAAAAATTATGACGTCTCCTAATGCAAGGTAAAATACATTGAGGATTATAAAGTGGAAAGAATGTCATTAGAGGTTGTCTGTAAATATATTTCTGTTCATTAAAACAACACACATAAGAACAACTGTGAGAACATGCACCTCTGATCTCAGGGTTTCAGTAATGAAAATTTATGAATTCAGCAAGTAAAGCAAATTTCTTCCTTTCCCTTCTTGCTTTACTTTGTGTCATAGCAATTTTAATGTACCTATCATGCAAAGTAAAGACTAAATAAAAATTATTCCCAGATTAGACAGTCAGGATTTCCTTGCTAGACAACATAATATTTACTGTACACAGAACAGAAAGATTGGCTCCTAATGTTGATAATAGAAGGCAATGCTGATAAAAGGCTAGAGAAAAGATCAGGAACTAGGAGCAGTCAGTTCTAATCCAGGCTACACCACTGTTTAGTCATGATGCTGACCAGAATATTATGCAACTCAATGCCTCTCCTCCCACTATAATGTTCTCCTACTATGTATCTGTAATGCTGTAAATATTTCTTTAGCATTCCAGTAGTCTCAAGAAAAGATGATGTGATCACTGAAATGTATCTTTGAGTTCCTGGCAGCATCCTGTAAGCACATCAGGAACTTAACATATTCAGATGCTTAAAAATACCTGAATTACATTTAAAATAAAGATTTTTTAATAAAAAATATAATTAAAAGCTGTAGAAATTAAACACACACTCTTAGCTTCAGATTCCACTTGCAGATTGATAATGACCAGGACCTATAAATCCTCATGGGCAGTGAAATGTTGGAAGGGAGAGAGAACGTTTTCAACAATAGCTGATGTCTGCATCAGCAACAAAAACAGTCTCTGAGCACTGGCATCAAGGAGCATTTGATGTGAACAAAGTGACATTTTGTTTCATCAAAGGTTAATGAGTACAGCAGCTCTGTCAGCAATACATTAAGACAGCAGTATCACTGTTCGTCATACTTGGTGACTTCAAGGCAGACTGCAAGCATTGCCATTTGCGGATTTGTTGGGGTTTCTTTTCTTTCCCAGTTCAGTAAGTTTAATGTGACAAGTAAGTATTTCCCCATAAGCAAGCCTTTATGCTGTTTGCAAAGTGAAAGTGCTTTTGTAAGCCTGGTACTTGTGCTGACTGGAAAACTTGAGTCTTTTCTCAGTAAACTTAGTTAAACTAGGAAGAGTTACAGAAGATATAATAAAATATCATTAACCTTTTCTTTTAACATTTTCTGATTAAAAATCTTGTGTGTTTTTTTTTTTCTATTAAGAAAACGCAATATTGCTGAATTAGAGACTTTGTTTTCATGCAAATATTTTAGTGTAAAACTTACAGTTAGATATTTAGATATAATTCTTCATTAAAATAAGTGTAAAAGCATAAAGCAGCATGGATGAAGAGGACAAAAACCAAACAAAAAAACAATACAGCAGCAGTGAATTTCTTTATAACCAAAGTTCAGCACTGCACAAATACTGTTGCTAGATCCAATGCCACTGGGTAGTGTTCAAAGATACTACAACTGACTTCTGGGCTGGTAGTGTTTTCTGTGTGTATCTCAGGAAATTATTATGTGCCTGAATAACCCCCTGACTCCAAGACAGATTAAATAAGGACTGCATGGATGAGTAAGTGTTTGGGATATAGACCTTAGATGCAACAGCACTTGTGAAATTTTGTCATCCAAGTTTGTAACAGTGACTCGTTTCCCTGCTGGATAATACCTCATCTTTTTCTAATTGTGGACATGACATGGATCACTCTTCTTCACTACACGTGGCACTGGCTTCTAGTATTCCATGACTGAAGACAAGGATGAGAAGCCTCTTTATGCTTTGGAGCTGCCCAGATGAGGTAAAAGTATTTGTAGCCTTTAGCAAGTCAGTAGTGTTATGTGGTGTTTACTATGCTATCATTCTATGAGTTTTGCTCACATTGTTTCTGAAAGTGCTTCTGAGTCCTGGTGCTATTGGCAAGTTGTGGCTATTTCCAAAGGCTGCTGTTCTCCCTCCTCTGTGGGCTGAATGACTCATTTGGGACAGTATATCTATTAGCATGTTTGTTTTACAGATGCCAAACTTTCAGCTCTGTCAGTCTGTAGCTAGACAAACCTTAACATCTTAGTGCACAAAGGGCTTATTTACATCATTGCATATTTGTGTTTCACAAGGCAACATGTACTTATAGAATAATCATAGAAAAGGTGGTTCAAATGGAGCTCAAGAGGCCTTGTAATCATCAGATATTCTAACACATTTCCTGACAGGTACTTGCATAATACTTTTTTAAAAACCATCTAATGATAGAGGTCCCACCTAATCCATTCAACCTTTGCATCAGAAAGTTTCCCTCTCCTCCCTAAAATATCTACCTTACCTCTTTGGCTTGACTTCATTATCATGAACAACAAAACCAGAATATCCCTCTCCTTTATGTCACCCCTTTTAAGGCTAACCATATATTCTCTTGTCTTCTCTACATAGCTCAGTGCTGCACAGAACCAGGAGTCCTATGCATAACTTCCACTCATTTCCTCTGTAGAAAGCAGGCTTACTGAATCAGATTATGCAGCGATGAACATTGTAATTACTTTCTCACCTGTTATATTCATGCACAAAGCAGTTCCATCTGTGTTGGAAATCTTATTCTTGCACTTTTTTGGCTAGCATTCCAATCCATTTGCTAAGGATAAAGATAACTTCAAGTTTGGAGATACGGTTTTGGCAAGTCCATTCTATGGTTTTCAAAGCAAATGGAATGAAGGCAGGCATGACTTTTGCCCTGGTTTCCCAAAGATACGAGAGCTACACAGTCATGCTACACAAGACTTTCTGTCTACCTATCCCACCCCCTTAACAAGTTCTGATCCTATAGGTCAATGTCACCCTGATTTGACAGAAATGAAGAGTTCAAAGACTGAGTTTCTGCAAGACTTGTGGGGAAGAGGAGAAAAACATAAAAGGGACAACCATCAAAGGACAAAAGACTATGAATAAGCAGATAACATATCAGACATTCAGAATCCTTCTTTGTAAGAGGTTTACAAGTATGTGTTTTTCAGGACAAGTTTCATTTGAAGAGCTGGAGTAGCCTAGAGTTCATATTGGGCTTCTGGATTCTAGAACTCCTGAATCCATTTGCACTAACATGGAAAATAAGTTTGAAAATAAGGCATTAAATTTTTAATTAATAGGGTTATTATTTCTGTGAAGCTCCTTTCATCCTCAGATCTGAAAGCATGTGACAAAAGAGGGTCTTGAACATTTTATCTGGTTTATGAAGTGAAGAGTTGAGAGGCAATGCAACTTGCCTGAGGTCAGTAGATCAGTGAAGAACCCAGATGTCCCTCAAGCAGTTGTCCAGACTGCTGCTTCAGGCACAATCAAATAGAATCAGGTGACTCTTATTTTGTTATCCTATTTTTTCCTCTTATAGAATTTGCATTCACAGGGGAGAATGGTCTACCTTTATTTTTATAGACACAAATTAAACAGAAAATAGCACATCTCAGATTTTCAAAATTGTGTTCAAGTGAGTATCTGAATGTTGTGGCATTCCAAGAGAGAAGATTTTCAAAAGGAACTATCTGTGTCTGAGTTACCCAAGGGAGTTTCAGAGTAATTTCCAGACCCAGATGACTGAGAGCAGAAATTCTTGCTGCATTCTTGGTTAGGTTTACTGCAATTGCCCAGAGAAGTAGTATTTTGTTCTACATAAAAATCATGTAACCCTCAACATGTGCATTTATAACCTCAACATGTGATTTGCTTACCATTCAATATATTATAGGAGATTAGGTAGCCTTAACTGTTGTGTTCAGCTATCATAAATAATTCTGATCATAATCAATTCCCATCCACAAGCAGCTTCTAAAAATCATTTTGTCTGAAAGATTCTCACACTGAAAATGAAATTTCATGGAGGATGTATGCCCGTTTTATCAGAACCTCTTTCATTACTCCAGACAAATCCATTCAATGTCAATGATTCGGGATAAAATCACAAAACAGTATTCCCCCTGCTAAAAATTAGCAACAAAGAATGACTGATCTGAAATAAGACTTCCAATGGCAATTCCATCCCAATAACTAAATAAAAGCACCAAATCCCAATGATGTCTCTCAGATGTCAGGAGGAGAAAAAAAAGCTAACCATAAAACTGCATTTAAAATTAAATTATCCAATTTAAATTATCATCATCACAAGTGATCCTTCTCAGGTCTTCCCTTCAACAATGCAGATTTGAAGAACCTTAAAATTTTAGGAGGTGGCTAGAAGAGAGTTGAGACCAGTAAGTGGCAATTGAGTTTCAAATCTAGTTTCAGGTACTTCATTTTGGCCATGCCAAAGTCTTTATACACCTGTCCCTTCAGCAACCCAGGTATAAAAATACAAATGTTAGGATTGCTCCTCTGGGCCCCAGTGAAACAGGCAGCCTTTCTTTCTGACACAAGCATTCATCCTGGACTGGCAGGTCTAGCTTTCCAAGCAGTATCCTGTCTGTAGGTGAGATGCTGCATCACAGCTATTCCAAATATATTTTAGGCTTATACACTTATCTACTGCTGCTTGGATGGTTATGTTATTTTTTTTTCACTGTAGTTTTGAGCATTGATTCAGTACGATGCTTTAGCAAATGCATAATTTTCATTATGTAAGTAACCATCTTGTACAAAGCAGGGCTTCTATAAAGCAGCCTTTTTTCACCTTACATGTGAAAAGGATCTAAACATGTGCTTAAGTCTTCTGTTGACTTGAAAGCCTTATGATAGTGACAGAAGCAGAGCTATTGGCAGCAGTCACATTACCAATACTGCTGTATCATGGGACTAACACCTGATCTTGTAGTTTTTTAATTCAACTCCTGCGCTTTTTATTAAGGTCATCACTAGTGGTTTTAATGAGGACACTTCTCTTTTTGAATACCGTGCTCCAATTTCCTATCCCACACAATTTTTAAACCAGTACACATACATAGTTTTAAAACCAGGACAAATAAAGTAGAAAGAAAAAAAAGGGGAAAAATAAGGTTTGTTTTCTGTCAGAGGATTCTCCAGTGCAATGTGATGTCTCCTAAAGTTGAAAAAATAGACATGGACAAGAATAATATTCTGAAAATGACAGCACACAAAAAGTATCTGCATTAATATGTAATATACAGATATGCTCTGATTTCAATAATAAACACACACAGTTAATTAGTTCTAAGTTTAAAATAATATCCAACACTGTGGGGATTAGAGCAAAGTCTGTGAGCATGCACTTACACCAAGGGTGATTTTAGTGAGGTTTTCTTCTGGGTTAACATTAATGAAATGAGAGAAAGAGCCAATGGAACATGAATAGAAACTGAATTATTTAATTAACCCAAGTGATTTTTAGATATATAATCAGTTTCAGAGCCTAACACTGCCTTCAATGGCCAATTAAACCACTCCTTTGGATGCTAAGGATTATCTATGTACTTGAATGAAAGTAAGAATTTAGAATTTGGATTACTTCTTTGATCATTTAAGGTGTGAAATTGCAGCCTCATATATGCATATCTAAATGGGATGGCTCACAAGAGTAAGGTTAGTCTTGTGCGTGTGCGGTGGCCACATCCTTCACAAACACAGTAGGGAACTTCAGGGCTGAAGGCTTAAGTCTGCAAATTTGATTTAAGAGAGGGACTCCAAGACAGGGAATTGTTACAAAACAAATAATATATCGATCAAGTTCAGAGAGGATGTTGGCAAACACCGGGTTATACAAGTTTCCAAATCTGTGTTTCTAATGTACTTGATAGATGTTCTACACATTTTTTTTTTTTTTTTTGCAGGCTTGGGTACCACTCTGGAAATATCTGATGTCAGCAAATCAGTACAGTTGCTATCTAAGAGGAAGTACACAAGCTAAAGAAGCCCTTATGTCAAATCTTTTGAGTGCTTTCACAATGTGAAGATGTTACGATCAGTTTGAAATTCAACTGATCCACAGAAATAGAAAAGTTCCACAAAACTGTAAGGTAAAACTATAATACATAACCATATGTGTAGCACCCACAGCATGAAGTCATCCACTAATATAAAGGGACAATGTTTCTCCCTTCTTGTCCATTTTCTGCATGTTTGTTTAATCAAGACTTTCTTTACTATATGAATAGTGTTTTGAATCAATAATCTAAAATTTTACTTTGGAAGCCTATCAGCATGTAGCCAGTTTAATAATTAACTTCCCTGTGAACTTCCTTCCAGATTTTCAGGTGTCAGGAAGATCATAGCACAATGTGATGCACTATGCATATCTATGCTATCTAGACATCATTAGTCTATATACACATACCTCTAAAATAATGAGTAACTGTGTATTAAGTTATCTTAATATGTCTTCCTAGCAGTAAGAGTCTTTGCAATAGCAGCCTTCATCTTCTTAGCTCTTTCTCCTTAATTCAAACAGATACAGCTATACCCCACGTCCTCACAAACACTACAAAATTATGAAAAGTAGGATGGCTTCTCAAGTCCACCTTACACTTCTCTAGATTTACTTCTGTATACCATGAAAGGACAAAAGAATAACAGCAACAAACCAATACACAAACGAACCAGACGAAAAAAGCCTCACAACTCTGTAAATATTGTTTTTAAACTGCCAGTTTCAAGTGACAAGGAAAACAAATTTTGTAGTTACTCCATCAAGATAACAGTAAAGTATTTGGGTTCTCATTTATTGTGAATTCATCAATGTTACACACTCCCAAAACAGGTCAGAGTGGTTTAAACACATATAAGAAAAAATAGAGGCTGAACAGCAAGATTTGTACATATCCACTGTGCATGTACAAGCTCAATATGTATCTCTTGGATGGATGAATCCTGAGTGAGGATAAAAATATGCATGATGAAAATACAAGAACTCACAGAGTGAACATAATAGCCTGCAGGAATGCAGAACGAGTGTTAGCCATCTGAGCTTGCTTCTAGATCTGCTTGTAACTTTGAATGCTGAATTATATACAGACACTTCAAATGTTCTACTGACATTACATTTCCATCTGCATCCTTTCACAATATATGAGAATAAATACTAGATTTCTAGTTCTCTTTGAAAGACTGATGTGATTTCATGTTTTTAAATTGTATGCAGTGAGGACAAGGGCAGTCTAAGATGGTCATTTTGTTTGTAGGGGTGCTTGACGGGGAATTGCAATTGGTCAAACTCAGCAACTGCAGTGTGCACAGCGCGAATTTAGTCTTGTTCATCTCAGAAAGAGTCATCATCACCAAGGAAACACTGATCTTTCACGCTCACAGAATGTTCTTTTAGGAACTGTTGAGAGAAGGATTTAGGGCCAAGTTCTGTTTTTGCTGCTTATCTAACAATTACTGTTGTCTTCTGACTTTTCCTGTAGTGTTCCTGTTTATCTGTCTATATTACCTGCCTCTTGTAATACATTGTCACCATGACGTGCTATGAGACAGGATCATCTTGCTTGCCCAGAGCTTAACACAATTGAGTCCTGAGCCATGATGAAGGGTCTGAGTGCTGAATATCATAAGAAAGAGTCAATAACTTCTGGGTGATGCTCCTTTACTATTGACTAGCTTTGAAGTATCAAGTAAGTCACTTCAGCAGTTCTTCTAAGAAAAGGATAAATAGTACCATTTTTAAAATAATGACAAGTATTTGTTTGATAGTTGGCATTTTAGACCTACAAAATAGATAAATCAATCCTTATTAAAAGAAATGCTTTTATTTATCTGTAGATGACAAAGAAAATAAATGCTGACAAGAGGACAGAAGACATATAGATTATTTAGACAAGGCAGATATCTCCAAATAAGCAAAGCTTCATGAAATCTGGTGTCAACTAATTCAGGAACTAATCAAAAGTGGGCTTTAAACCATGAGAAACCACCTTTGAAAGTATACAGAGGACAGGGGTAAAAAGAAAAGAGGAGAATAATTGAAATCACAGAATGATTTAAATCACAAACCTCTATAGTTGTGGAAAGGCTCTGAAGCAAACGATAAAGCAAACAATTTGCAACCTCTGGAATACAACAGTGATAAAAACAGCTAGAAAAAGAACATGACAAGTCAGTCTAATTTCTTTCTGTGATGAATTAATTCGTTCAATAGACAATAGGAGAAGAGTAGATATATTTCAGCTTGAATAAGACTTTTGACATGTAGTACATAATGTTATAAAAATTAATGAAAGAAATAGTCTAAATTTAAACATCACGGAGTATGTTTATAACTGACTGAAAAACATCTATCGGTGATTCATTGCTGAAACAATTCCTACAGATGAACAGGTATCTGAAGTATCCTTGAAGTATTCTTCCTGCAAATAATTCTTGTTTAATGAATGGTTTGAAAACTGGAAAAGACAAAAAGTGTGCAGATAGCAATGGGATATAATAAGGTGATAAAGCATTCTAGAACTATCAATGTGTCCAAAACTGGAACTTTGGTAAAAATTTGAAGTATTACACTTAGAAGAAAACAAATCACAGGTGCCAAGACAACCAGCAAGAGAAACACATCATTGTCCTTTTTCCTAACGGCAATTGTAAGCAACTGTGATAATAGCAATTGAAAATATGGCACAAGTGAGTTTGGAGACTATATACATATATATATATATAGTTACGACAGTCTGTTGGCCACACATAGCTTCAGAGACATATGTACAGAATATAAAGTACCTCCAGCTGTTCACATCTAAGGCGGCATAATGACAGCAAATTCCCTGAGAAAGCACTTCCTCACACCCACCTGGCATGAAAGTACAAACCAAAGAAAGATAACCAAGATACCCAGCAGGGCATATAGAAAGTATAACAATTAAATTCATTCAAGTAAAGGTCCATTTCACACTGTGAGTGGAAAAAAAACCCACCTAAAACACCCCACAAAGTAAATTTCCAACACAATTAGGTTTTGTTTTCTCTGTTTGGACATTCAATCTTTCATCACAATGTCTTTGAAACTTTGTTTACAATGAAGACAGGTTACGATGGAGCAAAGTAGATAAAAGTTGGTGACAGACAAGGTCCAGAAGGGATTTTTATAAGCTGAAATCAATTTTATCTAGGAAATCAGTGACAAATCACTCTACAAACTAATTCAAACCACACACATTTTTTTTTCAAACATTTCTGAATATTTTGAAACAAAGGGAATATTATTGGTCATTCATAGAACTAAATTGAAAATTATAGTCAGCAGTTACAGGAATACTGAAAAATTATTTCTTTTGCTATTTTCCAAGCAGTTCACTGATTTTTCTTCTCGGATATGCATTGCCATGTGGCAGGAGAAAAGCCAGGGCAACATAAGCTGACTGGAAATTTGAACACAGGGCTGCTTGTGAGGCCACATGTGAGAAATATAAGTTACACTATGCTTTGCTTTTGGCATCTAAAAAACTTGTCTGAGTGAACATAACTGCCAAAAATTACATTAGTGACAAGGCATTTTGTGTCTGTGCCAACACATTTCCCTCAAACATGGAAATAACTTACCCCACGTGTCTGGCCTTCACTAATGTCTTCAAAGCCGAGACATATCTGCTGCAAATTAATTTGAGTTTTTGCTTTGGATGAAGGGACCGGTCTGCTGACTTGGTGGTATTTTGACCATACAACATAAGGTGAGAGGCTGAGAGAACTAGGTTTGTCCAGTCTTGAGAAGAGAAGGTGAAGTGAGATCTTATGATTTTCTCCATCTATATAATGGGTGCTTTTAAAAAAGACAGCCAAAAGTTTGGAGGTGTACAGTGAAAGAAAAGAGGCGACAGACATATGCTATAGCCAAAGAAATTCCAATTAGATATTAGGAAATTTTTTTCACTATGAGAGTGATAACAAGCTGGAAGAGGTGCCCAGAGGTGACAAGGACTATTCATTTGTGCAGATGTTTAAAACCTAAGCAGATACAGCTCTGAGCAACCCAAGTTCTCTTTGTAGCTAGATCTAATTTTAAATTTAGACCTACTCTAAACATGGCTGTTAAACCAGGCAGCCTCCAGAGATCCTTTCCACACTGAGTTATTCCCTGACAAAGAGAGTGGATGCAAGGCTGCTCTCTCAGAAAATGTTCTCACGAGAAATGATGTTCTTAACAGCATCAACAACAAACAAAGGATCACCTTTTAGATGCTTCTCTTGTGGCCCAATATGCCAGTGGGTTATCAAGAAGTATTATTGCATTAAAGATTTGCCCCAGAAGGTGTTGTATATTCTGTCTATGGACGAAAACATTCTATAGTTGTGTTGTCCCAAATGGGAGCTGTTCCTTCAAGTATGCTTCTATAGAGGAAGAAACACTTTACAGGAGAAACATGCAGACCTTGGGTTTCTTTCCTGCACTCATAGAACAGAGACCCCTCTCTTTATGCTTGCACTAGGGTATAACAACTCTGAGTTCATTTTATGTGTGTGTGTGTGTGTGTGTGTGTGTGAATGTGTGTGTGAATGTGTGTGTGTTTGCTTTTGTTTTTAAAATCCCTAAAAGCTTCCTAAGGGGAGAACTGAAAACAAGCAAACAAACAGAAAACCCAAACAGGATCTAAGCTTCATGTTACATTTGTATCCAGCATCTGCAATCTGATCTGGACAAAATAGAGGTTTTGTTTAAAATTAGTTTGGATTCTAAACAAACAAGAGAAGAGTTAGAAGATACTCTAAAAGTGCATACAAACAACACATTCAATAGGCACTGCACTGGACTTGGAGATCTTACTCTAATACACTGCTCTACATGAATACCCTAAAGAACCTTGGCCAGTATATTTTTTTTTCCTCTGTCTCACTTCTCTGCCATAAAAAGGAAAATTATATAGCTTTTTGCCACTCTTTGCCTTTCTAAGTGCACACAAATGAAAATCCCACAGGAAAGGAGCTCTGTCCTGTTACAGTATGAAGTCAGCAGCAGTCAAACTTTGAAAAAACCTGAAAGTATGGCTAACATATGATGAGCAGAAACAGAAAGAAAAAGAGGAAGTACTCCCTTACAAATATACTATTGATTTTGCTTAATTGAAAAGCTGCTGACTCTTGGAGGGCCAAGGATTTTCCCGCATCCTTATGCAGAACTTTCTGTCTCTTGTGTCATCCAGATTGTGTCCATAAGTAAACAATAAAAGTTTACCTCTATTGCAGCTTCTTTTAAAAGAAACAACATTTATCATCTCTCACTGAGATTCAGATTTAGAAAAACAAAGAATCTGTGTAAGGAAACTGATGGAATTTAAGCTGTTGGCACTGAAAGCAGACACCTGACAAGGACAGAGGATGGTCTCGTGTGGAGCTACATTGTTGGTTTGTCTCATCAATTTGCATAGATTTGCAGAGCTGGCTTTGAATTGTATACCAAAATATCACATGCAAATAACACTGCAGAGTGTAAATGTAAGCATTTATATAAATGTGAAAGGCAGAGCAGGCCTCAATGTTGTTTGGGTTTCCAGTGTTATTGAGGACATTCATGCTCAGCCCTCATGGTGAAGAAATTCTCCAATGTCCCCTCAAGGCAAGCCTTCTCTTTGCTTGTGTCTGTGCATTCCTAGACATTTTATAATCCAAACTCTGACACATGCTATCTGGAAGCAATGGCCACAGAAAGGGCCCTGCTGCCAATGTGTCCTGACTAGTGTAAGAGAACAAATCCTCCATTGTTGCTCAAGTGTCCAATGTCAATACAATAAAAATCCCTGTCTACTGTTCTCAAGGTTACATTTGTTTATGATTATAATGCTTATTTCTTGCTGTGAGACTATAACTCTGCGGGTTTTATTCTGTTAAAATACATTTTACTACCCCCACCCAGTTAATCCTTTTCCCACCCCCCACCCACTTTTCAATGTGCTGCCAGAGGATTCTCTTGCACATACGCAAAATAACATCATATTTCTTTTTTAGAAGTATTAATAATCGGGTTATAATTGCATGCCTGCTGTGACAACTAAATAAAAAAGTACTTGTTTTACATAACTTTAAGCAACTTAAGCAAAGCCAACATGAACAGCTGTATAATCTTTATTGAGCTGGGGTACTACTGAAAGCACCTCAAAAGTCAGGAGACAGAGGGTTCATCCCAGCTTCTCCCACTTGCTCTATAATTCTGTAGCAAGTCTGTTTTCCTGCTTGTGCCTTCCAACCCAAGGCAGGAAATACCATGTAGTATTTTTTTCCAAATTGCTCTGAAACACAAGGATGAATCAAATCAAATATATTACTGGTACATATTAAGGTACCTACGGTACTCCAAAGTTTGCAGTGTGCAAGCTTTACAACTTAAATGACAAGATGCCTGAATGGGAGAACAGCATTGCTTTCAAGTTCCCATCACAGAAGTGTCTTTTCATAATTTGCTGGCACCCACCAGAGCCCTGCAAACAGGCACACCAGAGGAAGCTGCAGAACCCTTCCTCCACAGGCTGCTCAGCCCAGCCCTCAGACCCACTCCTTTCCTTGGGCTCATGCTCCACCAGGAGAGAGGATGTGGCTGCAATCTCACTGCTTACTAAGCATTGTCTTCCTTAAGTAACACAATGCTGTAATACAAAAGTGAGGAAAATCAGCCGCCCTAGTGCTTGCAACAGAGTTAATCCAGTAAGAAGTGCTCTCTAGTGGAATCAGCTGCTCCAGAAAGGATGCAGGATGCAGTGCTGTCAACACCTGTACCAGTGAAAATCTACCCTCCATTAGACTCCTGCCAGAGCAATAATAAAAAAAGTTTTCTGTCATTTCCCATGGGAATGATAAGCCTCGCCTCCCTGGAGTGGTTTTTGATAAAAGTCTGACTAGGTTTGGGATGAAAGTAGCCGCCAGGTTCCAGCCACTCTCACAGTCTATGCTTTGTCTAATGTGCCATAGAGCAATACAACCTACAATATATCTAAAATAAATATTTGGCTAGTTAAGTAATTATGCTGAAAGGCTCTCTATCTTTATTATACCAGACAGAAATGCATAAATCACCTGATGTTATATCTCTGAAGAAATTTCCTCTAACTGGGGAACCAGGAAGTGATTCATGGTTACAAGTTGGAGTAAAGGGGAGGATGGAAAAGCAGTATAGATTTTTTTTTAAATTTATTAAAAATCAAAACCCAAAACTAATTGTTTGCCGATGCTATAAATCTTTCTAAAGGATCAAAATGCACTGGCATATAAAAGGACAGGTGCACCACAGTTCTGAGGGATCTTCTAATAAAGATAACATCTTTACTAGAAAGGAACAAAGTTCATCCTTTCCTGTTAAAGATGACCATGCAATACCAGTGTAACTTGATTAATTTTAGCTAAATATTTACCATTTATGGAACAGCTTTCATTCCTGAACTCTGCACATCATGTACTCATGCAGCACAAGATTGTGCTACACCAGCTATCAGACACAAATCTTTATACAGAAACAGAATAAAATTGTGAATCCTTGTCTGCCTTAGCTCATTCTGACTCTATTTACAAGGAAAAGTTGAATCACAATTTAAAAGAAAAACACTACTCTCTAGAGAATTTCCTCAGACATGGGTAAGAAAATCTTCAGCAGCTACATTTCTACTTTTCATGCCTAGTTCTTGATGTAAAACTTATTAATCAGGGCAGGTAGAAAAAACAAAAATTGCATAAACCCACAAAAGACTGACACAAAACAACTTGAAGGCTTTGTAAGTAATAAAACACTCAATGTTTGCATTGAGAAATGTTAAATTCCTAAGCAGCTTGGGAACCATGACTTATGCAGACATCATAAATTAATTCTCAACCATGTTGTCTGATCATGTAGTTAAATTCACATCTACAAAGACATAAACCTAGAGAGATAAGAGATATGTATCCAGATTAATAATAAATTGGAATACATAATGTTACTGCACTAGGAAGCAAAGCAAGCAGCACAACACACTAAGCACGGTTTTTACTTCCTAGATACAAACAACAATATCTAT
Organism: Serilophus lunatus; assembly: GCA_013399895.1. Classification (NCBI taxonomy): domain Eukaryota; kingdom Metazoa; phylum Chordata; class Aves; order Passeriformes; family Eurylaimidae; genus Serilophus; species Serilophus lunatus. Next base: position 1,392,883 of record VXBA01011249.1, on the reverse strand, counting down.
ACTTGGTGGTGTCTCACTCCTATATCTCATTTCTTCAGCCTGGATTTCTTATTTTCATATGTCATTGCCTTTCCTGTTGTCTGCTGTTCTGATTTTCAAAACTATCTTTGAAATTAATCTTCTCTAATATTGATTTTCTTTACTCATTCATCATTTAAATACAGGCTGGTCTTGTTGATATGATTAATTCTACACTGTCATTTATTTATCACCTCATGAGCAGTTTTGTGCCATTCAATCCTTCATATGCTCTTGCCATATCTTATATGGGATTGCAGCTTCTGTATTGGATAGTTTTGCCTAGTGCTTTTTTATGTTTTGTGATGAGGCAAACTAACAGCTAAAAATTTAGCCAGTTTTGAGTTAGTCAGATTTCGTCTTCTATTTGCACTTTTAAGGGCTGGGTTTTTGGGGTTTTTTTGAGTTTGTTTGTTTGTTTTCATTTCCTCTTGGACTCCAGTGTCATACAAATATACAAAACTATACAATACACATTTATTAATCTAATAACTGAAGAATCCCTCCTCTAGAGGAAACCATGTCAGAGCTAAATACATGACTGCTATCAGGCTTTGTTCTCTTGCAGAGATCTGGAGATTATATATCTTAGTCAAAGAACATGAATGCTGGCTCTGATTTTCCAGGTCAATGCTGGACAAAGTTAACTATAAGGAAGTAGTATTCTAACACACTGCTTTGAACTATCAGGTATTTGACCTATTGTTTTTTTTTTGTTAGCATTGTGGCTGGTCAAAAGTGTTAAAATAATGCGATTTTGTAGCTATTGGTGAAAGGCAGTGAAAAAACCAAACTTATGCTTATATTTCAGAGAGTTACAATGGAATTAGCCAGGCTACAGAAGGGTAAACAAAGTCACTAAATGCCACAAATTAAGACCAGAGATACAGGTAATAGGCAATATCAATTCAAGCTACAAGTCACAGTACATAAGCAGAGAAGTGGGTCAGAGATATTTGTGATCCATTTATTCATTAACTGAATTGTCCTTAAATGATGGAAATCTTGGGTAAAAGATGATTACAAATAACGAGATTAAAAGTATGGCTTTTCCTGAGCAAAACAGAGATTCTCTTCCTCTGTTGAATTTCAGTTCATTTGTAGTATCTTATTTCAATTCACAGCTAGGATTGTGATGGGATTTATTGACTGCTGTTCCCCAAAAATAGCCTTTTATTTGTATAAGTATGTGCAGTACATCAAAGCTGTGGACAGGAAAATAGTGCCATTGAATAAAAAGGATTTCAACATATATATATAAGGATTTTTCTCATATAAAATCAGAGACTAATTAGTTTGAGAGGCTAGAGGAAAAAAAGTCCCTTTAATTTTCCAACATCATCTAAGAGGCACCCTCCAATCCTCATTAGACCACAATCAGGGTCATGTAACTGCAGGCCATTTACAGAATCACTGAGTCAGGAGTTCTGTTAGAAAAGAAACAATGTTGGAATAGAAAATAATTAGTTTATGGGCTTAATTCAAAGATTTCCAGTCCTTTTTACTTGGGAAAAAACCCGTATGGAAAAGTATGAGCCATGAATAAAATGTATTAATCATGGACACCAAATGCCACTTTTCTGTGCGGGATATATACAACCTTTGGTTTACAATTTGGGGAAACTTGTAGATCATTTACACACAGCAAGCATACTGTCAGGAGGAACTGAGGATGCTCTTAATAAGATGGAAATTTCTTGGCAGTTAGTAAGAGTCCTTGTCTTAGTTTATCTCACTCTAGCCAAGAACTGGAGACATTTGAAGCTTCATATTAAAATATCTTACATAGCACAGTAGTCACTTGCTCTGCTTATCTTTGTGTTGCAATTAATAAATGTAGAACTGTTGAGGTTTCAGAACATTCAATAATTTTCATTATTAACAGAGCAAATAATTAGGAAACAATTACAAAGAGAAACAACAGCATAAAAAAAAAAAAGGCAAATGGAACTATTCCTGACAGTTGCAAAGACACAATTTGGTTTGCACTCAGTTCTGTTCCCCAAACATTTGACACATCTTTTGGGAATCTATTGAGTTGATGGATTACCACTTTCTGATGTTGAAACAACTGATTATTTTCTACATTTTGATGTACTGTAGCTATATAGTTCTTGCCAACATCTTACAAGGCATAGTACCTACTAAAATAAATTAGCATTTACAATGTTTTTGGTTGAATAAGAACAACATTTCTAAGTTTAGAAAACTGCAAAAAGGCTGATCTATGGTAAACATTTCCACAAAGTTGTTTTGCACATAACAGAAAGGAGAAATCAATGGAGACTAAATGGAAGAAGGGCCAAGTTGAACTATCATTGAACCAACTGTAAATTAGTTCTGTGACTCAAGCAGATCTGTATTCCACATAGCTGAGTACCTGGAAATGATAAACTACAGAAACTGGAAAATCTTGCTTGAAGGATTTTTTTCTTAATTTGAAAACACAAGTTTAGGGCATATGGGTATGAATGGCTTAGATTAATTCCTCTGGTAAAATAAAAACCACTTTTTATTAATGTGCCCATCGTAGCTTTTCAGGCACCAAAAAAAGAGAGGAATTGACCTGTTAAGAATAATTATAGAATAATTCCCTCTCAAAGTTCAAAAGGCTTGGATTAAATTTCAAAGGTAGGTAGAAACATTTTTTACTAGATATTCATAACTGGGATAGAGAAATTAAGGTTTTTCTTTCACTTGTTAACATCTCTGTACTTAAATTACGCAATGTGCAACATCAGTCTACATATTTGAGCACTCCTACATGAATACTAAATAGAGGGGGAAAAAATTGTTCACATAATTTCACTGATATTATCAGCAAATTGCGAAGGATAAACTGAGCCTCCATTTCAACTATCTTCCATCCGGTTGGAAAATAAAGCAAACATTTGTTATTGTTTCAATGCCATTTTATACAGAATATGTTACTTGCAACTCCTGAGGCTGCATGAGCCAAAACAGGTGTTTCTGGTAAAACACAGGAGAGCTCCTACCACTGGCAATTCAAGTGCAGATGTAAACTATCAAAAAAAATTTGATCAGTCTATTCTCAAGGCATTAATACTTTTCTCAAATAGGACTTTGTTTCTTATATAATTGAATGGCATACTTCAGCATAAGCAAGCCCAATATCAGCTTTCCCATTTTGGTAGAAATTCTAACTAAGCTTGTGCATTTTAGGAGGTCAGACAAAGCAATCAAACACGGTGAGTCTGTTTCAGTTAAACATTTGCCTGGTAATTTTATTTCCCCATATTGCAAAAAGAGGTTTGCTTTACAAAAATTTAATGTCAGAGTTGCCCACAAAAGTGCACTCAACATGCTCTACTCTATATTCCCACGCTTTTTAATATTTGTCATATTTCATCTTTTAATTCAGTCCTAATGAGAGCATATTGGAACACCACAGAACCAGGCTCATAAGAATGTGGTCTTGAAATAAAACATGGAACAGAAGGAGCATTGTATTACAGCCTCTGTTAATGTTTTAATGGTTGAGAGATTTCCAACATGTTGGCAGTGTCAGGACAAACCAATTTAATAAATTATTAACACTAATCAAACATTTTTATGATGGCAGTCAAAACTTCCTTGGCAGTTAAGGTTAATTCTGTTGAAGTTTGACAAAGATGTTACTGTTTGATGGAAACCACGTTTAAAACTGCAGCCTTCTTCAAATCAAAACCTTGCACTGCCCTGAGCAGAAATGGTTAAGCAGCATGTCTTGAAGTACATAAAGAAACAGTGAAGGCGGGGATACAGTCTCCATCGGCAGCCCAAGAGCTGACGAATGGTAGTGAAATGTAAATTGATTACAGTGCATATAATTTTCCTGCCACTACTTGGGATAGGACAGAAAAGACTATTATCAGGAAGAGATAAAGCTTGGGCAGTTGAGGGGAGAGCGCTAAATCAATATACAAAGAAAATCTAGGAATTCCAGGCACTTGACAAGAGGGATAGAGAGGAAAATAAAGAATCCTGCCAGTTTTGATGTATTAAACTTTGAAGAAAAGGTATTTTTAAACATCCTTTCATTCAAAAGGCAACTAACAATCACAATGCCAGACAACGCCACATTTTCCCTCCAACTCCTCTAGCCTTGCCAGCTAGTTGAAATCCAGCACAGCAGAAGCTAATGAGGGGTATGGATTAACAATACAATGTTTCTCAGACCTTTCTTGGGTCTCCCCTGGGGCACCCGCAATCTATACATCATCAATCTACTGCAAATTGATGTAGTCAGCCTGTGACAAGGGTCAGGTTTCCAGGACCAGCTACCAGGCATGATCTAGTCATTTTGAGTTATCAAGACAAAGCTCTGTTCTGCCAGGTTCTGGCCATATAAAATCTACAGCTCTCCAGGCTTTCAGGGAGTTGAAACGAAACCATAGAGCCCTCTCTGTTCTCCTCTAAGCCTGCTGAGAAATCAGCTCACCTTTCTGAAGTGGCACTGTTTTTATTATTTTGTGCTCTCTTACAAGTGATGCTCACAAACAAGAAAAACAAGAACTAATGCAGCAGTTTCCTAATATTAATAATGACTATTCTTATTTATTGTACACTAAGTATAAAAATAATAAGAAAACACATATGTATATTTTCAATATATGACAGCAATGAAGAAAAATATACTTGCTGATGCAGGCTTCTAAGTAATGAAATAAGTTTTACTAGAATATCAAAAACTTATGTTTGCCCACAGTATTTTTTCCTGAATAATCCCACGTGGGATTTGCTCTTATCCAACAACTCACGTGCCACAGATTTTCCAGATACTCTGTGAATTACTTTTGCACGTGCAAATGTGTGCTAGTGTTCCCTTAGCTTATTTGCAGTCAGTGGATTTTCATGCAAGCCTGATAGCAAGCAGGCCTTGACTCACAGTACTGCAGTGTTGTCAGCTGCACTCAAATGCATCCATTCAGAGGTGTGGAGACACAAGAAATCAAGTATATAACGCACAAAAAGCTGAGATATTCTGCCAATAAGATGTGTACAGTTCAAATTAAAGCAGATTTAAATCATGAAAGGCCCCTATTAACTTTGATGGCATCCACATTTCTATAGAAACTGCAGTGGGTAAGATTTACACAATACCTATAGATTTAGCACCACTCAAGTTTAGAATTAACAGTTCTTCCTGAAGAAAACTTTCATGGCTGTTTATAGAATTAGATATCCTAGCTGGAAGGCACCCACAAAGAGCATTAAGCCCAAATCCTGACCCTGCACAGGATAACCTGAAGAACCACATGTGCCTGAGAGCATTGTCCAAACCCTTCTTGAACTCTGAGATGCTGACCTGCCTCAGAATAATTTAAAAGACAAAACCCCAAGGTGACAGAGAGAATGAAAATTGGTTTCTTGGATCCCAGCTACCTGAAATATGGCAGATTTCCGAGGCATCCTATATACTCAAATTAGCTTTAAATATTCAGAGCTACTTGTGGTTCAACATATATGTGAACTACCAGTAGAGAACAGACTTTTATTATCCACAAAGGAGCTTAAATGTCATTCAATGCATTTGCTATTTATATTTCTATGAATGTATTCCATTAATATATTTTAGAAAATATATGCCCAAAAAAGAATCCTTGCAATCATTAACTAGGCATTCATTAACAAAAACTAAATCCTCGAATTCATTTTGTGTTTTGTCTGCTCCAAATGAACAACAAGCTTTGAAAAGCAAGGCAAGAGAACTGAGCAAGCCATTTGTGGTATGAACATCTGATGAACATTTGCTCATATTTATTCATGCAAGCATTCTGGAATTTCTCTGTCATGGATGGTCTTCCAAACACAACGTCATGCATATGAATGCGCACGAAAACCAAACAGAATGATGCACTAGTACCTTTTGAAGTAACTTTGTGGCTTTTATCTGATAGATGCTTCCAAATACTTTGTATCATTATTCATTCAAGTTTTTGAAGCTGCCAGCAAGCTTCCACAGGGAAGAAAAAAAACCAAAACAAACCCAACCAACCCC